>OY720106.1:12225476-12800575 GCA_963082835.1 Leptogaster cylindrica
GTCGCAGCTAAACGATGCATAAATTGTTTATCATGGAAGCATCGCACTTCCAAGTGCACCAGTCCATTTAAATGCTTTAAATGCGGACAAGCACATCACACTACACTTCATGACGAAGCTGAAGCTGAAGTACTTGCCGAGGACAACCCTAAAACAGAATCAAGTCATTTCACGTCTCTAAATACAAATATGTTCCACGAACAATCTCCACTACAAACCTTCACAACCAGGGAAAACCACCATGTGGTGCTTTCGATAGCCTTGGTAAAAATGCAGGCAAATCGCCATAAACCCGTTGTGTTGCGATGTCTCATCGATTCAGGATCACAGTCCTCATTTATAACGGAAGCTGCCATTGCCAAACTGCAGGCTTCATGCAAATCAACGACTATACAAGTCACAGGATTAACAGTAAGTCGAGCCGCTACAGTTCGCAAGCAAACCACTTTGAAGCTGCAATCCTGTGAACCAAACAATTTAACATTAGAAGAAGATTTTCTAGTTATACCCAAAATCACAAATACCCTGCCTAGAATGCCAATTCCTAGAAGGGAAGTCGAACAGTTTGCTGATTTACAACTAGCAGACAACACCTTCGCGCAGCCAGGCAACATCGATGCCTTGTTAGGTGCTCGGCTATACGCAAAAATCGTACAAAACGGGATACAAAGGAAAGATAAATCGTCATTAGCCGCAATTCAAACTATATTCGGATGGATAATCGTAGGCTCGGTACCCACATTTCAAAGGGAATGCCAGACCTTCATTACCACCAATACAGAGGCTGACATCAGTTACCGAACACAAAAATTTTGGGAAATAAAAGAGATTCTCCCACAATCTGTACTAGCTCGAGACATACGAATGACGGTGTCCAACCCACCAAGTAAAAGTACCATCTATCGCAAGAAGTTTAGAAATAGTGAAACACCAACATCGAACCCGATTGGTTTACCGCAGGATATTGCAACTGATAGCAACATCGAGGACAGTGCAACAAAGGATTACAGAAGTGGACCGGTGCCACACAGCAATAGATCCACAAAGTGCTATCCTCTGGACACCGATTGTAGTGCCAATCATCATCCTTCACAAGCTGTGTATATGTCTACGACTGTACCACAAAACATCAAAAGCAACAACATTGCTGGTCATCACACGCCTACCAGGAATAATTCGAGGCACAGCAGAATGTTGGTCATAAACAAAAACTACCAAGGCTTTAAGGCTCCGAATCCCCGTCACCTGCGGTATCCAAGGCGAATGGAATCCGTTCTAATACTTCAAACTATTCTTGAAGTTATTCTAACGTTCATTGGAGTCTGGATCCTTCTGTGGGCTCCAAATACATGGATGCAAGACAATCCACTCCAAGATTAGCGCTTATTCTGGCTGGTCTTTTTGGGATCGTACTTATCCGATTCAAAAGAATCAAAACACAAGGAGAAATAGTCAAATGGGCAATAACAAAGCTGTGTCGACTACCAATCGACAACGAACCAAACATCAACGAATAAGGGTCACTAACCTAATACTTGTGATCGTCGTGTTCACTTGTCCTATCTTCAGTGTTGTATTGTCCATTGTAACTTTAATTAATCAGTAGATACTTCCAGATGGACGGCTATCAAAACGACATTTTGGAACTTTTCGACGAAGAATATCTAACACGGTTTTATACGACTGATCGTCTCCAGGAAATGCAGCAACGATCAGATGCACTTTTCCCGGAACCTCCTCAACGGGTCATTACACACACGGCAACACGCAACCATGCCACAGAGCCCACAACACCCAACTCACCACGAGGAGAAGTCATTCCAACAGCCTCAACTTCAACAGCGAGATATACGTTCGCACCATCCCAACACACATCAACCAGACCAAAAGAACCAGCAATCATCAATGGAGCCAAGGAGTGGGACCTATCACTGCTAAGGGCTACGACAACAATTAGAGAGTTGGAGATGCGCAAAAACAATACTTGCCAGCGTTTCGTCACCCGTGAAGGAATCGACATTTACATCACCCGCGACATCCTCAACCGACTGGACATAAGGCAAATCATGACCTCAAAAAGGCGAGAAAAAAACAATCAACTTGCCTGATCGCTACCAAGTTCGACTAAAGATCAAGCAAGATGGGACACTAAGCTTTTTTCATTATCACAAGAGAGGATTAGCGAAGAAAATTGCCAAACGAACGGAAAAGCAGTTTATGTTGAACAAGGCTGTTCAACGGGGGGGGAGAATGTTCGAAACAGACCTAAAACAAGAAGAAAGAATACATGAAATCAAGACAATGAATTAAATTGAATTACCTGAAGCACTGACAATGAAAACATCCAGGCGCATACCTCACACTTTTAGGTTAAGTTGAAAATCTGAAATAAACAACAGAACACAAAATAATTAATAATGAATTGACATAAATGAAATAAATACATGAATTTACAAAGCACAAACAACAAGAAAACATGAATTTCACACAATCACAAATCAAAGTGCATTTGACAGCTCACAACATAAACACAACATGAAAACAAAAATGCACAATTACATGAAAATACACGTCACAAACAAGGCTACGCCACTATGTTTACATCAAACAAGAAGCACATGTACAAAACATAATAAATTTGCACACTAAACACTAAAAAACACCACAAAAACACAGTAAAGGAACACCGCACACTGAACACCAAAAGTAAACAAATGCCCACTGGCATCCATGTTCTGACGGATCCAACAGCTGGCACTCAACTTGACCGGTCAGAAACTATACAAAAGTGGGCAATTAACATCACCCACATTGTATAATTAACAAAATTATATATATTTATGTTGCCCATTAGCAAGAAAGGGACAACATAAAAAAAAGGGAGACAACTAGTGGCAACATTCTCTCTGCCATAAAAACATTCCCCACAATGCTGCAATATCGACCTGCATGGATCAAGTCGAAGCACGAATTAATTTTTGCCAATTAAAAATTAATTGTACATTCAGCATAAACCGAAACATATTCGAAGCATAAACATAAGCATCAGGCATTAGTGACAATACGTTGCAGAATTTTTGCGCACACGATTGTCTCACTCTCAGCATTTATAAAAAACATAAGGATCGAATTTGACCCATGCAGTATTAGATGATGGGAGCGGCAAAGATATAAAAGGAAACTCTCCACCAGGTTCGCAGCAGACTCTTCAAGTTCTTCTAGTCGGACGGAAATTTGTCAACAACAGTAAAGTACGCAGGTTTAGTGATGCTCTTTTTATAAAAGACATTGAATCCAGATGTACTTGCTGTCCGCCGTTAATAACTGTCGCGATCGTTTCGTTGGAATCTTTACTTGAAATTCTTATAACTTAATTTTCACGTTGGCTTTAATTTTTCATACAATTTTTCAATCTTGGCTTTAATTTCCTTTCATTTCATTTTATTTAATTTAATTTTTTATAATGAACTCATTTTGCACAAATTAATTTATATTAATTTAATTGAAAAAGTTATTTTTTTGTTTTTCTTTTGAAACATATATTTTATTTTTCTATGAATTTTGTTCCTTTTTCCTAATTACAATAAATAAGTTAAAAACCAAGGCTGCTTGCGCATTTTTTAATTACCGCTACACTATTTTACCAGTTGCTTCCGCATCATCTACTGTTTGTAAATTTTCATCTATATAACTCTACATGTACTTGCTTGCATTCATATCTCTTGTTGTTTCTGCTTAAATTCAATAGTTTCAATTTACCGTTCCATACGGGTTTTATTTGTTCAGAACTCTAATGGGTAACAAATTTGTAATTTCGACAGCACTCTCAGATCAGTCTGTTCTCAAATCGCCGCAATAAAAGATCAATTTAACCAACAAACCTAGTCGTTTTAATTTTCCTCCACAATTACTTTTTTTACCAGGGAATCTGCCGGCTTCGCGGCTACAGATGGTATATCGAAAAACATAGAGCGTCTTCACGGAACTCGATCTGGGGGAATTAGACCAGCAGATAGAATTGGTAGAGCACGCACAACAGGCACTGTGGACTCCAGGATGAAATAGGAAACAACTGCAGGGTGAACGAACTACACGTTCATGCCCTAATAGCAGATTTACGGAGGAAAGTGGATGCCATAAGGGAAACAGTTCCCAAAGCAAGATGGGCGAGATCCGTATTCGACGGAGTAGGGAATGCAATGCGCTACTTATTCGGCACCATGGATGATAAGGATAGCGATGCGATCTACAGCAAGCTGGGACAACTGGAATCTGACAAGCAGGCGCTAGCCGAACTCGAGAAAAAACAAATCACAGTATTAAAAGCGACTCTCGAAAAGGTGCAAAAACCTTTTGCAGAACTAATAAATCGCCAACAGGGAATAATAAACGAAATAAATAGAGTACACAATCTGACAGACGGCATGGGACAACGCCTGGAGCGGCAGGAGGTTATGTTGGGGCTCTTGTTGCAAGCCGTAGAAATCGAGCTTCGACAGCAGACGTTGCTGGATATACTAACGACGAGTAGGAATGGGCAAATCCATCCTCTATGTGTAGCGCCTGCCACCGTATTGGAAGTATACCACAAAGCACATCCAACATGCTCAAACACACCGGATTGCCTGGCGCTCATCTATATCAACGCCCAAGTGAAGACACAACTGGTTCAAGACAAAATGGTGGTGAAGATCACCATACCCATTTTCGAACCCAACCCCATGAAGCTGCAGAAGATAAATATATTCCCCATACATAGCAGCCAACAAACAATAGTGCCCGACATAAAATCACAGTACGTAGGAAGCCGAATAAAAACCCAAGAGTTCCTGCTCTTCAAGCAAGAGGAATTTCTGACCATGAAGAGGATTCGACAGCTGAGTGGAGACATCGTGTACGCAGCGGAGCTACGCAAACCTATTACGAAGGCGGCGTTAAATAACCAGTGCGAGGTCAAGATTCTATTCAACCCGCTGGAGGAACATCCGGACTGCCGACTGAAGATACAAATGCCACCAAAGAACCACCTCGCAAAACTAAACTCCCCAAACACATGGTTGTTCGCATTCAAACAACCCCAGGCAGTACAAACCACGTGTCAGGACGAAATAATAACATCCAATCTCTCAGGACAAGGACTCCTGAGCATAACAAAGGCCTGCGACCTACAGGTGGATGCGGTGACCATATACTACGAGCAGGCCCGGTCTGGCCAGGTTTGGGGCCCCTGGGAATTGGTTTGCTCGGGGCCCTGCTAAAATTTTATATTTTTATTTGAAAAATTACATTTTTCGTATTTGTGCCCAAAAAATGTACACGATTCAAAATATTACTTGTTAAAAGTATACTTAGACATTTGATTTAATAAAAGGAATATAAATATCTGCAATCCTATACCTATATATATACTAGTAGGTGTCTACCCGGTTACACCCGGGTCAGTTAAAATCATAATACATTACAGAGTACTACCCCCAAACGCGACGTATAATATATATGACATGGAACCGTTTCCCGCATAGCTATTTTTTTCAGTCAGGGGTGGTTTTGGGTGGTTCAATTAGGATAGCGGTTGGTAGTTCTCATTGAGCTCTTTTTCTAACCAAAAAGGCGAAATACTAATTTTTATGAAGAATTAATTCAAAAATGGCGGATTTTCATAGAAACTTTCATCCCCTATTGTATCTCCTTATGGGTGGAATTTCGAAAAATCCTGATACGCGTGTTTCTTTACTTCTAACAAAGATCAATTTATAAATTAAAAAATAGCTAATTTCATTTCAAATTTTCATCCCCTATTTTCCCCAATTAGGGGTGGAATTTAAAAAAATCCTGATGCGCGTGTTTCTTTGTTTCTAACAAAAGCCGAAACACAAATTTTTACGAATTTTTTACTTCAAAAATGGCGCATTTCCATAAAAACTTTCATCCCCTATTTCACCCCCTTAGGGGTTGAATTTCAAAATCACTGATACACGTGTTTCTTTATTTCTAACCAAAAGGCCAAATATCAATTTTTATGAATTTTTACTGCAAAAATGGTGAACTTCCATACAAACTTCCATCCCCTATTTTACCCCCTTAGGGGTGGAATTTCAAAAAACCGGTTCTTAGTCAGCACCTATGAGAGAATTTGTAGAAGTATACAAAATTTCAGCGCTGCCGAAGTAACCGTTTTCACCCCTTTTCACTCCCTTCAGGGTTGAATTTCAAAAATCTGCTTCTCAACGATAACCTGTGCGGCAAGTTGAAGAAATATTCCAAATTTCATGGAAATCGGTTCAGTGGTTTTGGAGAAATCGTTTTCACGCCTTTTCACCCCCTCAGGGGTGTAATTTCAACAAACCACTTCTTATTGCACATCTAGAGCTTAAGTGGATTCATCATGCCAAGTTTCAAGTTCATACGTTTGGCCGTTCTTGAGATATAGTGATCAGTGAATCAATGAGTGGTATTTGAATTTTATGTAATATATAGATGACTTTCGTTGAGTTTCGTTCCTCTTTTCGTCGTACCTAGTTATTACTGTAAAAGGTTTAGGTATTTGTAATGATGTAATTTATTGTGAACACGTGAAAATTTCCACGAAGGAAAGCGGGGAACATTCATCTTTTAAACCCTCATATTTTTAAGGGCACTGGCATTTTTGGATAGTTTTGGATAGATATTTTTTGGTTAAAACGTGAGAATGGGGCCCATAAACAATGTTGAGAATTAGTGTACGCTATTTTTCTTATGCAACATATTGTCTGACTACTGTTTCATAATATTCTTCTCAGTCGATGGGCCCCTGATATTCGAGGGTCCTTCCGCATTGCTAACCCTTGATATGCGGTAGTTGCGCCTGCGCCACTGATTGAAGTTGTAAATAGTTTCTGTTTTTCTTTTTTGAGTCCTTGGCTTGGGGCCCCTTTGGCTCGGGGGCCCCTGGGGATTGCCAGGTGCCGACTAGGGCCAGACCGGGCCTGACTACGAGGTAGAACAAGTCAGCCCGTTGAAAATAAGTCAACCAGAACTATAAGAAGATCCAAAAAGACTTCAGGACTCTATTGGAGCAGGCTCCCATATATCAAGGACGCGACGAACGGAACCATGAACACAACAAACAACACCTACTTCAACACGGAGTTATATTCACTAAGCGAAATGGAACAAGAGCTCGAGCGGATTAAACATCAATCGCAAATTTAAAAACACTGCAAATTTTACACAACGGTTTATTATTTCCAAAAAATGTGACATTTTTCAACTCACGGCTAGATGGCAGTAGTGATCATGTGAAATGATTTCACGTTTTTTAATCCACCAAGAAATGGAATAATTTATGGAGATTAAAAATTTCAAAATTCTATTACTCAAAAACCAATTGATATAAATTCATACAATAAAATGTGTTCTATTGAGTAATATTAGAGCATTGTATATTCCGAGTTTTATGAAAAAAGCTTGAACGGTTTCGGAAATATGATTTTTTCAATATTTGGTTCCTCAATTTCCCCCCCTCAAAATACGTCGATCGGACCCACGAGCTGTTAGGACCGTTGTCAGATGTCACTTGATTTTTGAATCAAATTTAATTAATATATCTCCAGTAGTTTCCGAGAAAAAACCTGGACGGCGGACGGTGGCGTCGGACGGGGGACGGGGGACGGCGGACGGACGGATTTTTTTTATTCGTTTTTTGAAATCTACATATCTCAAAACGTAAACTGACAAAATTTCAGGGGGGGGGGGGGGGGGGGGGTTATAATTTTTTTTTTCGTGTTCGATTACATAGGTTTATTATTGAAAATAATAAACCAAAAACCTATGGTCTAGCGCTCACTTCAATGGGGCGGGGTAAGCACGGTAGCCGTATTGTTAATACTGGCGGCAATCATCAAAGCCATAGCCAAATGCAGAGGAAAGGAACACCAGCACAACACCGACATAAACGTACGAGTAGAACCGCCCTCAAGAGGAGCAGAAACGCTAACGTAATTGACATAAGCAACAACCGGGTACACCATATCACATCAATAGCCGTAGGAACGAGCCAACAAAACAGATTTAAAAGATTCCAACTGGTCTGTATGCGCCGTTTTGGAATTACGATCCAACCTCAGGAAGCGTTACATACAGCAACCAACCATAAAACAGAAGTAGGGTAGTAATAGAATAATTTAAAAAAAAAAAAAAAAATTATAATAAGTAGAATAGGGTTAGTTAGCACAGGTCCCCGAAGGTCGGACAAATGCAATTATGTGCATGCCTGAGCCAACTACGTTATGCGCTAACGTAAAAAGAAACATAAACAACAACACGGTAACGAGTCACGTTGCCTAAAAAACAAAAAGAACATGAGTAGCGCGAGTAGTTAGGCAAGTGCCAAAGAAATGCTGAAAGAGGCAAAATGATGGAGTCAGCAATAATAACCATATCAATATTTCGCATCTAGGTAAATAATTAGGCAATTGGGCACATTGCAACTAATGAACAAATCAAAGTATCGATCACGTGTTGCACTAAAATTAATCACGTTGTTGAAACGCCCTAGAATTGTGGGTATCAAATCAGCAAATAGCAATTACGATAGATTAGAGTAGGGATAAAAATTATGTGATTAATTTGTATAAAAGTAGGAGCTAAATTATTAAGAGTGAGTTTTTTCTTAAGCTTTTAGCCTGTCAACACGCTGCCCGAGGGCATACTTGCAAATAAAAGTTTCATTCAAAAAACCAAGTCGACTTTCACAGGTAAACAAGCGTCCAGCTCCCAAGACCAAGATTCCCGGCTCGCAGCCTTAGCCGCGGCCTCCCTCCCAAGATCCAACGGCTCGCGGCTTTGCCCGCGGCCACCTCACACCCACACCCAGCGACAGCTTTGGAGCGACCGAGTATCTGTTCACAGGTCCGCTACCCCCGCGACCCTACGATGGAATTATAATTTACAACAACCATCGACGATCACCCACTTGTCCTAGCTACGTTTAAGCTAAACGAGCCCCGTGTGCACAACAGAAGTTTGTTGGTAGCTTCTGGTATGATTTTATGCAATTTACTAGGTGGTACAAATTCTAGAATGTTTCTATTTTCCGCGGTTGTTATTTTCGAGTAAAGGTTTTCCATCCGGCCCGAATGACCATGTATAATTTAGTAGTTAAAGTTATGGTACCAAGTGTCCAAGTAGGTATATTGGTTAAATAAAACACGACTGCTCTCGTTGCCAGTCAGTACAAAAGTAACATTTATTAATTTCTTAAATTACAATGTAATTATCGATATTAGCCATATTCTAGTAAATTTATGATGTGCGAGCATTACTCAGGAAAACGTGTGCTCTGCTTTTCGGCCGTTCACTTTCCCCGAGAATGTGCTGATCGCTGCTTTCACGTGCGATCGCGGCACGGGTTTCACCCTCACGAGATTCGTTCGTTGTCCGTTGCACCCAAATTCACCTGGCTACAGCGTAGACACTTCCAGAACCTTTTGATCAGGAGATTTGTTGAGTCTTCCTCAGTGCATACCCCGCATGTTGCCACAGATGCCGACAGTTCTTGTTCCAATTTACCTGCTACCACCCACCCCAACACTGTATTTTGTAGGACGGGCAGTTTGTCAGACAATTTAATCTGTCCAATGCAAAGTAGCTGATGATAAAGTTCTGCTCCAAGAAGCACGTCGATCGCCTTGGTGAGATTGAAACCTGGATCAGCTTCATGCCGATGGTAAGGCTTGACTTGTCCTGGATTTCTTTCAGATCAGAGACTAGAGTTATAACATTATTACTGCTTCATACATTTTATATATACTATAATGTAGGTACACTTAAGTGGTAGAAGGATGAAATACATTTCGGGTTAAATTAATGAAATTAAAATGAAAATTCTAGTTCCTAATTGCGTGCATGATGAAATATCGTCCTGTTCGTATATAAAAACTGCAACTGAAATAGCATTTGATATGATGTCGTAAAATATAAGGAATAAATTATATTATGGTTCAACTGGAAATTATATGAATTCCGAATGCAATGAATGCAGGTTTCCCCCATTTCTCTGAAATTGTAAATTGCTCTCGAACGACTTGCAAACGAATCTTGATAAATATACTTTATAACCACAATTTCCCAGACTTCCTTAAGTTCACATCCAGGTCGCAATAAAACCTAAAAGAAAATCACGTCTACAAGTGCAGCTTAATATGCAATCATACAAAATGGCGTTCATTCACCATTTGGATGCAATTCCAGGATTCCAGCTGACTGCAGACTAACGGTGCGGCGGACAAAGGGAATTGAGATGTTGTGGAACTGGCGAGAACCGAAACAAAATTCTTTGAATAGAAAATGAAAATTAAATGACACATTCTTGGCAGCTGATCTGTATACTAATGCGGAGACTTCGGGGCGGATGTTTTTCGGAATGCTCCAAGAATCCGTGGCAAATGATTGCATCGGTTGTGGTGGTACAATCTCTGACAGCACGAATGCTTCCAGCCTTGTGGCAAATCCGCTTTGTGTTGATTACAGAGCCACATTAATTCGTTGCTGAGATCTTTCATTGCCAATACCATGTAGACAGATGGTATCACATTTTGTTGGAAGATTCAACCTTTTCACGGTTCTTTTTGTTATTAAAATCACCTGAGACCCTGAATCAAGTAGGGCTCGACATTCAATCGCTGTCCCTTCCTTGCTCACCAGTTTGATCGTTACTGTCCCTAATAGAACATAGCTTTGCTTGTGTTCATTCGTTACCGTTGCTACTGTACTTGACCCAATAGCGGTTCCATGAGCTGATGATGCTACTGCTGCTGAAGAGGACTTACTTCCATCTCCTGAGGGTTCGTCTATATGCACCAGGGTGTTATGCTTCTTACTGCACTTGGTGCATCCACGTGACGTGCAACTCTCATACCCATGCCCGAATTTCAGGCAATTAAGGCACACTTTATGTTTGCGAACTAACGCCAGTCGACCTTGAGCGTTAAGTTGCAGAAACTTGTTACACGCTGACGCAAACAGCGGATGATTTCCTTTGCATACCAGGCATCCCTTCCGGGTTGAAACTACTGATGCCAGTGTCCTTGACACCCCTTGCTTCTTTATGTGGTCTTCAGCCCTAGCTTTATTGCCAAGAGCTTCTAATGACTGAAAACGGATTTCAAGGAAAGAAAGAAACTCTTTCACGAATTGAATCTCCTTTGGTTTTGAAATTGATTGCTCATATAAGACGTGGGTTGCTTAATCCAACTTTTTCACCAGTATATGCAACAAAATTAGATCCCAATTACTTGTTGAGATACTTAAATTCTCCAGCCCCATCAGACACTCCTGTGTGGTGTCATGAAGTGACTTGATTGCACCGGCGGACGAATTTCCACTCGACTGCGCAGGCTGCGACAATATTTTGCTAATTAGTGCTGTCACTAATAATCTGCGATTATCATATCGATCCTTTAATGTTTTCCAGGCAGCTGCATAACTTTCTTCTGATGCTGTGAAGTGACGAATTAGTTTTTCTGCCTCTCCTGACAAATTTGTCTTTAGGTACCACATCTTATGAAAATTTGGCATCACCTGACTGTGAACCATTTCATTGAACAAATCATGGAATTGACGCCATTTCATATATAATCGCTATCAAACTTTGGAAAAGTACGTTTTGGTAGATTTATCATGTTTGGTCGTGTTGTCACGGAAGCACCTGAACTGTTAACGTTGAACTCGCCGAGCTTAGTAGCCAACCGTATCAAGCATTTCTCAACATTTTCTTCCATATGGGTAAACTCCTCAGCGCAATACCCGTGTTCTGTGTGCTCTGAGCTTAGCTCATAAATCTCAATCTATCAGCTTCCTCAAGTTGAAACCATTGATTCTTGATAGTACTGATTTTTAATTCGTAGTACTGTTTTGGATGTTCGTGATGATCTCTCTGAACTGAGTCAAGCATGCGCTGGAACGTAGCCAGAATGCGCTGAGACCGTCTGATGCTTCCCAAAACCTGAGCCGACTTTTCGTCGTCTTGTTGACTTTCATCTGATATTGTGGGCTTTGAAAGCCCAGGACCAGGATCTATTGGAATGTCCACGAGGCTTTTTAACAATGCGATTTTCTGACAAAAGGTCGCTTTGTACTGTTCGTACAGTTTTTTAATCGCGTTGTAATAAATCTTCAGTGAAATACGAATGCGTCAGATGAGCGGGTGAGATGCCTCTTATTTCATTGTCTGTCGCCTCAAAGGCTGACCAGAAATTTTCAAGACGCTGTAGTCGCTCTTCGTAATATTTCAGGTCGTTTCGGGTATTTGAATCTTTACCATAATTACTTATAATTCGCTGAATTTCTTTTTCGCACTGCGACTGTTTTGCCGCTAACAAATCCATCGACGAATCCATTGCCGCAGACTCGTAGAGTGAATCAATTTGCCCTGTGACTCGATCTGTTGTGTGTTTCAATTGTAATCTAAGCGTTTCATCTAGATCACGTCGGAGTCACCAAATGTTTAAGTGAGAGCTCTTTTGCTCTACTATGCAACTGTTAATATTGAAGTAGGTGCAAGCGGTACTTGAACCGATACACCAAACGTTATCTTTACCTATAAAACAGTAAGAACCGTGCGTGACTGACAGACAACGCACAGGCCAAACCGCTGGACCTAAAGAGCTGAAAATTTTACAGTGCATTCCTTTAATGACTTAGATATCCGCTAAGAAAGGATTTTTCAAAATTCCGCCCCTAAAGGGGTGAATAATGGAAATTCCTTTAACATGACGTCACAGAAATTCTTTTCCACGTCTCTTCTTTGTGCGGATCTTCGTAGGCGAGAACGATCCCTCACTGAGAAGATGCGGGCCAGCGGCATGCACACGGCTGACGGCGAACGGGCGAACATAACTGCGTGAATGGTGGAATGATATATCTGTGACTGTGGTGTCTGCCTAATAACTAGGGCTAAAGTGGGCGACAGCCGCGTATTTGGCATCCTTTGCGTGAGTGACTTGGTGCTAATCAGTAAGAAAATGGTTAAGGAAATTTTATTTGTTGACGGGGAATATGTCCCTCAAACTGTCGTTCCTGTCGTGCCACGTATTCCCTTAATACCTAATGACCACTCCTTTAATTTTAAGAGACTACAATTTCCCATCAAAGTTTGTTTCGCCTTGACGATTAACAAGTCTCAGGGTCAAACTTTAAAATATGCCGGCGTAGATTTAAGGGAAGATTGTTTCTCCCACAGTCAGTTTTATGTTGCTTGCTCACGAGTAAGTCCGCCCACGAGGCTGATAATATTAGTGCCGCCCAATAAAAAAACAAAAAAAATTGTTTATAAGGAAATCCTCTGAATATTTATTCACTTTGGCATCGTGGGTGAAATTTGGTAGACCAATAATTAAATTAAATTATTACACAAAATAGAAAATTCAGGCTGTCTACTTATATCAACTAAGTTCTGTAAAAATGTGAAGTTAAATAATAAGTAACTAATTTGTTTTAAAATTTTTTCTTCGTATTACATTATACCTAATTACATTATACTTCATTATACTTCATATTGTTGTTATAATACGAAAGGTTTGTCCTGTTTTCATGCACAGAAGAAGCAATGAATATAGATAAAGAGGCGAACAACAATAAGAATGTAAAACGATGATGAATCAATGGCACGATAATTAATAACAATCATTCCACCAACCGACCGGGTGAATTGAATTGAATATTTTGGCCGCAATCTTCGCGGGCATCTTCCCTTTTGACCATGTTCCGAAGGTGCGATTTATGGCGATCTTGGAGGGGTGATTAAGGGCACTCTTAGCTATCATTTAAAAAAAAAATCTCTCGTGTTGCAATTTTTTTGGGGCTCAGAACTAAAATGATTGCACTATTAACAAATAGGAAATTCCTATTCTGCAAATTAATAATTTGAACTAGGTTACATGGCACGTGAGTTCATGCAACATAAGCTTTTAGTCCATTGAAATGTTATAAAATTTTGACCGAACCTTGCATTTTGGGTAGGACAAATTTTTTTTTTTAGGATGTGTAGGGGGGGTCAGTGTAAACCTGAATCTCGGTTTTCGGGGTTGACCTCCCTCCATTTGGCGGCCATTTTGAAAAAAGGGGTGCAAAAGTTTTTCCGCGATATCTTGAGAACCGTTAGTCTCACGAACAATTTTTTAGACTCTTTGTGTAGAGAATTAAATTGTCTATAATATTGGTCTAAATACTTCTTACCGTAAAATTGAAAATGAAAATTATATAATTAAAAATAGGGAAAAATTTTTAAGAAAAAGATCATTAAATGGCTATAACTTTCTTTCTATTGATATTTTTGAAAAAACACATAACATGTTTCTTGTCGACCATTTTATGGTGAAAAATTCTTTTTATTCTTTTTTTAAATTTCTCTTGTTTTGAGAGGTGTTAGAACGCTGCAAAGAGATCAACGTAAGAGGTAAACATGAACTTAATTTTGGCAACTAAGTCTTTACAATTTTATATGACTTAGAACTTTTCTGTTTACTCATAAGCAATTAATTTTATTATTGATTGCGAATTATTGATTATGATTAAACATTCAGTAAACGCGTTTGTCAGGTAAGGGGAATCGAGAAATGGAATTCCGTGTTATCAACATTCATTATGACGTATACATTGAAATTAATTCAAAAAAATATTCTTGTGCCCGTCTAGTACAAGCTAGAACGTATCTTCGCTAACAGGCACGACGCACGTGTCCAATTTCATTACTTTTCGCTCATGGTAAACATTGAGCTTTTTGTTTTTCTCTTTTGTTTTTGCACACTTTTAATTTTAAATGCCCGCGATCGTTTTGTTCGGGCCTTTAATTGCACTTTAAATTACTTTTAATTGTAATTTTAAGATTGCCAATCTCGTTTCTAAACTTCAATTTTTGGCTTGTTACCCCTTTTTTGTTTCGATGAGTACTCGTGGAGAGTATATTTATATAGTTCCCCTAGGGAACAGCGAATTTTTGATTCAATTATTTCCACAGGGAATTATCTTTAGCTCGTATCGGCGTCAGATTTCACTGCCGTGCATTATGGGCACTGTGGCTTCGTACATCTAATTCTCTGTGTTTTCTTTTTTTTATGGGGAAGATTATAATTGTTCAATTGGTAATATTTCGCTAAATCAGGAAATTCTAAACAGATAAATTTTTAATATTTGGTTCAAGTGCTAGCGCACGGACAGTAATTGATGTGAAAGAGTAATCTTCGTGGATATCTTTACATTTCAGCTAAACGATCTTGTTTGTTCATTTTACTTCTTTCTTTACCTTTTGGGTAGAAACTTTTCTTTACTGGCGATTTGTGTTTATACACATTATTAATTCAGGGTGATCTGTGATCTGCTTTAGGGAATTCCTGAAAACTTTAGAATTTCTTTGTATGTCTAAACAGTACATGTTGTCGCATTCCCCGGGTTGTCAGGAGGTTGCTTAGCCGCTCATGAAATATGAACCGCGCTGCCGTTTTTCTTGGGACGTGCGAAGTCCCAAGATCGCAGAATCAAACCTTTTCAAGCGCTTATGGTCTCTGACCAGGCTTCCTTGATCCTACCGGCTGCGCCAAAATGTTATGTGATATACGGGGTTTCAGCAGCTCGAGCGGGTACTCTACCGCTATTTTAATGCAGGGGTGACGTTTTGGCTACCATCGATGGGTGAGACTGGGGCTAGACCTAATTAACCATCGGTGGACCGCTGGGTTCGCGGATTTTCGGGAATGGTGGCAAAGCCTGGCAGGTTTTGTTCTTCAAAGTTCTGGGATCGGGTTGAGTTTGCTGCAGGCAGGGCCGTAAGCAGGGAAGTTGTGTATTGAGTGGCTGTGGCAAGCAGCGAGCCGTTTGGTTGAGGGGGAGGGAGGCCGCGCGAGAAGCTGCGAGCCGGGAATGGTGGATTAGGTGTTTAAGTTTACCTGAGGTTTCAATGTTGAAAACCTGAAAACTTGAATGAGAAAGTTTTATTAAACTGATGTGACTTTTGCCTATGAAAATTTAATCAAGACTGAATTCTTAATACTAATTACAAATTATTTTTATACATTTAATTTGGTAAGAACTTATCCCTACTCCAATTAATTTTATTGATTTATTGCTAAATCGACACTAACTATGAAAAACACATCTCACATGTTGTATTTGGCCGTTGCAACGTGATCGCCACTTTTGTCAAATAATTATGTGCCGAGTTTGCCCAAATGCAAACTCTTACTACTTAGATGGGAGTAGCCTGAGTTCAATATGCTTATTTATGCTGACTCCCATCTTTTTGCTTCTTTAACGTCCTTTTTGTAAAGTTAATTCAAGTTGTTCAAGTTAATTCAGATAAATTAATTAAATTTGGTTCAAAAATGAAGTCTGACAACGGTCCTAACAGCTCGTGGGTCCGAACGACGTATTTTGTGGGGGGGGGGGGGGGGGGGGGGGAATTGAGGAACCAAATATTGAAAAAATCATATTTCCAAAACGATTCAAGCTTTTTTCATAAAACTCGGAATATACAATGCTCTAATATTACTCAATAGAACACATTTTATTGCATGAATTTATCTCAATTAATTTTTGAGTAATGGAATTTTGAAATTTTAATCTCCATGAAATATTCCATTTCTTAGTGGATTAAAAAACGTGAAATCACTTGACATGATCACTACTGCCATCTACCCTGGACTTGAAAAATGTCAAATTTTTTGGAACTAATAAACCGTTGTGTAAAATTTGCAGTGTTTTTTCAAAGCTAGCGCTTATCACAGCCGGCTCAAGCATATACTTAATTCCGTGGGTTTGACCTTTTACAGTTATGTACAATGATTGTTTAATTTTCTTGAGGTAGGTCGTTACCCATTGTCGCGTTTGCGGATCTGAATCATGTTTACATTTTAGGTTGATTAATAATTAATTACTTGTTTGTTTACTTGGGCCAAGTCGATCACAACAAAGTCGTTCCGCAATCACTGTACATGTCAGAGCATAGTCCTCGTCGGGCGACAAAACGTCGGAAAGCTGCTAGAAAAGCTTTGCTGGTTAGATCGCTAACAACTTCAATATGAATGACCTTCATGGATAGGCATATGAAAATGGCGACGTATCCTTTATAGGTTTTCATTCCTCGGCCCTTTGACTTTCACATCCGAATGTTGAATGGCCCGCCGTAGTCTACCCCTGTATGTGTAAAGGGGTTGGACGGTACTACTTTTTCTGCAGGTAGGTTTCCCATCTGTTGAGAACTTGTTTTACCTTTATTTATGCAGCAGGGGATACATTGATGTATTAGGCTTCTGACCGTAGTTTTTGCGTTGAGGATCCAATATCGTCTCCTTAAGTACAGTAATGTAGCTTGGTTTCCTCCGTGCATTGTTTTTTGGTGAGCGTCTTGGATTATCAGTTAACTCTTAAATGGTGCTTAGCTGGCAGAATGATCGAATGTTTCTCGTTTTCTCGCCAGATTGGTATGCTCCAGTCTTCCTCCTACTCGTAATACGTCATCGTTATCGATAAATGGTTTCAGTTCGCGGATTTGGGATCTTGATGGTAAACTTTGTTTCCTTTGATAGCGTGAATGTCTATGTTCCAGGAATCTCCCTGTATCCTTTTTATAAGTTCCAGTAGAGTGTGTTGCAGTTATCGAGTTGTTCGTGACGTTTCCCTTGCAATGTTCTGTAAATTTTCGGTATAAGCTTAGGACCCGTAACATCGGGTATAGTTTGGAGAATCTCTCTGTGACATCATAGGCGACCGTGGAAGTCAGAGTGATTTTTATTTCTCGTCGTTCCAATATTGGATTGGATGGTTGTGAAGTCGTGTTTTGTTTTGGTGAAGGGGTTTGCAGCCATGAAGGGCCGTTCCCCCAAAGACCATCACCTTTAAGTTGTCGTGGCGAAATTCGTCTTGATGCACAGTCTGCAGGATTTTCTTCAGATCGCACGTGATTCCATATCTCAGGCGGTGTTATTGCCTGTATTTCTGTGACTCGTCGTTCGACAAAGCTTGTCCATTTCTCTGGATGACCTTGAATAAAACCCAGGGTTATTATGGAATCTGTCCAAGCAAAGCATTTAATGTTTTGTCTTTGCAGAGCTTTTGTTGTTTTTTCCATCAGCTGAGTGAGTAAAACTGCTGCGCATAACTCTAATCGTGGCAAGCTTAATTGGGTTTTCAAGGGTGCCACCTTTGTTTTTGAGGTGAGCAATGTTATAATTATTTCTCCGTGAGTTGTTGTTACTTTGCTATAAATGACTGCTGCAAAGGCTTTCTCGGAGGCATCACAGAATCCATGAATTTCAATGTCGACGCTGTCCGTGAATTTAATCCTACGGGGTAATGGATTCCGTAATGCATAAATCTGTTTTAAATTTCGTTCCATCCTATTTTTTTCTACCTAAGATCCAAGATGAATATTTCTGCAGTAATGATGACAGGAGAGACCCATCCTAATGGGTCGTATATTTTAGCAATATCAGATAATACTGCTCGTTTGGTGTTTTGATCAGTAAATTGAGAGGAGTCGATGTGAAAGCAGAACTGATCAGTTCTCGCTGACCATTGTATGCCCAAGGTTTTAACAGTTTCTTTGTCGTTGATGGTAATCAGACCTTTGTCGGGCCTATCTTCTGGAATGTTATTGAGCAGACCTTGATGGTTAGATGTCCATTTGTGTAGCGTGAATCCTCTACGTGACAGTAATTTTTCCAATGCTTTACTTTAACTTCGAGAAGTGAATTCGCTCCTGTTATGAGATCGTCCACGTAAAAATCGTTTCTTAATATTTGGACCACAGTCGGGAATTGAGATTTTTCATTAGTTGCTCTAATGTACGTAGCGCTAAGTATGGTGAGGCGGCAGTTCCGTACGTAACTGTAGTTAAATTATATTCTTGTATTTCGTCTCGTGGTGAAAATCTCCATAGTATTTTGTGATATTTCATATCTTCCGCATCTAGTTTTATTTGTCGGTACATTTTTTGAATGTCCGCAGTGATTACATATCGATATTTACGCCACCGTAATAGTATCTCCCTTAAATCGTTTTGTAGTTTCGGTCCCACGTACATGGTGTCGTTTAGGCTAAGTCCTGTGGAGGTTTTTGAAGAGGCGTCGAACACCACTCTTAATTTCGTGGTGGTGCTATCTTCTTTTAGCACTGCATGATGTGGAAGGTAGTAGCCTCCTAGAGTTTTGTTTCTTGCTTTTACCATGTGCCATAAGTTGAGATACTCCTGCATGAATGACTTATATTTCCTTTTCTAGAGATTTGTTGGTGCTGAATTTTTTCCCGTTTTGTAAGAATCTAGCTAACGCTCTTTGTCTAGATTCTCCGATTTCCTTCACCGTTTCTTTGAACGGAGTTTTTCACTGTGCAAATTCCATTGGCATTTCGCTTATGTTCTTTAGCGAAATGTTCTTCGCAATACAGTTCTCCGACGGATAATTTTTGTTTTGTTGATTCTACGTTTTCGATTTCCTAAAAACTTCTGATGGTTTCATCTAATTCTGTTAGTGAAATTAAACTGGTTGATTTGTTTGTCCTTTGTTCGATGGCACGTTATAGAATCCATCCAAATTCTGTTTTTTGTCCAGTCAAGCCATTATTTAATTTTGTAATTCCCTCAAGAATCATGTTTCCTATACGTCTGTGCCAAGAATCATGTCAATCGGGCCAGGGGTGTCAAAAGTGGGATCAGCTACTATAAATTTTTTCCAAAGCGTAGATTTGTTGTATACGGTGATTTTGGTTTCGGGTAAAAGTTTGGTGAGTTTAGGGAGTATTAATTCATCAACTATCATTCTAAAGCCCGGTCCAGACGCTCAGTTTTGAACAACGACTTGTCTGCGCAGATCAGATCGTTGCAGACAACTCGTTGCGTGTGGACTGGAAATCTGCGACGATTTGAAGTCTGCGCAGTTGCAACGATATCTGAGCTAAAGAGCATAGATATCCGTGAATCTGTGCGGACTTCCATGAACTTTGAACACAGATCACACAAAACAGAGCAAAATACGCAGATATGTCGTTGCCGTGTGGACGCTCTAAAAATCGCAATGATTTCATTCGGTCATAAAGCTGCGCAGACAAATCGTTGTTCAAAACTGAGCGTCTGGACCGGGCTTAAAGGCAGATGGATATCGAGGTTGTAATTCTAGGAGTAATTTATTTCGAACTACACCTGCTTTCGCTAAGCCCATTCCTGACAATGAGATTTCAGTGTGTACCCTGGTGCGTGGTGTTCCAAGGCACTGCGCAGCTTCTTCTGAAACAAAGGATGCTTGTGATCCGGAATCGATCAAAGCACGTAGTAATTTTTCTTTGCCGTCTGTTGCTTTAACCTGAATCAGTGCAGTTGCAAGTAAAATTGTTGGTGTAGGTCGGTTCTCGGTTTGAGTTCTGGTTCTGGTTTCATATTTCCGTGACTTCTGCCTTGATTCTTCACGGGTCGTCTTTGAATCCAGGTAGTGTCTTTTCTCCGATGTTCTTTCAGCGATTCCAATGTTTGAAACCTATTCTCCAGAAATTGGAAAAGCGTGTCGAGGTCTGGAATCTCCCGAGGTTTTTCTAATTGCTGCTCGAATAATTTGTGCGTTTCTGCATCAAGTTTCTGCATAATCAGGTGGGTGATTAATGGTGACCAAGCTTCTGTCTTTAGTCCTATGTTGTTGAGTGCATGTAAGCACTCTTTAGTGGTGTCATGCAATTTTATGATTGCATATGTGGATTCTTGCTCGACTTTGGGTTGAGAAAGCAGAGTTTGTACATGAATTGAGAAAAGCTTTCTTTGGTTATTGAACCTAGCGTTAAATAATTTCCAGGCAGTATCATAATTTACCTCAGATATTGGTAGATGTTGTAGAAGCGAGCTTGCCTCCTTCTTTATATGGGTTTTAAGGTATTGCATCTTCTCCGCGTTTCCAAGCCTGCCGTTAGTATGAATTAGACGAAGAAATACGTCCCTGCAGGAGATCCAAGTTAATCTCCCTCAAAAGTAGGTAAAACCAATCTTGGGAGCTTTACCTCCTCCTCGGGCCTTTGGATTGCTCCTATTTTTTCTTGTAAGTGGATGACGGTGTTATGATACTTGTCTTCCATATCCTGGTACTGTTCGCTATCAAAGTATTCGTCGAGCGAGGGATTTTGTGCTGCAATCATATCAATATGATGAGCAGAAATTTTACTCCAGTATGCTCTTATGGTTGCTACTCTTTCTTGGTAGTATACCGCGGAGTGCGGTTGCTGACTTTCTAGGTTGATGGAACTGATTAATCGCTTAAAAAGCCGCATTGATTCCGTCTGCACACGTAGCAGCTTCTGAGCGAGATTTTTGGATTCTAAGGTTTGTTCCTCAGAACTTTCTTCTTCTGGTTTGGTGAGGAGGGCTGGATCGGGCTGTGTCTTCTCTTTCTCAATGAGTTCGTCCCATCTCTTCCCCAGTAGCTCCTTGATATCTTCGCAGTGCTTTTCGACCTCTTCATAGTAGTTCTTGGTGAAATATTGATGGTCGGGTAGCGACTGTTTAAATATCTGGATCTCTAGGTCTCGATTGTTAAATTCGGACCATAGAAATTCCAGACGATTTTGTCGAGTGAGGATGTACCATTTACGTTTTAGTGTTCCTGTGTTCTCCATCCTTCTTGTAGTTGCTTCTCACTTTCTCGATGTCCGCGTAGCACTTCCTCTGCTCGTCAGTCAGTTTATCCATGGTTCGGTTTGATTAGACGTCCTGCTTAGGTAAGATGCGACTAGACGACTATAAACTTCGTTGTAGATTACGTGTTGTAGAAAATAGTGTATTGTGTCAAACGGATCGTGGTGTACATCCGGTTCGAAGGACCAATGTTCAATATCCGGCAGAACCCTTACCAATTGTGGGGGGAATTCTGGTTAATATTGAAGAGTACAGTTGAAACAGTTGAATTGTTTGGAACCCTTACCGCTGGTGGGGGGAATTCTCATTAACAATCAACTGGAGGTTTAGTTAATAACTGATTTCTTTATTAATTTAATTCTGATTTATATACAATTCTTATTTGCTAATTAATGTATATTTTGCCAAATTCAATTGCCGCATTTACAAATTCCTCCTAAGTTGAGAAATTCGTTGACTATTGATTTATTTGGCGGGTTAGCAGAATTCCGCTGGTGCGGGGAACTCGGATCGAATTTGAGCTGTGCATAATTGCACTTCAGGTTAGCGGGGCCGATGACATATATTCTGCTGACCCAATTGATTGAATTATGATCACTTTGCTCACAGGGTGTCCCGTAAATCAACGTCAAGCCGGAAACGGGTTATAGGCCAAGGGGTGACAGTTATCAGAAAAATAAAAAAAAAAATCAAGTCATGTATTTTTCAAATTATAACGATTCAAAAGAAAATCGAGAAAATGGCTACCCTGTGATGATCCTTCAAATACTGTGAATAAATCTCTCTACTTTTCTTCACTTTTTTTTGGATGTAAGCCTGACAACCCCTTCTGTAAAGTGCAGTCTAAAATTGCAACACAAGTGCCTCAATTTTAAAGAAAATATCACTTTTATTCCCAACCACGTAATCAAAATTATTTCATGGTCCAACTTCAACTGACTGTCCTGAAAAAAAAAAAACAGTACTACGGTATTTCGGCAAGTTCCGTAAAAAGTTGGCGCATTTAGTCCTGATTCCAAAATGGTATGCCACTTGATATAATATTTCTTAAATAAAGCTAAGAATTTTTTTTTCGTAAAAGAAACCCATTTTAAACTAATTATTTTGATCACATTTTGTTAAAATGGTACTGATGCTAAAAATTGTATTTAAAATGAAATAATATTTTTACAACAACAAACATATGATGCTGCAAATAATGTGATCGATGATCGATAATTTAATGCTAATGATATACGAGTATGTATAAGAAACGTCACAGCGATTCAATGCTATCTGTGGGATTGTGGATGTGTTAATCATTTTGATAGAATATTAGCAAAGAATTCAATCTATATCTATAAAACAGAGAGTACCGTCACTGACTGACAGGCAACGCACAGACCAAACATGGATATCCGCTAAGAAAGGATTTTTCGAAATTCCGTGAATTACGGATTTTCGACCAGCATGACGTCACAGCGTCTCTTTTTTGTGCATATTTTCGTATGCGTGGACGATCCCACAGCGAAGAGGGGCGACCGATACGGCGAGTGTGCGCATGTGTGCCCCGTGCATGCAGGGTTGAATCTGGATTCGACTCCATGTATACGTGGCCTGGGTCGAGTCCAAACCGGGGTGAACTTGACTAGACACAGCTTTGCTACCTGGGCCTCGATTCTCGAATCATTCGAAATGAATTCCGCATGCGCAAACTCACCATTTTCGAACGATTCTCAAAATTTGTGATTCTCGAATTCCGCATGCGGTTGTTTCGAATGAAAATCGTTCGGATTCAAATCGACTGGTTATTTCCGTGTGGAATTGTAAATTTTCATGCGGTTTCGGGTCGAATTGATTTATTCTTGGCGGAAAAAAGGGAAATTTGTATGTTTCTTTTGGTTGTTGTTTTTTTTTTTTTAAGTAATAAAGACAAAATTATAAGAAAAATTTAATTTTTCGCAAATAAATCCACAAAAAAGTTCTTCGCATAAACATTCATCTTACCCTAGAATCCTGTTCCTTGCGGTTATTAGTTTATTGGCATGTCTCATTTCATTGGTCGGCGATAATTATCTTTTAAGAAAATAGTTATAATGAGAGGACTCGAAAATAAGAGGACTTCACTTGGTTGGTAACTCTCTAACAGCACTTGAAATAACGTACAAATAAGAGGATTGTGTGTGAAAGTGTTATTGAACTAATCAAAGTAAGTATGAAATGGTATAAGCCCTTTCTTTTTCCAATAATTTTTTCTTATAGTTAATTTTCTTGTAGAATGTCTGCAGTAAAAATAACAAGCCACATTACAGAATGCCAAAAATCTATGTTGTTAGATTTTTTAAAGGCTCATGAACCTTTAACTGAGGGCAAATTTTCATGTGATTTTACGCATAAAGATATCCAAACATTGTGGATGCAAATATCAGAAGAATTAAATGCCGTGACAAAAAGGAATGGAAAGGATGGAGAAAGGTAAACTATTCAATTTCCAATTTCAGTGGTTGCTTGAACATTTCCTTTTTTACAGACTTGGCACGATATGCAAAATGGACTGAAAACTAAATTGACGGAAATTAACCGCCACAGATCTAAAACTGGAGGAGGAGAATCATTGCCAATTTGCCTCAATAGCCATGAGAAATAGGAAAATTAATTGCGACCACAACAATTTTGGGTCACGAGGTCGCGGAATCTTCCGCAATATTCGATTTTGATCGTCCAAATGCCTCAATAACAGGTAAACTAGAAAACTAAAAACAGGTACATGGTACCTCATATAAACGTAAACAATTTTTTGACAGCATAAAAATCCACCACAATAAATCATTCGAATGTGGTGGAAAAGTTAACGAACGACAGCGTTCGCAATTCGAGAATCGCTGTTTTGCAGATCGTTCGTTAACAGTCATGCGGTTTCGAAATCGTACGATTGAATTCGAACGAACTCAAGAATCGAGGCCCTGGCGCTAGTCAGCAGTAGAGTTAAAATGCATGTAAACGCGGGTTGAATAGTCGAGATTTTTTTCATGTTTTCTGATAATTTAAGAATTAATTCGTCCACCATACTTTTTTTCAAGCGAAAGAGTTTTATAAATTTGTTTTCGGTAAACTCGACGGTATTGCACGAAATCGAATTCTGCTTGCTCAACAGCAGCTACGGACATTATCATGGATAAATCTTCCAATCCCTCCATTTAACCCTCGTCGGACGGTATAACTTTTCAACGCTAAAAGGCGGCATAGGTACAACTGTACCTTTGCAAATATGAATGGAAGATTTTACCGTCAGAATAGCATTTGTATCATAAATGGATATAATTTACTTTGTGAGTATTTTTTAATTAATGGGTTGCAGTTTTTACTTATATTCACGGTTGCCTTTTTAAGGTTTTGGCATTTTAAAACAGATTTCATAATATTTTTTAATATGGAAGAAATTTGTGGGACCAACAATTGTTTTTCATGAAATGTTGACAAGTCCTTAGAAAAATGGGTTTATTTTGGTCAAAATTGCTGAAAAGGTTATGCCAACTATTTATTGCAAGTAATAAAACATTCTCACAAGATGTACTTGTTCGTAGAATTCAAAATATTGTAGGCGTGGCGTATCGTATTGTCGTGCAGTGTATCAATCCCTTCCCTAAGTTATTACTCCAGAAAATTTTAGCCGGCCACAAATGGAAGGACCTTGTCGAACTAGTTTTTCATTAGATGTTAACAAATTCTTAAAAAAATTTGTCTATTTTGGTCATAATTGCTGAAAAGGTTATGCCAACTATTTATTGCAAGTAATAAAACATTCTCACAAGATGTACTTGTTCGTAGAATTCAAAATATTGTAGGCGTGGCGTATCGTATTGTCGTGCAGTGTATCAATCCCTTCCCTAAGTTTTTTTTCCAGAAAATTTTAGCTGGCCACAAATACTTAGGCTGCAAAAGGTGTATAAAAGGAAAGCATATTTAATAAGTATTTATTATTCCGTGCACGTTCGTAAAGATCACCAAAATTAATAAAAGTAAAAGAGTCATTATAGTTATTTTTAAATTAACATGAGTAGAAGTGAAGCTGGACCAAGTGACCGTCGTAATCCAAGGAGATCATGTTGCAGGTTAGTATAATATTACAATACCATTTCATAATACCATGACTATAACGTAATAGTAGGCAGTATTTCAAAGAGAAAACCATTTATGTGATTTAAGTTATTAATTCATATTTACAGATATCCTTCAGATTTAACTAGGATAGAATCGTCCGATTTGGAATATGAGGAAGAGACCTATATTGCTTCTGATGACGAAAGTTTTGTACCACAAGATGATGAAGAAGATTCAGATGTTGAGCCAGATATGGTTCTTGAGCAGGAAGATGAATACGACTCAGACGAAAGTATTGAAGATGAGTCTATGAGTGACATTTTGACTGCTAAGGATGGAACCCAATGGCATTGCGATCCGCTGCCAAGAGTTCAAACATTGTCACGTAACATCCTACGGCAAAAAGGTGGGCCTGCAGCCATTAGCAACGTGTTTTCAGCGAAAGAGGTGTTCAAGTCCATAATGTCTCCAGAGATACTTGACATTATACTACGGGAAACAAATCGGAAGGCAAAGAGGGTTTGTGAGGCCTACAACAAAGAACTCATAAAAAAATTTCCCGATTCTTCGAAACGACCACCACAAAAAAAAATTGATCCTTTCAATGAACATGAACTTGATGCATTTTTGGGCATACTTATTGCTGCTGGTGTGCATCGGAGCAACAGAGAAAGTGTCGAATATATGTGGAATAATGATGGTCTTCCTATTATACGTGCGGCTATGTCTCGTGACCGTTTCAAGATGATGCTTAGATTTTTACGGTTTGACAACGAAAATACTCGTGAAGAGCGTACTCGAACAGACAAAGCTGCACCAATCAGGGACATATGGACCATGCTGAACAAAAATTTGGAAACAGCCTACAAGCCACATGACTGCATCACCATTGACGAACAATTATTTCCATTTAGAGGGCGTACTAAATTTACGCAATACATACCTTCTAAACCAGCCAAATATGGAATTAAAATTTTCTGGGCCTGCGATGCATCAAATGCGTACCCGCTGAAAGGGCAGATTTACACAGGAAAACCAACAGATGGTCCAAGACAAGTCAATGTGGCAGAACGAGTTGTTTTAGACCTCGTTGGTTCCTACAAAGGATCTGGAAGAAATGTCACCACCGACAACTTCTTCACAACGTTACAATTAGGGAAGACATTAGGGTCATGGAACATGACCATAGTTGGTACCGTGAGGAGAAATAAGAAGTTCCTACCAATAACGATGCAACCTTCTAAGGAAAGGCGTGTGCAGTTAACTAATTTTGCCTACAACCGGGATGCAACTGTATGTTCATATGTGCCAAAGAAAAATAAGGCAGTTGTACTTCTATCGACTATGCATATGACGGGAGAAGTCGAACAGACACAAATGCTAAAACCCGAAATAATATCATATTATAATAACACTAAAAGTGGAGTCGATATCATGGATAAGATGTTGGGCGAGTATACAGTCAAACGACGTACCTTGCGTTGGACTCTTGCCTTTTTTTATAATATGATTGACGTCGCTGGATTAGGGTCGTACATCATCTACAGGGAACACAACCAACAGTTCAGGACAAAGGATCAGCGGAGAAAGTTCCTAAAAGAACTTTCAAGTCAGCTTTGTATGCCTGCCATTGAAGTACGAAGCACAAACAAGCTATGTATGAGGAATCATTTCCTTCGAAGTGCAGTGGAAATGATACTTGGACGGAGGATTATGGTAGGACCAGAAGGTGCAATTGCTTCGCAAATTCAACATGGTAGTCGTGGACCATCCCCAGTAGTTGGTAGCTGCGTTATCTGCAAAGATTTGCAACGGAAACAACGAAAAACAAGGAAGTCCTGCATTACTTGCGAAAAACCCGTCTGCGATGAGCACTCAATAAAAAGGACGTCTTGCATGAATTGCGAAAATAATAATTAATAAATGTAAAAAAAATTAATTATATTCTTATTAAATGTATAAATATTAATTTTTTATAATAAATGTGAACTTTATTCTTGCATTTTTTGAATTATATATATAAAATAATATAATAAGGTACAATTGTACCTATACCGCCCGTTATGGAAGCAAACATGAAATTGTCCCCCTACATCGGGAGGGGAGGACATAGTTTTCTTAGTTCTAGCCTACATATTCTAATTTTGAAATGTAGAGATGTTAAAAAATTTCAACACCATACGACTTTCAAAACACAAGTTATTTCAATTCAGAAATCCAAAAGTTACAATTGTACCTGTGCCGCCTGACAAAAAAAATGCTTTTAAAAACTTCTAAAAACTTCACAATATTTCTTTACGCAAAGTAACAACAATTGCAATTACAAACTAACGTAAATAAACAATTTTTTGACATTTTAAAAATCCACCACAATAAATCATTCGAACACAGCGTTCGGAATTCGAGTGCGGTTTCAATATCGTACGATTGAATTCGAACGAACTCGAGAATCGAGGCCCAGGTCAAAAACTGTTTTCAACTCGATTTTTCGACTCTACATGTAAACGTTGTAAATGTCTGCCTGGCGGTAAAGTGAGCGACAACCGCGAATTCGGCATCAGAAATTGATTCCGTGTTTTCATCTTAAATTCAAAAAATTGTTAGAAATAAAGAAACACGTATACCAGATTTTTTTGAAATTTCGATTAATGTCGGAAAGTATGTTAATTAAAGATTTGGCTTAATGGCACAAATACACAAATAAACAAATGCACAAGTTTTCGCGAAGTTATATAGATGAATTATAAAATCGATGAATAAGAACTACCAACATATAGGTATTCGGTCTAGGTTGTGTTTGGGGATAGTTCCAATTATTCAAAATGTAATATGATGTACACTATATTATGATTTTCATCGTCCCGGGTGAAACCGGGTAGACCTGTTAGTGTATATATATAATATATATGTATAAGTTAATAAAATCTCTTTCCCTTATTGGAAAAAAAATCAAATTTATTAAACATATTTCTTTGACAACCAAAATGCAACTGAACTAATTGTAGCTTACATTTAACAAGTTAACTTATCTAAACTGAAGCGAACTTTATCTTCCCGCGGAGAGTAGGTGTCTTCTTTTAGACGATCGTGCTCATATCCAAAACAAGTGCAAGTGCAGTAATTATGAACGCATTTAATTCCCGAAATTCTATGATCAAAACCACAGATGCATACAATTTTGGAAGTGTTTTGGTGCATTTGGTGTTAACTCGTCCCCCTTTTTTGAATATCCTCATTCGAACCCTTGATAGCGGAGGACGTTTTTCCTGAAACGACGATAATTGGTATAGATTCTTTCCTTCCGGGTTCCTTCTCCAATGCTGGTGGATTGCCACTTTCTTATAAGTTTCCAGTAGCCGTCGCGATTGGTTTCTTAACTAAGAAGATGACCACTATTAGGATCAGGATGATGAGGGTTGACGATATGCCAGTGCTGAAACTGATGGTTTGAAAACTCTCTTTTCTGCTTGAAGGACTTCTATGTTTTTATTGTTGTTAACTTGTAGGTCCTTCATCATGTGTAGGGACATTATCTACTTGAAATTACTTTCGAATGGAGTTGGTTGTAAGATGGCGGGGGGGGGGGGGGGGGTACATTGTACAGTTGATTATTCTTTGTAAGTAAAAATTCTCTCATTAATGGTTATTGGTTATGCTAGTTTTCGTTTTCCAAGGCGCCGATTGCAAGTATTATTTCCATATTCGATAAAATTATTGAATTAATTACTCCTTCCTTTGCTCTTTATATGTGAAATCTCTTGTTTAATAAATTTTAATTTGTGTTTTAAACTGAACTCGAACTGATTTTTTATCGTGCTTTCTTTTGATATCATATCTTTTATTAGATTTGTCATTTTAGTAATATTATTTATTCGTTCTTCATAAATCTGCTAATTATAACTTGTTGATTATTATTTTCTAACACATTGTTCATTTTGCTTTTTATTATCTCAAGATCTCCATGATCAGGATTTGCAGCGATCCATTTCCATGCAGGACCAATAAGGTGTAAGGATCGGATCGTTTTGTTTTATGGATTTTAATTCCATCTAGTAGCATTTGTATTTGTGTCAGTTCATGTCTTAGGTAAGGTTGTAGTGGGTTTTATTTGTCGTATGTTGGTCAAGTACCTACTGTCTGGATGTCGTCAATGAGATTTTGGTACAAATCCAACTCGATTATGTGAATGATTTTGAAGTTTCCTTCCTGTTATTTAGCTTTTCCCGTACTTAAAGAGATCACTTGCGAATTTGTGCAATCCAGTATTTGAACTGCGGCGTAAATAGTGCTCACGGCCGCGGCACTCCTGTGGGGAAAACGATGATGTTTAGTTTCTAATATTACTTTTATGGACTATTTTCTCTGATTCTGTTAAAACTGTTGTATTTCTATTTTCTTTAACTGTTTCGGGTTTATATCGAACAGAGAGTTTCTTTTAACATAGATTATTTGACCTGTACTGTATGCCGGTACTAATCGCCTTTGATAGATGATTGAGCAAATGATCTGCAGTGCTCGCTGTGGTAGCGAGTTGATTCGGTTCAGGTGCTCGCTGCGAAAGCGAGTTCTGCTCGGGATTGGCTCGCTACGAAAGCAAGTTCTAGGGGTCCTCGCTGCGAAAGCGAGTTAATTCGAGAGGTCAGGGTGCCGAAGTAGAACGCACTGGTCCTGAATGTATCTCTGCTTTATTTAGAATTTTGCTTATTATTTATACATATCTTCGGGCTTACTTCTATCCCTACTCCTAACTTCTTAGCCTAGTTTTTTTTAACAAATTCACACACTTTAGCTATATTGGCTAATAGTGCATTGAACGCATTGACCCAATACGAAGTTCCGCATTTGGTTGGCGTCGTATTGCATGGTTTGCACTTGTGCAGTATTTCCATGTGACGCAACCTCGCCTAGTACTCTAGGCGTGCGGTCAAGTGCATTGCTTGCATTTTCGGGGAAGCGTGACCCAATATGGTTTTGTTTTGTTTACGATCGTTATTGACAGAGTCGCAACATAAGTTAATGAAAATGGAATTCTAAAACAGACCTGATTCATATCGTTTTATGGGTTTACGTTTTTTATTATGGAAATTAATATCTTTTGTTTGCTTGACTTTCAATCTTTCTATATTGAGAAGCCTAATCTTTTCGATTTCTTCGGGACTAGCGTTTGGTGTTCTGCCAAAATAGAGTTCGTCCCGTGGTGGAATGTATAGAGTGGTTATACTCATTTACGGCTCTCTCTAATAGTTCTTTGAAAGTTCTCTCCACGCCGTCGGATTTCAGACACCTCATTATTTCTGCAAGAGTAAAATGGAACTTTTCGCTCTGACCGTTTACTTCGCTATTATACGGAGGAGTTCTATAGGTTTTAATTTTTAAACTATCTTCCACAATTGAAATTATTGAATTTGCAGCTAACGATTTCTCGTCATGAAGAAAAAGAGGATATCTGTTTCGATTGAGAGCTTTTTCTCAACCGGAGATAAAGGTTCTTGTACCTTATCTCAATGTCGCGTGCAAACGGTTCTTGTTACCACTGCACTGTTTTTTGCTGGAATGTGAGCCACAAAAGCCTCAATGGTTAATAATTATTTGTTGTTTGAATAACGTGAACACTGACTGAAAAAACGACTAAAAGATGACTGAACGACTGAGAAATGACTGAAAGAACGACTGAAAAATGACTGCACCAATTTTATTGATTGCCAATATATTTAACTACAAATAATTTGCTTACAACTAATTGCTTACAACTATTGATTGCTGTTTACGAAATGATGATTGTTACCAGTTTGCGATATAGCTGTAAATTCGAATTAGACCGAATTAGAGCGAATTAGACCGCCTTCGCTTTAGCGCAATTTGCAACTTGGCGCTTCCGCGGCACCGTCCTAGGTTTTTGTTATGAATCATAACATGCTGCCCGCCCAAGGACTAACAGTAGTTCCGACTTAATCTAAATCCTATATTACGCTGCAGAACTGTACTAGATTCTGAAGTCCACACGGAATTCGTTTAATGTGTCATCTGTTGGAGTAGGTCCAGATTCCTCGTTTGTTGGTGTGATTTGTCGAGGTCGAGGTTTTCGCTTAGATTTGGTGGTGTAGCATTTCCACGTGAGGTAACTTGCGCTTATGATTGCGAGCGCTAATGCCGCATATCCAATAGTAAACTGATGAATGTCTTGGGCTGGCATTTGTGCATCTATTTCTGCCTCCGTTTGCATTAACTGCCGTTGAACATTGTCAGGTCAGGTCAGTTGATTTTTTTTTTTTTTTTTTTTTTTTTTAAATTCATCAGGTTCTGATTACTAAAATAAAAATACAAAAATAAAAACAAGTGACAAGAATAACAAGGAATTAGCAACCAGAGAAAAGCAGACTCTTCAATTTATCCCTCGAGAGTGAGAAATCAATTAAATTAAAATTAGCATTAAAAGCGCGCGACATTGATGTCAGAGGCTCAGACTTGCCGTAATTCGTTCTGTGAAAAGGAACCAGCAAGAAAGAGTGGTCTCTCAAAGAACGTGAGGGGACAGAAATGCTAAAAAAAGAAACCAAAGAAGGCGAGTTAATTCTACCCGACAAACAATCATAGACAAAAACAATCTGGGCGTCAGTACGGCGTTGTTCCAAAGTCCTTAGCGCGAGCAAGTTGAGACGATCCTCATAACGGGGCAAAATGAAGGGATCCCTCCAAGGAAGGTTTCTAAGACAGAACCTAAGAAACCTTCTCTGAACCGCCTCAACACGGAACACCTGAGTCCGACACGACGGAGACCAAACTAAGCTAGCATACTCCAGAATTGGTCTAACAAAAGTACAATAGAGCCGCTTAGTGATGTGAGGATCATTGAATTCTTTCGACCAACGCTTAACGAAACCGAGGGTTGAATTAGCTTTGCTAACTATAGCATCAATATGATCGTTAACGGAGAAGTTGCTACTTAACCACACACCAAGATCCTTGAATTTGTCAACTTTCTCAAGCGAACACCCGTCAATAGAATAAGTGAAGCTTACTAAATGTTTAGAGCGTGAAAATCGCATGAATGTACATTTGTCAATATTTAAAGGTAAAAAGTTAAGAGTGCACCACCTATAGAAGGCAGTGAGGTCCGAATTTAAAAGTGCACAATCATGTTCTGAAGAAATAACACGAAAGATTTTCGCGTCGTCAGCATAGCAAAGGATAGAGGAATTCGCAAGAAACAAAGAAACGTCATTAATAAAAATAATAAACAGAAGAGGACCCAGGTGACTACCCTGCGGTACGCCAGAAGAATTTAGAATTGGTCTGGATAAGACACCACGAAATGAAACTCGTTGGGAACGACCAGACAAGTAGGAACAAAGCCAATCCACGAAAAGCGGAGGGAACCCAAGCAGAGACAATTTAAGAAGCAAAATGCGGTGGTTAATCCTGTCAAATGCTTTACTGAAGTCAGTGAAAATACAGTCAATTTGTTTGCCATTTTCAATAGAATTCAGGCAAAAATTGGAAAATTCCAATAAATTAGATAAGAAAACCGTGTTGAAAAGACTGTAAAAAAGGTTTACAATGAAAGGACAGGGTATCACAAATAAGCGATTCGAAGAGCTTAGCTAAACAGCATAGGTTCGCAATGGGACGGTAGTTTGAAATATCGCACTTAGACCCTTTTTTGTGCAAGGGAATAATGTGCGACATCTTCCAAAATTCCGGAAAGACTCCGGACGACAAAGACAAATTAAACAAAAAGCAGAGAACGGGAGCAAGGGAAACGCTACACCGCTTAATGAAATTGGCAGGAACGCCGTCAGGACCAAGAGAAAAGCTCTCAGTCATAGACGCAATGTGTTTCAGAAGGAGATCTTCGTCAATAAATAAATCTTTAAAAGTAAGAGAGGTCGGCGGAAGCCTCGTCTAGTGAGAAAAACTAGAACTAATATCACAGTTAGAAATATCACAATGATCTGCCAAAAAGGCAGATTCAAAAAAATCACCAAAGAGATTGGAAATCAACTGAGGATCGTCACTACTAGTATCACAGAAAAAGAGGGAAGAAGGATAACCGTCCGAAGTCCGTTTGGAGTTGATAAAGCGCCAAAAACGCTTAGGATTAACATGCAGAGAATGCTTCATTTTATTGATGTAGAGAGCGTACGAAGACTCAAGAAGGGACGTAAATTGGGTCCGCAACAATGAATAAGAACAATAGTTCTCATCAGTTTGAGACAAACAAAATTTCTTCCAGGCCTTGCTTTTTAAATTTTTCAGATGCCGCAACTCATCATTGAACCATGGAGGACCAGAACGAGAACCAACGCATCTACAGATCGGAACGCACTGAAGAAAACAAAGAGACAAAACGTCATAAAACGAACGAATAGCAGAATCAATGTCGCGCTCATGCAGAACTGGGCTCCAATCATAAGTCGATAAAAACGAATTAAGAATTGAAGAATCAGCCTTTCTAAAGTTGTAACAGAAATCAAGGGGAGAAGTATTTACAAACAAGGGGTCAGATGATAACAAAATATGAAGAGCAGGATGGTGCCCCGATTCAGGAACTAAAGGTGATAAACAGTGTTTAACCGAAATACTATCGGGGTCAGTGAAAAACACAAGATCAAGAAGTCTTCCGTTAACATTTGAAATGTTAGATGATTGTGACGAACCAGAAGATAGCAGGCCATCGATGAAGTTGACAGCATGACTAGGAGCAGCAGTAAAAATCGGTGAGATGGAGCCGCCCTCAGTGGATACCAGCCAGTCGATAGAAGGTAAGTTGAAGTCACCCAGAATCAGTAATTCATCCTGCGGATGCAGGAGGCCAGAACTCCACTCAATGCACTCAGACAGCCGTTCATAGATGGCAGGTGAAGACCCAGGTGGAAGATAAGCCAGGACAATATAAATGCTTCTCTGAGGAAGGGTGACCGATACGCAGAGAAGCTCAAGATCACCACCACCAGGAATAGTCAAGCGACTACAGGGGAAGTTACGACGAATGGCACAGAGCACACCACCACCAACCGGAGCATCCAAAGCAGCACCATGGCGGTCACGGCGAAACACCAAGTAATCAGAACTCAACAGCTCGGCATCAGAAATTCCTCCACAAAGCCATGTCTCAGTAAGGCAGATGAAGTCGAAAGAGCAATCAGCAGAGCCAACAAAGAGGCGCGTCGTCTTAGATCGTAGGCCAGTTACATTGGCGTAGTAGACGGATAACTCGTCGACACGTTTTTTGTCGAAGCAGAATTAGAGAGTCGAAGGCTATTTTTAGGAGTAAATTCACGTACTATAGAATAGAATCTTTAGGCCAAAGAGCAGGAGAAATCACTGAAGTGAAAAGATCATCCGGAACCAAGACCTTGAAAGAAGCCGAGAATGAAAGACTACCTCGACTCCGCTGCGGTGAAATTCGACGGCAAGCGACAAGTCCACGCGAAGCGCCAACATTCGACTCAATGTGATGAACAACTTCCTCAGCAGTAGTGTCAGGATGCACGCGGGAGATGAAAATTTGCCTAGGAAGCATAGCTGGTCGAAGAACAGAAGCGGACTCAGAGTTAGAAGCCGAACGAACAGAGCCAGTCACATCAACCAAAGACGGTTCAGCAACAGTCGGAACAGTGATGACGCCAGCAGGATCTGCAGAAACTGATGCACCTGCAGTCAAACCAACAGCAGGGACAGAGCCAGAAGGTTTAACCTGTCCACGTTGCCGGCGTTTAGTAGCATTAGGTTGCTTAGGAAGTGGGCGAGTTCCAACGATGGAATCCAACGACGATCCACCGTCAACAGCTCCAGGCGAATCAACACGCGCAGGCAAATGCAAGCCGCCATCAACCAAGGACTTCAAGCCAGAAGAGACCGTGCAAAGGACTTCAGAGTTTTTGGAAGCAAGAGTATGGCAGGAATCCATAACAGATTTAATCTGCTTAACACCACGCCGCAGATCGTCAATAGAAGGTAAAATAGGAGAAGTTCCAACACTCGCAGAAACGACGCCGTCAGCCAGAGTATCACGAATCTCATCAACGGCCGCTGATGTAACCAAGATCTTATTTTCGATTTTATGGAGTCTCGAATTCAAATCGGAGCAGTTGGAATTCATAAGCGCAGTAGCATCGAGCAGCTTGTCCAGTTTGTCATTAAACAAGTTAAAGTCGTCAGAAAAAGTTTGAAGGCCAGCACAGCATGTCGAAATGGAATTAACCTTGGTGGCAATCAATGATTGCTCAGTGTTCATCCTGTCGAACAGAGAAGACATCAGGCGCAGCACGTGACAAGGCTTGATGTCCGCACATTCCTCACAAATAAAAGTGCCATCAGAGCAGATCCTTGTACCGCGTTTGAGGCAGGAAGAATGAAAAACATGATTGCATACTCCCGTGCATACAGCCTTACCGTTGACGATGTTCAAGGAGCAAGTCTTGCAGATTTCCATATCAAAAAATATTGGTGCAAACCAGAAAAGTTGAGAGCCACTGACCAGCCAAGACTCAAACCAAACACCAGATGATCACACCGCCACTGAGCAGGAAGAAGCTCCGACTAAGCAAATCGTATAAATGAGACACGTCCAGCATCCAGAAAAATAGGCGGGAGAAGCGCAACTCAATCCAAACGAATCGGAAAGAAAAGACGAAACACATCAACAAGTGCAGAAATGCAAGGCCTCGGCAGAGGCATATACCAAAAAATTTACCCGACAAGAAAGAGCCGGCAGCGAGTCAAAAGCAGTCAAGTCAAGTCTCGCAGGAAGAAAACTCGCCAAACACATCAAGACGCAGGCGTCCAGGGGTTCCTCCACAAGCAACAAGCAGAAAGTCACCCAAAGAACAAGATCGCACACAAGAAATCAAACAGAAAGCAGAATTACACAAAAAAAACAGTAAATAAAACGAGAGCAGCAAAAAACCCACTCAAAACAAACAGCTGTCAAAAGTCTTTTCTTTCTTTTCTTTTCCTTTTCTTTTGATTGATAATGCATTTTAAATTGCGGTATTGCGGTGTTGTTTGTATTTTGAATTTCGGAAGTAATATTTGCTGACGGCATATATGACATCTTGGTGATCGTGGGAAAAACGCTATGACCGTGAATTGTCACCAGGGGTTGTTTTATTGTACAACTACTGGATATTTTCAATGTCCCAGATCCACTCAGGTGTGTTGACTGGTGTTGCTCCCACATACTGTATTGAGTGTAGTTGCCGTTTCCAGGACGTAGATCCAATGGTCAGGATGTTGAAGCTGGATCCAATGCTCTCCTCCTGGTACTGTGACCATTTTGCAGGATGTTCCCTGGTGCATGTTGTTTAGCAGATTTATTTCGCAGGCGTTGAATTGCGATCCTCTGCTGTATATGGGGTGCTTTTGCTTGCACAACTGTTTCCCTTCCACTATTGCAATGCAGAAATGCAACTCGTCCTCAGTTAAAGCATAATATTGGTTTCTATGGAGATTAACCACTATGTATGGTGTTGATGGTTGGATGGCAACAAAGGTGTTGTTGAGTTTTGTTGGCACTAGGATGACCCTGAATAGCTCAAATTCCTCCGTTGTTATTAAGAGCAGGTTTATGCGAAAGATGATTTGTTCAGCATTACTCTTCCTTCTGTGCTTGCCAAGCTGTACAATTTCAATACGTTGTCTTCTTTAACTGGGAAACTGTGCGAGTTGGGAAGGTATTTTTTATCTTTCTGATTTCTGCTGCGAGTTGTGTAATTAATTGACTGTTGAGCTTCCCGTGATAGCAGTCTGTTACGACTTGTTTGAATCCATTGCTAGTTAAATGCTTGCAACATCACTTGGAGTGTGAATGATGTGAATACTTGTAAAACTCTCTCTTGGTAGAGGACTTGGTCTTTGTTTTTTATGTGTTCAGACATTTTTTCGAGATGAATATCCAAGTCTGTGAACTGCAGCTGTACTGTTTCCTGATCCCTTTTCACGATATTAATGGTGGTGTCAATTATGGATGTATGGTTTCTTAACAACTGAACGATATGAGCGTCGTTGTTCTTAAAGGATTTTATTGTTTCAGCCATTTCTTCTGCGTACTTAGAATCTAGGACTCCAAAGAGAGCACTTGCCATGTTTCCGACGAAATTAATGGCTCCTCTTCTTGCTCTGTTAGTAGTGTGATCTCGTAGCATTTCATTATTCTGTTCTACTTCCTCACAGATTCGCTGCAATTGTTGGACAATTTTGCTGCAGCTGGCGCTATCCTGAACGTTTCCACACATCGCGGAAAGTTTCTTAGTATTCGTTTGCATTGACGGGACTTCCTTCCAGTAGCTCTCCACTTTGTAGAAGGCTATCAGATTCCACTCGTTTACTAATAAGCGAACCTCTCCCAAATTTTCAAAATAAATTCCGGGGTTGGTTTTGAACGGCTTCACTTCGATGGGTTGCCTTTTAGCGAATGGAATGAATAGACAAGTGAGCAAAAAACTTAGCATCGTTGTCCTCATTGATGTTCGGGCCCTTTTCTTGGGAGTTTCGTTGTTTAATTCGCTTGATAGCCGGCTGCTGTCTTCCCTTGTTGATCTAGACGTGCTACGTTTATGTGTTGACCGTTGCGAACTCTGATCATCCATTTTCTCGCCTGGTGAAGTGCCCTCGGCAGAGTCGTGATCTCCAGACGGGACTTCTATAGGGAGAGGCGCCAATCTGTGAATGGCTCGCCGCACTATCCCTGTAGCCGTGCGAACGTCGGCAACTCGTACAAAATTGTCAGCACCCTTTATTGTCTTTATAATCCGTCCTAGAGGCCATTTCAGTGGGGGAAGATTGTCATCCTTTATGATGATCATTGTGCCTGGTTGAACATTTTGACATTGTTGTTTCCATTTACTCCGGTGTTGAAGTTGGTTGAGATATTCGGATGACCAACGACGCCAGAACTCGTTTTTAACATGAGTTACGAGTTTCCATCGCGTTAACAAGTTGATGTTTGTTGATTGGGCTTTGGCATCTACACATCCTTTCAGTGGTTCCCCAATGAGAAAATGTTCGGGAGTTAGTGCAGTTATGTCGTTTGGATCAGACGACATAGGTGTCATTGGCCTTGAATTAAGAATGGCTTCTGTCTCGACGATTGCGGTCTCCATTTCTTCATATGTTAGGGATGCTGCTCCCAGCGCACGCTGAAGCAGGTATTTGGCAGATTTTACCGAAGCTTCCCATAGGCCACCAAAGTTTGGTGCTCGTGGGGGTATCATGTGGAAATCGGTTCCTACCTCCATGCATGTCTGCTGAATCTTTGAGGTGGATTCACTTGACAACAATTCCTTCTTTAATTCACTGAGTTCATTTTTCGCACCCACGAAGTTGGTGGCGTTATCGCAGTAAATGTTGCAGCAACGTCCCCTTCTTCCCATAAACCGCTTCAGAGCCCCTAGAAATCCTTGTGTTGTTAAATCTGTCACGAGTTCCAGATTAATTGCCTTCGTTGAAAAGCAACAAAAGACCGCAATGTAGGACTTTGTCGGCCGCTTCCCTCTGATCTTGTAGTGAGTCCATACAGGACCGCAGAAGTCTACGCCAGAGTTCACAAAGGGTCTGGCTGGCTGAATTCATTCGGCAGGTAAATTTCCCATTATTTGTGTGAATAACTTTGGTTTCATTCTGGAACATCGAACACAGTTTTTTACTACGGATCGTGAGAGCAGTGGGAGACGTCGTGGTCATTGCCGACGAGTCAAACCCGATCCGATTCTGGCCGAAGGGAGTGATCGTCGATGTCAACAAGGCGAAAGATGGACAAGTAAGGAGCGCAGTGGTCAGGACAGTCGCCGGTGTGTATACACGAGCAGTGGTGAAATTAGAGGTTCTGGATGTCTTGGATAAGCCTCCGGAGTCGATTATCGTGGTGTAGAATATTACAGAACGCGCTGAAGCATAGTCACTTTGAAAAGTGATTAAGAAGGCCTACTTTTTAAAGTAAAAATTGTTTATAGAAGCCTTAAAAAATAGAAAAAAAAAAAAAAAAAAACAAAACAAGAACATTCATTCGAATCGAAATCGGGAATGAAAACAACGTTTTTTTAGTTTTGTTGCATTCACGAATTTGTTAATTTTGATTAAAAAATTAATTAAAAAGAATAAAGAACTCAATTCTCAAAAGAAAGTTTATTTTCCCGGAATTTCGGCGACAGTAACTTTTGAGTAATTTTGTCTATTACTAAGAAATCTTCGTTTATTGTATTTCCCGTAAGTAAATGTGATTGTAGCACAAGTTTAGTTTGTTTTGTAGCGTTACCGGTGCTTGTTGCATTTAATCCCGTAATCTGAATTTCAATTGGTTTTAAATTTGCCTGCAATTTGTTACATGCTTCTTGCGTAATAAAAGAAGATTCTGAGCCTGAATCAATAAGACATCGAAAGAATGTAGGTTTTCCTTTGCCATATTGAGCTATTACAACTGCAGTAGATAGCTGTGCTTGATAAGGAGTATTATTTAAGTTATTTATCGAGGTACTTACTAATGAAGTACTATGATTTACTTGTGATGTTAATATGGAGGTAGTATTCTCCTTGTTCGTTAAATGTGTTTTGTTTTCCATTGATTTTGTTTGATTTTGGAAATTATTTGCATGAACATTATCATGTAAGGTAGTGTGATGCTTGAGCTAGCATTTGGGACACCTAAATTTGCTAGGACATCCTTTAATGTTATGCCCGATTGATAGACAATTATAGCATCTTCTTGTTGAAAATATAACATTTTTTCGATCTTTAATATCCATGTTTAGATATTTATCACATTTTTGTATTGGATGTGGTTGTTGACACATTGGGCATTGTATTTGTTTGATTGTGTGATACACTTTTGTGTTTAACGATTTTGAAATTGTGGCTTGAATTGAATTTGTTTTGGTGTTACCGAATCTGTAATTGCTTCTAAAACCTTCAGTCGTGTTTCTAAAAGGTTTTGAATTGCTTATATGTTGGAAGATCTTGGGAAGCTCCTTGATGTTCTTCCCATTGCTTTAAAGTAGCAAATGGTAACTTTTGTACCAATAAATGAATAATTAACAAATCCCATGAAGAAGTCTCAACCTGTAAGCTCTGATATCTAATTCGGATGTGCTCAAAATTTGTTTCGATATAATATTTAAACGGGCCAAAATAATTGCTTCGCCTATGTTGGTTAGGTGATCTCTAAGCAAATCTATGTTGAAAGTGATCTGGTTTAAGTATTGGGAGAATTTAAAATTTACTTCGTCTATATTTATGCGGTTATTTATATTTTCGTTAAAATTATTCAAAAATGATTCTATTACTCCTTGTTGACTGTTAATATGATCCGTAATGTTTTTGAATCTCTCTATCATTTTGTTGTTAATTGCTATTTGACTATTTATTTGTTGTTGGAAGTTCCGATTGTCCAAGTTTAAATTTTCTATCTCTTTGTTAATTTGCATGGCGTCATTAGCGTCCATATTTCCTGTAATTGTTTTGCTTACTGTACCAACCGCATTTAATAACCCTCGTTTAATTCTATGAGATGGCAAAAGAGTGGAAAGCTTTTCCTCTAGATCTTTCATCTTCATTTTGACGATACCAATGACGTTTTGAAATTCTATATTTTCTTCGGCCAACCTGAGTGAATCTTTAATTTTTTCTAAATTTGCCTTATAGTCCATCAATCTTACGACGTGAATTAAGTTGGAATAGCTTTGAATGTGTCGTGCTGGTCCTAACCTTAACGGGAGTAGCCCTTCATGATTATTTAGATCATGGATTTCCATCCTTTGGCCCAGGGTCCCGGACAACAGCATGAAGAGTAATATGATTTCCATCATGCGGTTGTGCCTTGACGTGACGATGAGCCTTCGTCGGTGAGGTGCGCGAGCGTCTGCTGAGCAGCGATGACGACTGAGCAGCGACGTCCAGTTGCCGGATTAACTTCACAGGTTCTGGGAATGAAGGGTTGAAACCCGCCAAGAGATGTCCAGTGTCGGTTCGATAATCCCTCGAAGCACTTCACTGCCGGATTTAAATCTCTTGTTTCCAAAAATAGTTATATTTTCGGGAGATTTTTGGTTGCGGTATTGATATTCACTGTCGTGATACACTGTTATTTAGAACTTTTAACGATAAGCCGTCGTTGCAATTATTCTTATACGGCAAGAAAAAAAAACTCCCGAAGGATAGTTTAACTATCCTACCGACTGCGCCAGTTATAAACCTTAGGAGATGACTTGAAAAAAATAAATAAAAAATAAATCAAAGACCGATTACTTCCGAAATTCTTTTATTGTGTTCGCTGCTCAATTGTAATCTTAAGACTAATTGCTCTCTGTACATGCCCTGACTCGTTACTTCGCTTGAAGGAAAAAATGTTTACTTAGCTAAACGTGACAATTATGTTAAGAAGAATTTTCTAGACGATTTTATTTACAGTGCAATGCGGACCCGATGACCCGGCCAACGACCGCTCACCTCTAGATCAGCACTCGATGGTCATTCACCACACCCAGTCAGCAATAGGCCGATCAATGGCCTATTATCAATGACCGATCGAGCAGCAGCTGATCTAGCACACACGTGGACAACTCACGTTGCACCTGAGCCACAATCGATCACGGCTCAATCAGGGTAGAAAGCAGTCTTCATCAAATCGGCACCGGGATCTGTTGTTCTTTGTAGTTAATGTATTTTTAGAATCGTTTGTTGTAATACCTTACTGCCTAGTCTTATATTGTCTTAGTGATTTCGGGAATTTTGTTAATTGTTAAAAATTTAGTAATAATAAAAATCAAACGTATCTTAACTCTGGCGCGTTTTAATTCCTCACACCTTTTTCAATTACGCACATTTCTTGGTCCTTCGAGCCGGATCGTTTCGGTTAGTAGTTGTTTGACTGTGTTGTAGAAACTGGTTACAGTGTGAAAGTGAGTGAACAAGTTACAAACATTTAGAGCAGCGCAAGTGCCATCGTGAACGGGAGTCAAGTGCCCAACCAATTTGAGGATCAACCGAAGTCACCACCTGGACGGATCGACGTCATCACAAACAAATTAGAGTCAGCTTTACCCAAAAACACCAGGGCCTCGATTCTCGAGTTCGTTCGAATTCATTCGTACGATATTGAAACCGCATGACTGTTAACGAACGATCTGCAAAACAGCGATTCTCGAATTCCGAACGCTGTCGTTCGTTAACTTTTTCACCACATTCGAATGATTTATTGTGGTGGATTTTTAAGCTGTCAAAAAATTGTTTGTTTACGTTAGTTTGTAATTGCAATTGTTGTTACTTTGCGTAAAGAAATATTGTGAAGATTTTAGAAGTTTTTAAAAGTGTTTTATTTATTTTTTTTTTTAATGGAGGGATTGGAAGATTTATCCTTGATACTAGAAATAGGCCGACAAATACGTCAACAAATTTCAAGAAATTACTTCACATAAATGAACCACAAGTTTTACACATATAATCTAACTTTTATTTTAAATTAATAAATTATATTTTCTACTACTATTTTAAGTTTTTGCTTATTTCACCTAAAGTTTTGCCTATGTGGCCTAAAATTACATTTTTATCGTTCAAAATTTTTCATTTTTCTTGGTATCTAATAATATTTTTTAAATTCGAACTTTTGTTGAGCAAACTCGGTTATAGTTTGCACTGTTCCTAAAGTTGCTTCTAACCGTCTTACAGCCACTCGTGGTTTATTCGGTGCTAGACAAATATTAAAAGAATATTAAATTCGCAATAAGATGACAATAAGATTCTTCAATCTTACTAGATTTATTTAAAGCTTTTCGCTTTAATGACGGCTTTGGCATAGCCTCCGCTTGGGAAGCTTGCTCCGCTGATGTTGGTGGAGCAGGTTTCGCCGATGTGCCTGGGCTAGTTCCGCCGATGAGCATGAGGCTGTTTCAGCAAGGAAAAGGATGCTCAAATCTGGTTTAAATTTGTTGAAGGCGTAAACAAGATCGTAAAACGCTTCCTGAATAATTGTTATCCATTTTATGACGAGCAATAGCTGTTCTAGGGTAAAATGAATGTTTATGCGAAAAACAATTTTTTGGATTTATTTGCAAAAAAATATATTTTTCTTATAATTTTGTATTTATTACTTTAAAAAAAAAAAACAACAACCAAAAGAAACATAAAAATTTCTCTTTTTTCCGCCAACAATAAATCAATTCGACCCGAAACCGCATGAAAATTTACCATTCCGCACGGAAATAACCAGTCGATTTGAATCCGAACGATTTTCATTCGAAACAGTCGCATGCGGAATTCGAGAATCGCAAATTTTGAGGATCGTTCGAAAATGGTGAGTTTCCGTATGCGGAATTCATTTCGAATGATTCGAGAATCGAGGCCCAGAGCACGAGCGGTTTGTAATCACCAGTAACACACGTAAGTCCCAAGTCCATTGCACCCACTATTATTATTGTTTGTTTCCGTCGATCCCCTTTCTGTATTGTTGCCGATTCACCGTCACAAATTAACCGTGACAACCATATCTTCCTTGACCTACGCCAATTTTGTCAGAGTTGAAGACTGAATATTCCCTCGCTGCCGCGCATTCCTAGTACACTAAATGAAATTACCTTGACCAAAGTTTGACTCTTGTAATTCCAATTTTCGAGACACAGTGTAAAATGGAAGCTTTATTTGCAAAACAAAAAATAAACCAAATGAGCTCGAAAGTTTCATTTCGAATCTGAAGAGAACACCTAAGGTACGTCGAAACGAAGGCAATCTTAAGAAACAAAGCGCCACTTTAGATGGGCTTTGGGACGCGATTAAGTCCACGAATCGTACTTTGCTGGAAGGGTATAAGGTTGAAGAACATGCAGAAGTAACTTACTTCAAAGAAGACGTGTTTATGTCTCTCCAAGAGCGATATTTTGAGGCTCATGGAATTATTTTCGATTTTCTGCAAACGTTCAAAGCAGCGACAAGCTCTACGAGTGATCCTGCGCCAAAGACCGACCCTACACCACCAGCTATCGTCATCGCACCCAGAGATAATTATTGTGAGATACCTTTACCTAGAATTAATATTCCCACGTTTACTGGGGGATACCAAAATTGGGTTTCGTTTCGTGATCTGTTTGAGAGTTTAATAAAACGTTGTCCAATGTGCAGAAAATGCATTATTTGCAGTCTTGCGTGAGCGGTGATGCGAAGCAACTGATTCGACACCTTAAAGTTTCCGACGTCAATTACACGGCAGCCTGGGAGCTTTTACGGAAAAGATACCAAAATGAAAGAGCATTAATAAACGCTCAGTTGCATGCCCTAACTACTCTCCCAACGATCCACGTTGAATCTGTGGGTGCGGTCAAGAGATTTTTAGATAGCGTGAACGAATGCATCGAGGGCTTGAAAGTTCTCAATGTGGAGATTGCTACCTGGAACTCTATTTTGATTTTTTTGCTAACGCATAAGTTGCCCCGCGACACGATCGCGCAATGGGAATTAGCATTGAGTAATCGGTGCAATCCTCTGGATTTGCCGACAATGGAGGAGTTCATTGACTTCCTGGAAGGTCGTTTCAAGACGCCTGACACTATTAGCCGGGTTAAGGGCCATCAGCCCAACAAGGAACCCACCGTCAGCAACCATTTAACTAGAGAACAACATAACGCACGAGCGTTTGTTGCTAATGCATTAATTGTTTGTCTAAATCACATTCGGTGAGAGATTGTCCTAATATGGTAAATTGTCAACATTGCCACAAGCGGCATAATTCGCTCTTGCATTTCAGTATTTCACTACAAATTCGTCAGAGTCCCACCAGCAAAATAAAGGCGGACAAGTCAGTTCACGTGCTGCATCAAGACCGATGCAGGTAAACCACCCAAATGTATTGAGGAATCAGGGTGCGACTCGATCGCATGTAGGCACGTTCCAATCACCTGAGCAATTGTGTTCTCAACTGTCGCCAGTGCAACCTTCGTCAGTGCCTCCACCGGCATCACCAGTTAATTCTTGTAACTCACCTTTACATACGTATTTTGCGGACAATAAAGGTCAAGCAACAGTGCTATTAGCAACAGCCCTGGTATCAATTAAAACGCCAAACTCGGGCAACCATCATGTACGTGTTTTGCTTGATCAAGGATCACAGGCATCTTTCATAACTGAGGACACAGTGCAAAGATTGAGGCTAGCCAGAAGATCTGAGCATGCGACAGTGTCAGGAATTTGTGATGTAGAAGGGAAAGTGTCTCGAAGCAGCGTTGTGTGCACGCTGCAGTCACGTCTTAACTCCCAGCATGCTATTTGCACGAAGGCATACGTGCTTCCGAAAATAACTGGATTGATCCCGCAGAAGTGGTTAGAAGCGAGTACTCTACCGTACTTGGCAGGCTTAGAACTAGCGGATCCACAGTGCCTTCAACCGGGACGAGTTGATATGTTGCTTGGTGCCGATGTGCTGGCAGAAATTATTATCGATGGAGTAGTAAAGGGGCCAAGTGGGTATCCAATAGCGCAAAACACCGCCTTTGGTTGGATTGTTAGTGGAGGCGTCCCTGGAGCATTAATTAGCGGTACACCTACAATAAGATTAACGTGTCACACTGCTCAGGTTGTAGAACTTGAAAGTGTGTTGAAAAAGTTTTGGGAAGTCGAAGACTTGGCTACTAGAAAGGTGCTGACGCCTGAAGAACAATTGTGTGAGCGAATGTTTGTTAAAAATCATTACCGGAGACAGGACGGTCGGTACGTAGTTCCGCTGACGTTCAAGGGCGACAGTTTTCCACAAATGGGTAACTCAAGGATGACTGCCGAGAGGCGGTTACGTCAAATGGAAAAACGCTTTGCCCAAGACCCGCATGCATTCGAAGAGTACAAGACGTTCATGCGGGAATATTTGTCATTAGGACATATGGAAAAAATAGAAGCACGTCAAGACGTGACGGATAATACGATGGAGTATTTTTTACCGCACCATGCCGTAATAAAAGAGTCCAGTAGCACGACAAAGCTGAGAGTGGTGTTCGATGCTTCAAGTAAGACAACAACCAAGGAATCTCTGAATGAACTGTTGTTAGCAGGGCCGCGCCTCCAGCAAGACCTATTTGATATTGTTCTAAGATGGCGTAAATACCAAATTGCATTAACAGCGGACATTGAAAAGATGTACCGCCAGATATTAGTTGAACCATCGCACTGCACATATCAGAAGATACTGTGGCGAGAGAACCCAGAGGAGCCAATTGATACGTACAAGTTGTTGACAGTCACGTATGGAACCTCATGCGCGCCATACTTGGCTATTAAAACGTTAACACAACTAGCAGTGGACGAGGGAGACAAATTTCCCTTGGCTGCCTCGAAGGCTCTTTCTGATTTTTATGTCGATGACTTAATGACGGGAGCGGACACCATTGAAGAAGCGATGGAACTTCAACAGCAACTGCGTGATCTGCTTCAAGCAGGAGGATTTAATTTGCGAAAATGGGCATCAAATTCGGACAAAGTATTGAGCAACATTCCACCCAAAGATCGTGAAGTGAATATACCATTTGAACTGGAGTTTGAAAACTCTATTAAGGCATTAGGCATTCATTGGAATCCTGCACATGACTCGTTTGGGTTTAAGGTAATCTTGGAACCCCATAAGACACCCATAACAAAAAGAAGTATGCTGTCTCAAGCATCTCGCTTGTTTGATCCACTGGGATGGTTAGCTCCGACTATTGTCATAGCCAAAATCATGTTCCAAAAACTGTGGTTGGACGGGTTAAATTGGGATGACGTACTCCCTAGGAATCTGCATACACAATGGACACAATATCACGAAGAGCTTCCGAATTTGCAATTAATTACTATTCCGAGGCAAATACACTTCACGGTAAATGATCCGGGGCAAACGGAGTTGCACGCAGTTGTATATTCACGTTGTACGTTAAATGGCGGAAGGATCGTGACCACGTTACTTGCCGCAAAAACTAAGGTCGCTCCTATTAAGCAAATATGCATACCAAGATTAGAATTGTGCGGAGCCCACCTGTTATCTAATCTCGTAGAGAAAATTAAACTCGCACTGGAGTTACCCCATATTCAGACGTATGGCTGGACAGATTCGTTAAATGTACTGGCTTGGCTACGCGGACATCCACGTCAGTGGCAGACCTTTGTAGGCAATCGGGTCGGATTAATACAAGAAACGAAGTCAATTGACCAATGGAATTACGTTAAGTCGTTAGATAACCCTGCAGACTGCGCGACTCGTGGATTGTTACCAGCAGAATTGAAAGAACACCAGCTTTGGTGGTCTGGACCACCGTGGCTTCAAAGTTTGAAGGCACAGTAGCCAGTTAATAACCTGGAATTAGACACTGATTTGGAAAGAAAGAAACCCGTTTGTTTATTGACCCGAACTCACTCGATATCCTTAGAATTTTTGGATCGTTTTTCGAGTATACAACACTCACTACGCGTGTTAACCTATTGTCTGAGATTCGTGAAGAACACAAGAAGTCCAGTCGAGGCAAGAGAGAAGGGAGAGTTAACTACAGTAGAAATAGAAGAGACGAGAACGCGCGTTGAGTACTTAGTTCAACGTGCAGTGTTTGCAGAAGAAGGAGCTGGATAAGTCAAGCAAATTGTACCGATTAAATCCATTTTTAGACCAGAAGAACGTATTAAGAGTTGGGAGTCGGTTAGAAAATGCAAAAATCTCATATAACCAAAGGTTTCCGATCATTATTCCCGAAAAAGAACACTTCACACGTCTGGTCATACAGGAATGCCACCATCGCGCTTTACATGGCGGAACACAATTAACATTAAATCTTCTTAGGAAACGGTACTGGGTGTTAAATGCTCGGAATGTCGTACGCCACCAACTACACAAATGTGTGAGATGTTTTCGTTACAAAGCAAGTGTCCAACAACAGTTAATGGGGCCATTGCCAGACCCTCGTGTAAACATTAACCGGCCATTTTTGCACACTGGAGTCGATTTTAGTGGATATGTCACAGTTGAGGAGTCCAAAGGTAGAGGACGACCAAGGACCAGTAAAGGGTACATTAGTGTATTTGTGTGTCTATCAATCAAAGCCGTGCACCTTGAGTTCGTTAGCGATCTTTCTACAGATGCATTCCTAGCAGCGTTTCGCAGATTTGTTAGTCGCCGAGGTCTGTGCAGTGATATGTACAGCGATTGCGGCACCAATTTCGTTGGAGCAAGCCAACAATTAGTCAAGGCACGGTTAAAAAGTGAATACGGATTGTCATCAGAAACCGTAAATGCACTTACTGCACAAGGTACACGCTGGCATTTCATTCCTCCTGCATCTCCTCATTTTGGGGGATTGTGGGAAGCTGGTGTCAAATCCGTAAAATACCACATACGGCGTGTCATTGGAGAAGCATTGTTAACATTCGAAGAAATATCTACGCTTTTAGCTCAAATCGAAGCGTGCTTAAATTCACGGCCTTTATGCCCTCTAAATGATGACACTAATGACTGCAACGCACTAACCCCAGGTCATTTTCTGATCGGTGACGCTCTGCTTGCAGCCCCAGAACCAAATTTGTTGGAACAGAAAAGTACAACTCTTACTCCTTGGCAATTGTTACAGCGAATGCAACAAGATTTTTGGAAGCGATGGTTGGCTGAGTACCTTCCTCGTTTGCAGAACCGCCCCAAGTGGTTGACACCAGAGAAAAACCTTAGAATTGGCCAATTAGTAATACTCAAGGACGAACGAGTGCCTCCTTGCAAGTGGCCATTAGCACGTGTAGTTGATACACACCCGGGTAAAGACAACCTGATACGGGTGATCACTCTCAAAACAAAGGACACCATACTAAAACGCCCAGTCGCCAAGGTTTGTTTATTACCGATAAGCGATAATGAATAATATTACCGTCATGGAAATCCTCTATGTTAAGAGTAATTTAGTGATACTTTGAGTAAGAGTCAGTAAAAAACAATAAATCATGAGAACAACGTTGTTTCAGATTCAAGAGGAGACCAAAGGCCCTATGTACTATAGTAATCCTGCCTCAGCAGCACTTCCTGAGCTTGGTAGTCGGTTCTGGTGGTCTAGGCAAGATGCCCAAGGGTTTTTCTAGGGTGGAGCTGCTAAAAAGCAGTGGCTCCTCTTAGAGCAGCTATTACTAGCTGTCGCTCTGGGAAAGGTTGAGAGGTAGTGTGGAGCAGCGAAAATCAGCTGTAGCTCCGTACTCAAAAAGTATCTTCACTATTCTCTGATTCTTTATTATTTTCATAGCTTATTTATACCTAATTCTTAATTCTTAATTTTACCTAAAAGTAGAGGGGGTAAATCGAGCCTTCCCAATAGCTTATTGATTAGTACCCTTAGTCAGCGAATTGTACCTGACCTCGAGTCACCGGGTGCCGAAATCCACATTCAGCATAATGCGCTGGAATGCATTTCGTAAGCACTCTGCACATATCGTGTCGATCACCCCGCTGAGCTGAGTAGGCAGCATGGGCAATGTGCCGTGGGTCAGTGTTCTAAAATATGTAAACAAAGTAATTGCACAATCGACCAAGTCATATGTGCATCATTGCCTTGGGGTCACGTTTCCTTAGCGTGATTGTTTTCGGGATTTTGGGTGTACTATCACACCTCTTCCCTTTGGGAAAAAAATTTTTGTTTATAAACAAAAATTATTTTTTTTTGATTTTCTTTTATTTTGCTTTTTGGGGAGACTTGCTTACCTTTCCTCTTTACATTAGCTTATTTTGGCTACCTAGGTCTTAATTTAGACTTGCTACTACTGTATTATGTGTAATTCTCTTTTCCTATACATTTTATTATCTGTAATTTGATTATATGCAAAAAAAATTTTTTTTTTCTCATGGTTTTTCAATCTATCGTGTAAATTACCTATGCTTATGTTAAGTGGCCTGCGCATCTATTCTATTACAATTAAAACTTATTCTTATCTTTCAGTGATTGCTAACTTAATTACCCATTCCTACGTTATATATTGACTCTTCTTAATCTATTTTTATGTATTGTTGTTAGTTTTCCTTTTTTATTTCTTAATACACAGTTTGGATTTTCTATCTTCGCTACATGATAGGGCCCGTCGTAAACTGGGTCAAGTTTTTTTCTATTCTGCCTGGTGACTAATACTTGGTCACCTGCTTGCAATGCTAGTGGGTTACATTTGGTGTTGTTGGTGTTGGTTCTTTTAATTTTTGAGTCATTTAATCGCCGCTTTACGTTCGCAATTGCGTTTTCCAACCTGTATTTCAGCTCCTTGTTGTACATTTCGATATTGTAGATCGGGTCTGGTTTCTCGACTAATAGCTCCTATGGTAAACAAACCTTTTTACCGTATACCAGTTCGAATGGCGTATACCCATGTGCGGTGTTCGGCGTGGTGTTATAGCAGAACATGTAATACGGTGTCCATATGTCCCAGTCATCTTTTGTCTCATTAACGAATGAACGTAAAAATTCGTTTAGGCACTTGTGGTTCCTTTCTAGTCCTCCAATTGTTTCAGGATGTGCCGCGGTCGCAAACAGTTGTTTAATTTTTAATATTTTGCAGATTTCTGTCAATATTTGGTTTTTATACTCGGTCCCAAGATCTGTTTTTATCTTATTCATTGGTCCATAGTTTAATATAAAACCGTTGACTATTGCTTTTGCTATTGTGTTGGCTTCCTTGTCTTTCGTTGGGATAACTATAACAAATTTGCTTAGATCACATTGCATTGTGACTGCGTACCTGTTGTCATTGCTAGTTTTAGTAAAGGGTCCCACAGTGTCAATTGATACGATGTCAAAAACTTTTGCTGGAGTTGTTGTAATTTCCATTGGTTCTTTATGCAGTTTTTGATGCTTATTTTTCGCACAGGACTCACATCTTTTTACATATTGGGATATGGTTTTCTTCATTTTCTTCCATCGGTATATTTCCTTTAGTTTGTTAAACATTCGAGATATTCCCAGATGTCCGCCGGTTGGTGTATTGTGCTGTTCTTTTATGATTTCATCTATTCGGTCTTTGCTGACAACGTTCTTTGGAGGTTGGTATATTTTAATGATGAGCTTATTCAATTTTTCATTTCCCATTTTTTTAAATGCGGTTATACTTATGTACTTGAATATGTTACTTTCTGCAGAAAGTTTCAAACAATTCGTTTGAATTTTACTTAATATTTCGTGGTCCAATATTTCGAATGCCTGCTCTAATGCGGGTTCTACTCTTTGGCCTTTAATATGCCGCTCATATATAATTTTATTATTGTGCACTAATTTCAGTTTAATTTTAATTTGTTTCTTGCTATCATCATCAAGTGTTATATGAAGTTCTTCAACATTATATACTTCTGAGGGTGATAATACCTCTGCGACGTGCAGTTGATCAGTCTGCTTAATTTCGAGAGTACCCTTCGCTTCTGCTTGAGTTTTATTTTGATTTCTTTTTGTCATTGAACGTGTCTTTATTTGAAGGATGTTTATTTCCTTGAGATCTTTCAGATCGATATTTATTCGTGACAGCGCGTCAGGTCCTACGTTTTCCTTGCCTTTGACGTGCTGTACTTCGAAATCGAATTCTTCCAGATCCAATCTCATCCTTGTTAGCTTTGATGAGGGATTCTTCATGCCGAATAAGAAAGCTAACGGCTTATGGTCTGTTTTTATTATAAATTTCCTTCCATAGACATACGGTCTGAAGTGCATTATAGCCCAATGTATGGCTATAAGTTCTTTCTCGATCGTAGATTTATTTTTCTCGCCTGGGGTGAGCGTTTTGCTAGCATAAGCAATCGGCAAATCTTGTCCATTACTGCTTTGTGAGAGTATTGCACCCCACATGCTGCATTTGAAGCATCTGTGCTTATGATGAACTGTTTAGTAAAATCTGGATATTGAAGTATTGAGGGCGAAATGAGCGCTGTTTTTAATTTATCAAATGCGTTTTGCTGTTCATTTGTCCATTCAAATGTAGAATTTTTCCGGAGTAACTTATTTAAGGGTAGAGCGTGCTCTGCAAAATTCGGGACGAAACGGCGGTAGTAGTTGCAAAATGCAACGAATCTCCTAACTTCGTCTGCAGATTTGGGGATAGGATAATTTTTAATGGATTCGTACTTTGAGCTGTCTGGTTTAATACCTAGTGCCGAAACTTGGTGACCTAGGAACGTAACTTCGTTTTGGAAAAATTTACATTTTTCTGGGTTTAACTTTAGATTTCTTTCTCGCATTCTTGTAAAGACTGTTTCCAAGTTCCTGAGATGATGTGCTTGAGAGCAGCCGATCACTATGATATCATCGATATACAGGAATGCAATTTCTGGTGATAACCCCGCCATAGCGATCGTCATCATTCTCTGGAAACTGTTAGGACTGATATTTAAACCAAACGGTAGTCTAGTGAATTGATAGTGTCCTTCATTGGTCGAGAAAGCTGTTAGTTTTCTGGATGATTCATTCAATGGAATTTGATGAAATCCAGACATTAAATCCAAAGTAGAAAAATATTTTGCTCGTCCCATTTGATCTAGAATTTCTTCTATTCTTGGGAGAGGAAATTTATCCGCTAAAACTTTTTTATTTAGGTTCCTAAAGTCAACCACCAGACGCCATTTTTTTTCATTATTCGTTGACTTTTTCGATACTAGTAAAATGGGAGAGTTGAATTGTGATACGGAATTTTCGACAATTCCGTCTTCCAGCATTTTTTTAACTTGTCTCTTAATCTCATGTTTATGAATATCTGGTATTCTGTAGTTCTTGGTGTAAACCGGTACGCTGTCTGTTAGTTCAATGTTTTTCTCATAGAAATTGTTTGTTGACAATGGTTCGTTTTCCATAGCAAATATATCTCTATACTTAAGGCATAAATTTTTAAACTCAGGCAAGGCATATGATGGTACGTTACTGAAATTTAATTTTTGCAAAAAATTTTCTGAATTGTTTATTTTTGTTGTACAAATTTTATAATTTACTAATGGTTGTGTTTCAATGGTGTTTTCGTTAATTATTACTGTATTGTTTGTTGTATTCAAAATTCTTACTAAAGGGTTTTTGCATGTTGTGATCGTAACTGCCACGAATATGCCCGGTTTAATTTCTTTGCCTGGAATGACAATATTGCTACCACCACTTGTGCTTATTGTTTTGATTTCTCGAACAATTTCACACCTTGGTGGGATAGCAATAGCGTTAGCGTAAGGCCCGCTCAGAATTGGTATTTCTACCGAATCGTTACCGAGATTAAGAGTTAGAGTCCAAGTATCGTAATCGATATTTGCCTTGTACTTGGTCAAGAAATCTAATCCCAAAATCGCATCTGCCTCTATAGCGAACTCATTACTGACTATTTGGAACTCATGTTTTAATATAAAGTAATTATTGAAAATTAGTTCTGTTTCTGTTGTGCCGATTGACATTTTCTTCGTATCTGTTACTCCTTGAATTGTACATTTATTATTTGGACTGTACCACTGATCTTTACTGATTTTTTCTCTTCTAAATATTGATACGTCTGCTCCTGTATCCACGATAAATGTGCATACTGCATCACACATATTTGTAAATGCTTTTACAAAATTGCAGTACGCCAGATTTACTCTGCATACTCTTGGGTTTGCTCGTTCTCCCCCAACCGGTGCCTTTCCGTATTCAATTGGGGGTTTGGATCTTCCCCCGATTCATAATGATTGATTCTACGGTTCCGGTGTGCCATATTCTGATAGACGTTGTTATTATTTGAGGAATTGTTTCTTCTGTTGTACATATCGTTTCTGGTGTTTTCTAATCGACTCCTTTGATTCTGTTTTGTAACTGGGTATCCGTTACCTGTACTTTGGCGCTGATACCTTCTTTGCCAATCTGCTCTGTTACTGCCACTGAAATTATTATATCCTCTATTCTGGCCCCCATATGGCCTTGCTTGTCTGCTGTTAAAGTGTAGCACACTTGACTGTGGCCTATCCACTGTTATGGCCTTTGCTGATATCTGTGATAATGTGGTCATACTGCTTGCTTTTAATATTATAGATGTCTTTGGACTTGCTAGGTTTTCAGTGAAGGCTTGCACAGAAAATTTTTCAGCCAATTTCTCTGCTGCTTCACCAGATGCAACGTTTTCTGTTATAAATGCTTTTGTTAATTGCCTAGATAAATCTTCCATTTGTCCTGCAAAGTCCGCAATTTTCCTACTACCTTGTTTGCATGACCTTAACTGGGCCAGTAGTGCGTCAGATGACAATTTCGTCGTAAATTTTTCTTTTATTTTCTCTGATATTGTAGCAATTGTATTTAATTCGTTTGTAATGACATACTTTGCTTTGCCTGTTATTCTTGTTTTTATGAACTTTATCATCGTGGCCTTATTTTCCGCTTCTGTTAATTCATCTAGTAGCGCAATCGATTCCAAGAACACATCAGTATCCTATCTCCTACCTATCCTACCTATCTCCAACTTCATTATTATAAGCGGAACTTTCATAAAAGGAAATTTATTAAGTGCATAAACCTTAATTTAAAATTTATTTCACTTTTGTAGCATAATGGTTAGCAGCAAGTGCACTCTTTACGGACACATTTAGTGCTTTAATTCTTAACTAAATTTTTACCGTTAACAGCTGAAATCAAAAACGAAAACAATTGAATAAAATTGTGTCGCGTTTTAATGTGAGTGTCGGGTTTGATAAATTTTGTGATTTACGAACTTTACAAATTTCTCGAGAATTTTAGACTTGCTACGTTTGTGCTCGTTTATGCCAAATTGTAATTACTTGATCGTGAACATGGAAAAACTTAAATCTAAAGTAAATTGGCTCTCAGAAAGAATTGCTAATTTTATTAGAAACGCGAGTAAAACTGGGAAGGAGAAAAGAAATGTAGCATTTTTGAACACGCGACTAGAACTCCTTGAGAGTTATTGGGAGAAATTTACGGACGCCTTTGAGGAACTGCTGGAAACTGCCAATAAGGAGACGCTTGAACAGGATAAATTCAATACCGAAGAAGTTTTCTCCGATGTAGAATGCAATTATGTGGAAGCTACTACCTGGCTTCAGGAGGAAATTTCAGCTCTGCAAGGGCCACAACAGAACACAAGTGCAAACGATGTACTTATGCTTCCCTCCGCGTCTAACAATGGGTCCTCTTCGCAGACAATTAAGCTACCTAAAATTAATTTACCCAGCTTTGGTGGTAGTTATATTGACTGGCCATCATTTCACGATACCTATTTATCACTCATTCATAATAATTATCAGTCGCTTTCTGAGGTTCAAAAAATGCACTACTTGAAATCCAGCCTCACTGGTGAGGCTGCCGCACTTTTGCAACACTTTGCTATAACTAATTCAAATTACCAATCTGCCTGGACCATAATATTAGCTAGATATGAAAATACAAGAGTCCTCGTAAACTCAAACATAAACGAAATTATCACGCTGCCCATTATGACATCTGAATCTCATAGTGAGCTTAGACGAGTCCTAGATCGGTTTATTCAAGCAGTGCGAGCGTTGGAGAATTTATCAAGACCAGTGAAAGAGTGGGATGACTGGCTGGTCTACTTTCTTGCTAATAAACTAGACGGTTCAACGCGCAAGGATTGGGAGACCTCGCTCACCACATCCAAAGAAGTTCCAACATTCACTTCGCTGCAAACATTCCTGGAAACGCGATTACAAGCATTAAGTTCTCTCAGCGAAACTAGTTCGTCCTTAAATAATTCTAAAAGTAATACATATCAAGTCGTTAAACGGCAACCAAAATCATACACCCGCACCCATCATGCTGCCCCCTCCTCTACTTGCAGCTGCTGCAAGAAAAGTCATTTCATTCTTTTCTGCCCAAGGTTCCGAGCAAAATCTATCGATGAGCGTTCCGCATTTGTGAAGTACAAAAAGTTATGCACCAATTGCCTAAGAGTAAACCACACGGTTGAACGATGCACCTCTGCTAATCGCTGTAGGCACTGCAACCTACAACATCATACAATGTTGCATAGGACAACTATCAACGCTGATGCACCTTCCGCATCCTGTCACCCGCCTACTGAATCATTTCCGGCACCGGAAAACAACATATCTGATCCAGTTACCACTACAATAGCGCATCTGTCGAATAACAAATACGGGCATTCTCCGATTCTTCTTGCAACTGCTTTAATTCTTGTTCGTTCTGCTGATGGCCACCTATTTCGAGCTCGTGCTCTGTTAGATCAAGGGTCTGAATCGTCCTTTATTACCGAGAAACTGGCCAATATCTTACGTCTGCGAAAACAACTAGTAAACATAACTGTATTGGGAGTAGGTCAATGTAAGGCGGGAACAGCTCACTCTGTAACAACATTCGATATATTCTCGTGCTTCGACTCATCTGCTACTTACAGCGTCCAGTCTCTTGTACTCCCTGCTCTTACACATCTTATTCCTTCCAGACAAGTGCAAAGGAAAGATTGGCTGCACATTACGGGACTCACGCTTGCAGATCCAAATTTCGATAAACCCTCAACTATAGACCTTATATTAGGCGCAGATGTGTATAGCCAGATCCTCAAATCTGGAATTCGAACTGGGCCTACTGGAACTCCAGTGGCTCAGAATACAACGCTAGGATGGATCTTATCTGGCCCAACTGAAAAGGCTTTGATGGAGCAGAAAACTACGTTAAGTTTACACACTACAACAGCAGAACTTAATTCTTTCCTCAGAAAGTTTTGGGAAACAGAGGAGCCTCCAAAAGCTTCTGTCCTAACACCAGAGGAAGCGGAATGTGAAGCAATTTTCTCAAACACATACTATCGCAATAGCGAAGGGAGATATGTTGTTAAATTGCCATTTAAATCTAATCACCCCCCTTTAGGTAGTTCACGAGAGGCTGCAATGGCTGCTCTTCTTCGAATGGAGAGACGGTTTAACAAAGATCCTGCCTTGCTGGCGGCCTATTCAGATTTCATCAGGGAATATCAATCTATGGGGCATATGGAGGTAGTCAAAAATGATATTGAAGATCCTACATGCTGTTACTACATGCCGCATCACGCAGTGTTTAAACCCACTAGTAGCACTACTAAGCTACGAGTGGTTTTTAATGCATCTCAGACATCTTCAAATGGTTACGCGCTCAACGACATACTACATAGGGGTCCCAAGTTGCAGAACGACGTGACAGTTGTATTGACAAAATGGCGGTTTTTCCCTTATGTGTACACTGCAGACATTGCTAAAATGTTTAGACAAATCCTAGTTGACAAATCTGATACCGATTTTCAACGGATTCTGTGGCGACAATCACCTCAGCATCCAATACTTACATACAGACTTCTTACAGTCACTTACGGAACCGCCTCAGCACCCTACCTGGCATGCAAGACTCTGCAGCGACTTGCAAATGATTCCAAATCGCAGTTCCCAAGAGCCTCAAAAATTCTGTTAGAAAACTTTTATGTGGACGACGCCCTATTTGGGGCATTCAACCTCAAGGACGCTAAGGATCTCCGAAAAGAACTGGACACTCTTCTTCTCCAAGGAGGTTTCAAATTGAGGAAATGGCTCTCAAATTCATCGAAACTGCTAGATGGAGTACCCTTAGAAGATCGGGAGCTGACATCGTCTTTGAAAGTTGTAAGTGATTCGCAGATCAAAACACTGGGAGTTGGGTGGAATCCTGACTTGGATACCTTCAGCATTAATGTTCAACTGTCTAACAACCCGACTTATACTAAACGAACAGTCTTAAGCGACATTAGCCACATTTACGACCCTTGTGGATGGCTAAGCCCGGTTACTATAAGTGCAAAAATATTCATGCAAACTCTGTGGAGCAACCACCTTGACTGGGACGTAAACCTATCTTCAGAGCTGAGCAATGAATGGCTCAACTATAAGAAACAACTTCAAGAGCTCAACAAAATCCGTATTCCCCGTTGGATAGGAACAAGGAATCCTGCTCAAAAGCTCGAACTGCACGGCTTCTGCGATGCCTCCCAGAGGGCCTATGGAGCTGCAGTTTATCTTCGAGTGACTCACGACACGAATAACATCGACGTTACCATGCTGGCCTCCAAAACACGTGTGAGTCCTTTGCGCGTCGTATCTTTACCCAAGCTAGAATTATGCGGGGCTGCACTATTGGCGGAGTTGCTTCCTTATTTACAGGAAAATCTAAACTTATCAGATATACCAGTACACACTTGGTCAGATTCAACCGTTGTGCTAGCATGGTTACGAGCGCATTCCTCCAAGTGGAAGGTTTACGTAGCCAATCGAGTAGCATTAATTCATGAAAAACTTCCGAATGCAGTATGGCATCATATATCCTCAACTGACAACCCCGCTGATTGCATCACTCGTGGTATCCCTGCTGCAGAATTACCAACATTTCAGCTATGGTGGGAAGGACCTTCATGGCTCAAACTACCCTCTGTACTCTGGCCTGAAACGAAGCTCGAATCCGACAAGGAAGCCCTTCAGGAAGCGCGCCCTACGCACTGTGTAACAATAGCGTCTGTTTCCACTATCTCAAAAGGCCAAGACTTTATAACATGGTTAACGGAACGTTTTTCGGACCTGATGCGATTATTTCGAGTAACTGCTTACTGTCTACGCTTTTATTCATTCTCCAAATTCCGCACTGATTCTGAATACTCTGGACTATTATCTGTTGCAGAAATCCAAAAGGCAACGGAAGTGCTAATTCACCTTGTACAACACAAAGCCTTTGCGGCAGAAATAAAGGCACTCTCAAATACTACAGGAACTAGTCTAGCATCTAACAGCAAACTTCGAACACTTAAGCCGATGCTCGACGGAAAATCACTACTCCGTGTAGGTGGAAGGCTGAAATATGCGTTCCTATCAGAAGATGAGAAACACCCCCTGATTTTACCGGGGGAAAGTCGGTTTACTACTCTAGTAATTGCATACTCGCATTCTAAGACACTTCATGGAGGTACCCAGGCAACTTTGCAGCATATACGCAGCAAATATTGGATCATAAATGGGAGGAACAAAGTTAAATTATTTTTGCGAAAATGTGTAATCTGCTGTCGGATTAAAGGAGCCTCTCGCAATCCAATTATGGGGGATCTCCCAATCGACCGTGTTCGTCCTGCGAAACCCTTCTTGCACTGCGGTGTTGACTTTGCAGGCCCATTTGCAGTCAAGTTAATAAAAGGCCGCAACCGCACTCAACTAAAAACCTATGTAGCCTTCTTTGTATGCTTTGTAACTCGTTGCAGTCACTTAGAACTAGTCATGGATCTTACTGCCGATGCATTCATTGCTGCCTTTCGCAGATTTGTTAGCCGACGTGGACGAGTGGCTCGCATCTACAGCGACAATGGTCGTACGTTCGTAGCTGCTGATAAACAGCTCTCGGACTACCTGCGGGAAATGCTGAAGGAAACTAACTTCCCTCAAATGACTCTTAAAGAAGGAACGGAATGGCACTTTATTCCCCCGTACTCACCACACTTTGGAGGACTTTGGGAGGCGGGAATTAAAAGCATGAAATATCACCTGAAACGAGTTCTTCGCTCCTATGTACCCTCCATAGAAGAAATGCTAACACTACTGGCACAAATCGAGGCGTGCCTAAACTCACGTCCGTTATCAGCGCTATCAGATGACCCGACGGATAACAACGCCTTAACGCCCGGACACTTTTTAGTGGGTGAAAGCCTCTTGGCAATACCGGAACCTAGCCTGTTAGATCTTTCAGTGAATCGCTTAAGTCGCTGGCAGATGGTTCAACATATGTACCAAACTATCTGGAATCGCTGGTACAAGGAATACTTATACACTCTTCAGTTACGATACAAATGGCAACATCCATCGGATCCCATACAGCTCAACGATTTGGTACTGATTAAAGAGGATAACCTACCCCCACAACGGTGGCTTCTTGGTAGAATAGAAGCTCTGCATCATGGAGCCGATGGCAATGTTCGCGTCGTCACGGTGCGATGCAAAGATGGAACTTATAAAAGACCTGTAACAAAGTTATGTGTCCTCCCAGTTGACACCACCGAAAACAATGCAAATTAAACTCTTAATACAGTTTATGCGAGATCAACTAACTAGAAATCACAACAAACTAACACAATGCATATTCCGATTACTCATTACTTGCATTTATGTTCTATTACATATTTAGATACTCTGTGAAACCTGCGGCAATCTCTTATGGCGGGCGGCTTGAGCTACCATCATCCTTCAAGGCGGGCGGATTACTTATCCTCACTTTCGTGGTGCCCACGAGGCGGGCGGAATGTTTAAGACTACACTAATAATTTACTGAAAAACTAAATTTATAAAAGTTTAAAAATAATTGTAACGCCACTGCATGAAATAGAATCCAGTTAATTTCACTTATTTACTTTGCTTTGTACTGCTTATATACTGCTTGCATTGTGATATTGTAATTTTTGCTTAACAGTTAATCAATAGATGTACAGTAGCTCTCAGTTTGCTTTAATTTAACTCTTTCACTTCTAAGCCAGTCCCAGTGGTGATCAGTTCGCAAAGAATAAACATTTTATTTTATTAAGAATTTTGAGCGGTTTCATTTACCAATTCCTTAATTCGGCATTACATTTAACACTAGTAACCAAAACAAAAAGTGGCGTTTAGTAGTCGATTTGAGAAATCTTAACAAAAAGGTGCTAGCGGACAAGTTTCCTTTGCCTCGTATTGAGGATATACTCGACCAAATGGGCCGAGCGAAATATTTCTCTACACTAGACCTTATGTCAGGGTTTCATCTTTAGCTGAAACATCCCGAAAATTCACAGCTTTTTCCACGAATCAAGGTCACTTTAAGTACACCCGATTACCTTTTGGGCTTAATATAAGTCCCAATAGTTTTCAACGCATGATGACTATCGCAATGGCAGGATTGACACCAGAGGTGGCCTTCCTGTACATTGACGATATTATAGTAATTGGATGTTCGCAATCTCACCATTTAAATAATTTACAAACGGTATTTAGCAGACTGCGGGAGAGAAATTTGAAGCTCAATCCCGAAAAGTGCAAATTTTTTCAAACCGAAGTAACCTACCTGGGGTCCTGGGGCATAGAATCTCCGCAGAAGGAGTCAGCCCTGATAATTCAAAATTCGATGCGGTCAATAGATATCCTACTCCCAAAAACGCAGACGAAGTCAGACGCTTGGTGGCATTTTGTAATTATTACCGCAGGTTCATAGCTAACTTTGCAAATATAGCATTACCATTGAATAAATTGCTACGGAAAAATGTAGTTTTTAAATGGACGGAAAGTCAGCAGAATGCTTTCGATACGTTAAAAGCAAAATTGACATCACCCGTAATAATGCAGCATCCTGATTTTACAAAACCATTCCTAATATCAACTGATGCCTCCAATGACGCATGCGGGGCAATATTATCACAAAGTATCGAAGAGGTGGAACGACCAATAGCGTATGCTAGCAGAACGTTCACACCAGGAGAACGAAATAAGTCTACAATTGAAAAAGAGTTAGCTGCAATTCACTGGGCAATCATATATTTCAAGCCGTACGTGTATGGTAGGAAATTTGTAGTAAAAACGGATCATCGACCACTGACATACCTATTCGGAATGAAAAATCCGTCATCAAAGCTAACGCGAATGCGTCTGGATCTCGAGGAATTTGATTTCGAGGTTCGGTACATAAAAGGAAAGGAAAATTCTGGACCGGATGCGCTATCAAGAATACGACTCGACATAGATGACTTTAAAGTAATAGATGTTCGTCGCGTAAAGACGCGCGCAATGACCAAGGCAAGTGACGGTACAGAAGTCAAGATTACAACAAGGGATAATACGACGGGGATTATACAGACTGGCCAGCTGCATGTTCTAGAAGTATCATCACCAACAGAAGTAACTCATTTACCTGATATTGAAATAAAAGTAAAAAGTTGCGGCAACAGGAAAAGTATAAACGAATTAAACATAGTGCACAATAACAAGTTAACATATACGCATAAAATAAATATGGGGTACAGCCAGTTAGTAGAACCCGCATTAGAGCAGGTATTCGAAATACTGGATAGCCGATTGGATGATGAAACTCAATGCGAGGAACTGAGTGTAATTTTCAAGGTAATAAATATGACGTCATTTAAAGTAATCGGTAATAAGATATTAAAAACAGTAAGAATAAACATTTATAAACCACAAAAGCATATAACAGACAAGGAAACAATTAATGAAATATTAAAAAATTATCATTCCACGCCAACAGGGGGACATTTAGGACAAACTCGAATGTATAAAAAGCTGAGGGATATTTTTAAATGGAAAAAGATGAAACGATCAATAGAGAACTGCGAACTGTGTGCGAAAAACAAACACCAAAAACACAATAAAGAACAACTGGAGATTACCACGACACCTATTAAGGTATTTGACGTAGTCTCCATTGACACTGTGCAAGCACAATGCACATCAAAAAATAATAATTTAAATTCATGGACGAAGCATAGGCGCCCCCCCGTATATTGCTTGTAAACAAACCAATGTGCTCATTTCGATATCACCAAGATCGAAAAAATTTAACTGTCTGGATCAAAACGTGCAAAATTTCTGTAATTAACGTATAACATTTTTTTTTTATACTACTGATCTTGGTACACATGTCAAAAAATCATAGGTACTTTTACCTTTATTTATTGGTAAAAATTTGGTATAATATTAATTTAATACGAAACCCAAAATAAATTTGAGCGTAATCGATTTCCGGTAACCGGGTAGTACCTTCTAGTATCTTCTAAGAGAGCGGGTGCAACTGTGCTTCGGCCTCCTTCTGATCATCGCCACCATCATCGTCGGATCGTGAAGAACAATATTCTTGTGAGCTAGCAGGGGAATTTCAAATGCTATGCAGACAGGGAATTCTCACATGCAGCAACATCGTTTGAATTGTTAAATTTTATTAATTTTTAGGAATTGTGTAAGTTTTCCATTTTTACAGCATAGTGAGTAAGGTTAAAGTGAAGATATTTTGATTCGGTAGTTTATTTTTTTTTGTTCGGTAGCAATGAGTTTTTTTTGTATTGAAAATAAATTTTAATAATTAATTGAAATAAAAGGTTATATTAGTTCTGTGAGAATTCTGTGCAATTAAAGGAGAAATTGAATCTAGTGTTCTTGCGTTTGTTTTGGCATATTTATAGGTGAACTGGATTAAAACTGGCACGTTTTTTTTTGCTACACTATCCATCGAAACGTTTTTTTTTTGTTTGGTTTGTTTCCTCTATCATTTATAGAGTTAGTTACTGAATTAAAGTTTTGAATAACACAATCGTTAAAATTGTGAAATTACCTTGTGCATGATTTAACAGACACCGTTGGCCCGTTCACAAGAACGGATAGTGGTAATAGATACGCGGTTACAATCCAGTGCGACCTCAGCAAATATGTAGCAGTAATACCTACCAAGGACAAGGAGGCAAACTCGATTGCAAGAGCAATCGTAAACGGGTTCATCTTAACATACGGACCAATGAATAAGATCAAATCGGATCTCGGAACCGAATATAAGAATCAGATCTTCTCAGAAGTATGTAAACTGTTACAAATAGAGCAGCTGTTTGCGACAGCGGCTCATCCAGAAACAATAGGCGCACTGGAAAGGAACCATAAGTGTTTGAACGAATATCTCAGATGTTTCATAAATGACAACAAGGACGATTGGGATAACTGGACCCCATAGCCATACTATAGTTTTTGTTATAACACCACACCGAACACCGTGCATGGTTACACTCCTTTCGAGATGGTATTCGGAAAAAATGTAAACATAACCTCGGAACTCGAGATCGAGCATCCAGATCCCATATACAACCATGACTTATACAATAAAGAGTTAAAATTCAGATTGCAGAAATCAATTACTAAAGCAAAAGAATACCTCCTGGCGACAAAAATCCAACAAAAAGAGGTCAGCAATAACGATTGTAATCCATTACAAGTCAAAATAGGGGACAAGGTATTAATAACAGCTCAAAACAGAAAGAAACTTGACCCTGTATACAGCGGACCATATGTTGTAGAATCAATTGAAATAGTAAACTGTATCATAATGTTAGGGATAGTAGGAATAACGTAATTAAGATACACAAAAATAGATTAAGAAAGGTGAAGGATAGTAATTAGGACACAAATTTTTCTTTTTAACTATTTAGTAATACAATAATAAATGTAATTTAAAAAAAAGAAAAAAGTAAATAAGTAAAAAAGCATTAAGCAGGTATAACGTTAGAGTAACAAATAAATAAGACGAAAAGCGTAAGGTAAAAAGCAAAGATGAAAAAAAAAAACACAATGGGTATATAGTACGTGTAAACAATTATAAACAAGAAATAATGTTCTTCCGAAAATAATCGCAAACAAAAAAAAAAAAAAAATTTATTTTGTAAACAAAACAAAACAATTTTTTTTTTCCCAGAAGGGGAAAGGTGTAATAGCATATCACCAAAAATAAGTCAAGTGCCTGCCTGCCCACTAAATTACTCAGCTGCACTGACCTAAAAAGAAATATTTAATCGCAAACACATTGCGCTGCAATTTGACCCTAGCCTTAGAGTATGAAAATATGGAGGCGCTATAAACATGTAAATCGTACTACGTGTAGTGAAGCCTATTGCTTTCTCGCTCTAGCATAAATTTAACGCCTCATGTGTCATTTTGAGTGTGAAACCTGTTGTGGTCGTCCGTATTGAAAATCAAACGCCTGGCCGTCAACCATGATGTGCTCAGTCGATTGAACCCTGGCGACAAGGCCAAGGTCAGCTGACACACATCAGTGGCAGCATTAGTCGCCTGCACGGACACGCAAATGCGCCCAACGCATGCCTTCTAGAGGTTAGCTGAGCACAAATTCGGAAAAACAACGTGCTTCCGGCGAAACTTCTAGAAGGCTGACGCGCATGTGTGGGTGAGGAAGCCGTGTGGGACGACTGGCGACGGGCACCGGCGCGGCTGGAGAGTCAGTTGGCAAGAGACAAGCGGAACGAACGATCGCGGGCACGAGGAGAAAAGAAAAAGAAAAAAAGGAATAAGGTAAAGGAAAAAACGAGGGAGTTTCGTGGTGTACGGAAGTAATAAAGTTATCGATACTCATTAAGATCCGCTTCAGTTCGAAATATTGTGAAAATTTACCATTTTTGCGCGGAAATTCCCGTAGTCAATTGATGTTTTAAGAAATTAGTTGTGAACACACAAACTTCTGTAACAGTGCTGTTGCGCCACAGTGGCGGTTCCAATACTGAAAGAGGCGTGAGAAAACCAGTGAAAAGGACTTATTCCAAGCGGAAGAGACCCGCCGGCCCAGAAAAGTGCCTTCGAAGTGCCCCAGTTCAACCAGTACGTGTCCACGTGATTAGTTTTGTGGCAAGTGTAGTGTTCCCCGCTTGGCGGACGAGTGGCGCCTTGTCCCCGCGCCACGGACCCACAGCATAACCAGAGGATAGCAGGATACCACAGACAGGACGACAACCCCCAGGCTAGCGAGACGAAGGAAAGAAATAGGACCCCGGCAAGTCCCCTCCAAATTAACATCCAAGTTAATACACTACGCAACACCCAACCCACCTGGGTAGGAACGTGACTACACCCAGCTCCCACGGTTTTAGCTGACCAAGCGTCTGGGACGCTCAACCCGATATTTTAACTTTAGAATTAATGAATTTGTAATCTCTATGTTAAGGTTTCATAGAAATGTAAAATATTATCAGAGTTTAGAATATATCTAGCTTCCAAAGTATTCGGACGTGTTTTTTTTTACATTAATTGAAAATTAATTTGTTAACTGGCGCCCGAGCAGGGACCTGAGTGCAAAATTGTCGTGCGGTTTTTTGTTGGACGTAAAGTCTTAATTAAGGTAATCGGAAGTAAATTCGCGATTGCTCGGAACCGGTGCGGTAAACGGTAAACGTTGCGCAAATCCAAAAGACAATTTTGAACGCTATTGTGCAAAAACAGTGAGTGTAGTTCGTGCCACGAGTAGCCTTCTGTGAGGATCAAAGCGGAAGACAAAAGGGATCAACACGACTCCTTCGGCAACAGCAAACTCAGGACTCAGAAGGAAGGAAGGAACAACAGTGATTCACCACCATCCTATCAGTCTGGTAAGTACTATGAAGCTGCTTATATTCTCCTCAATGTAAGTACACTCTTTTATTAACTTGCATTGAGTACGTAATTATTAAATGAGTGGAATTGAAAAGCTCATTAGAAATCAAGTGAAAAATTAAAGGAAAATTGCAAAACCAAATTGCAAAACCAATTCTCTACCATAATATTCAAAGTTATCAATAAAATTACAAAATGTCGCAAATTGAGCGAGTTGAAGAAGCGATACGTCAACTGACGGGAGGCTTAAATGCCCAAATAGAATTAGCAAGGGCTATTGATAGGAGACTCCAAGCAATTGAAGAAGCGAGTGCTGCAGCTGCTGCTAGTGTAATCTCTGTAACATCTCCTAAGCCTAAAAGTGAAGCAGAACTAAAAGAAATATCTAAGTTACCCGATTGTGTTAGGGAATTTCAGATTTTCGACGGAAACCCAATTAATTATGTGTCGTGGGTGCACAGTGTTGAGAGTATATTGAGTGATTATGAAATCGTAAAAGATAAGCCATTTATCGTGCAATATTGCAGAGTATAAGACAAAAGATAAGGGGCCCAGCAGATTCAGCCTTAATTTCTTAAACATATTTAGTGACAGTTGGGATTCTATAAAAGAATGTCTATCCCTTCATTACGCCGATAAAAGAGATTTGCGTACCCTCGAACATCAATTAGGTACACTTGTTCAGGGGAAATCCACATTGGATGAATTTTACGCTAAGGTTAACCACCAATTCTCACTTATCGTTAACAAAATCAAAACCGAAAATTATAGCCAAGAGACGATCAATGTATTAGTTGACCCGTATAGAAATAGAGCCCTTGATGTCTTTATTCGCGGCCTTAACGGCGACCTTTCAAAAATGCTGATTATCCAGAGACCCACTACTTTGCCCGAAGCTTATACGTCTTGCCTGGAAATACAAAACCTTAATTATCGAAATATTCCGATACATAACTCAAGCACGAGTAACTCGATGACTGCTCCAATAAATATAATGTCGAAACCCAAGCGAGAAATGCCGTTCGAGCGAAGAGTGCCAGACAGGATTTCGCTTGAGCAAAGGAACAGGGCATACAACATTCAGCATTGGAGAAGACAAGGACCACCCCCAAGACCAACGCAACCTAAACCGCCAACGCCAATGGACGTCGATAGATCGATTCAGTCCAGGCAGGCGAATTATATGAATCGTCCTTCAAGATTCAGTCCAGAAACAACAGCGCACACAAAGGCATACAAAGAATCACCAGAGGTTATTCCATATGGAAACTCAACCAGCCGATAACAAGTATGAAGATTATATCCGACACTTCAGTGATAACGAAGATCCTCAACCGTTCACTTTCCAGGGAAATGCAGAGGCGGAAGAAAATGCCGAGCTAAATTTTATGATGGACGCCTGTCTAGCTTACCATACCTAGAATACGTTACTAGAGACAAAAAAGTTTTAAAATTTTTAGTAGATACAGGTGCAAATAAAAATTTTATTAAGGAAGTTTTAGGTATAAAAGTGGACAACCAGTCGAGAAACCATTTATTATAAGGTCGGCAGGCGGGGATATTAAAATTTTAAAGAAAATAAGAGGGAAATTTTTCGCTAGTTTAGGAAACGATCTCGTTCTCGATTTCTATGTTCTACCTGGTTTGAAAGCTTTTGGTGGGATAATAGGTGACGACACCCTAAAACAATTGGCAATTATGGCAATCGATAGGAAGAACAATATTCTCAAAATTGCACCTGGTATAAAAATTCCTCTTAAGGAAAAAATATCATCTCAGGTTAACAATATAATCATACGAAATAGCCACTTAACAGAACAATCCAGGAAACAAGTTGAAAAACTAGCTATTAGATTTAAATCTCTATTCGGACCTTTGAGTTGCAAAAAAACTATAGATACCAACATTAGAGCGGAAATCAGAACCACCACTGACGAACCGATTTACACAAAATCTTACCCTTATCCCGCAAATTTGAGAGGCGAAGTTGACAAACAAGTTAAACAACTTCTGGAAGACGGAATCATACGGCCGTCTAAAAGTCCGTACAACTCTACGATTTGGATTGTCGACAAAAAAATGGATGCCTCAGGAGTAAAAAAGTACAGGATGGTAGTCGATTTTAAGAGATTGAATGCAGTTACAATATCGGATACTTACCCAATACCGGATATTTCCAATACAATAGCAAGTCTAGGAAATTCGAATTACTTTACAACTATTGACTTGACATCCGGGTTTCACCAAATTCGAATGAAGAAGAAGGATATCCCGAAGACAGCGTTTTCCACCATGAACGGAAAATTCGAATTTACAAGGCTACCTTTTGGTCTCAAAAATGCCCCAGCAATCTTTCAACGCATGATTGATGACGTTCTTAAAGAATACATTGGAAAGATATGCTACGTTTACATAGACGATATCATCGTCTTTGGGGGACAATCAGAGAAAGAACATCTTGCTAATGTGGAGAAAGTATTCCTGAAACTAGAAAAAGCCAATCTCAAGGTAAACCTGGATAAAACTGAGTTTTTAAAAACGGAAACCGAATTCCTCGGCTACATCATGACAAATAAAGGAATCAAGCCAGATCCTAAAAAGATTCAGGCTATCTTAAGGATAAAGCCACCCGAAAACCTTAAAGAATTGAAACAATTTCATGGTCTCGCATCTTACTATAGACGCTTCGTGAAAGACTTTGCGAAAATCGCAAAACCATTAACAAACCTTACAAGGGGCCTAAATGCTCAGGCCAAATCGAACCAATCCAAAAAAGTAAAAATTACCTTAAAGGAAAAAGAATTGGAGTCATTCCAACATTTAAAGGACGCTCTTTTGTCTTCTGAAGTATTAGCATTTCCTGACTTCGACAAAGCTTTCATCCTTACGACGGATGCTTCAAACCATGCCATAGGTGCCGTACTTTCTCAAGGGGAGATCGGTAAGGACCGCCCTATAACATTTATCTCTAGATCCTTGAATCGAACTGAGGAAAACTATGCGACCAACGAAAAAGAGATGCTAGCCATTGTGTGGGCTCTAGATAACCTGAGGAACTACCTCTACGGCGCGAAGGAAATTAAATTCGTAACCGATCATCAGCCACTTACCTTTAGTCTTAGCAATAGGAACACGAACGCTAAACTTAAGCGGTGGAAAGCCAGGATTGAGGAATATAACCACAAGTTAATCTATAAGCCAGGAGCAACAAACCATGTCGCAGACGCTTTATCGAGGCTCAAATCAGATGTTAACGTCCTCACATCGTCATCAACAGACACTGCTCACAGTGCAGAACAGGACAACTCGGACCTCATTCCATCTTGCGAAGCACCGATCAATGTTTTCCGAAATCAGTTAATTATCGAAGAAGGCAAGGAAATAAATGCATACGAGAACCCCCATCCAGGATTTCATCGTCATTACATTCGCCTCAAAGAAATATCCAAAGATGCACTCGTAAAGGCACTCAAAGAAAAGTTAAACCCTAATGTTGTCAATGGCCTCAAAATACCTGAACAATTCATGCAAAGAGTTCAGGAAATTTACAGAGAACATTTTTCAACTTTTAAAATCCGAATGACTCAAAGAATGGTCGAAGACATAGCTAATCCAGAAAATCAATATTTTGTCATCGAAACGGAACATAGACGCGCCCATAGAAATCACGAAGAAGTTCGGAAACAAATACTAGAAAATTTTTACTTTCCTCAGATGGCATCGCTAACAAAAAAATACATTAAAACGTGTGATATCTGCAACACGAATAAGTACGATAGACATCCAAATAAACCGCATTTACAAGAAACACCCATCCCAACCTACCCCACGGAAATACTACATATCGATCTAATGGAATTCCAAAAGGAAAAATATATATCCTGCATTGATAAATTTTCAAAATTCACAAAATTATTCCGAATAAAAAACAAATCAGTGTTACATTTGAGGGAAAAGATCATTAAGGCACTACATTTCTTTACGGTACCGAAGGTACTCGTAGTTGACAACGAGAAAAGTTTTATCTGTCCTATAATTTCCAGCTACATTAAAGGATTGGGAATTGATCTGTACACGACACCCAGTCAGAAGAGTGAGGTGAACGGAACCGTAGAGAGAGTTCACTCAACTATAATAGAAATCACACGATGCCTTCGAATGGAACATCCTGATCTGAAATTGAAAGAAATAATTAATATCGCCGTTGACCGATATAACAACTCGGTGCACTCCGTTACGAATCTAAAACCTAGCGATGTTTTCTTTAATCGTTCACAGAGAATAAATTATCAGAATCTTGTCGACCACCGGGAAAAAATAAATCATGAGTTATCCGAAAAGATCCGCAAAAATCAGAAGGCAAAACTGACTAGGGAAAATCTCAAACGGCAAAAACCCAAAACGTACAATGTTGGAGATAATATTTACGTTGCCATTAAACAAATTCAAGGCAAACATAAACCCTTATATAAAAAAGAAACAGTGGCCAAAGATAATAAAGTGACTGTCACCACAGTAAGTGGAAGACGTGTCCACAAGTCGCACATCAAAAACTTGGATTAATAAACTCTTTTCCCACAAATTTACAGGTTCTTATGGACAAACATCGTCCTCTCAGCCAAAATATTTCAATATCATGGTCCAATTGTTACGATTAAACAAGGAAATGGCAGAGTCATAGATGGCAGCGTTAAAATAGTTCATATAGTTAATCTTACAATTTACGAGGAAGTTCTCGATAGAATTAGTACTACTGTAGAGACAATAAGTAAAACCAACATCCTAAAGTATCAGCTAGAACATAAAATCGAACGAATAAAATACTTAATCAACAAACTAAATGGAGCTAAATTAAAATCGAAGAGATCAATCAATTGGATTGGCTCGGCCTGGAAGTGGATCGCTGGATCACCAGATGCATCCGATTGGGACACAATGATCAAAAGCCAAAACGAATTGATCTCTAGCAATAATGATCAGTTCAAGGTAAACGACAAATTGATGGACACTACAAAAACGATATTAGAGCAATACAATAAAATTATAACACACCTTGCTGATGTAGACAACGGCACACACGAACAGATGCTGTTCAATCGACTAGGACTCCTGGAAATTGAAATTAAGGAAATTGTTTTGGCAGAACATCTGGCGAAAGTAGGAATCGTCAACACGAACCTACTGGATAAGGAAGAAATTAATTAACTCGTGGCTTTGGTGGAAACTCTCCCATATGAGAACGACATTGAGGCAATAGAGTATGCAGAACCTCAGTTAGTTGTCAAAGGATCCGTCCTTCTGTATATAGTCTCTCTTCCCAAACCAAGCAGTGTCGAGTACAACCATGTAATCCTCAGACCAGTAACTACGCACAACAAACAGGTATCATTACAATTCACGGAACTCCTAATAAACCAACAAGAAGAGTACGGTATAGTAAGTAAATGCAACACCATCAGCAATCTAACCCTGTGCAGGGAAAATGATATAGAAAGGATCCCAGAAGACCATTGCATTAGTCGCCTTATAAGAGGCACAAATGCCAAGTGTGATTACCAATTTAACAACAGAGAAAAAATAGAAGTAATTAACAATGATACAATTTTTATTGATAACTTTTATGGAGAGTTTTGTGAAAGTAATTCTACCAGACTGATAAATGGAAGTTTCGTAGTTCAATACCATAACGAAACTATAACGATCGGGACGAAGAACTACACAAACAAAGAATTGAGAACATTCCAAGTCTTACCGCCAATACTCCAACCTCAGCCTTCAGAGAGGAACTTCAAAGTCGATGTCGAATATCTCCACGATCTACACCTAAAAAACAGGCAACAAATAAGGAAGCTCTTCACGAACCACGGCATATCCCTATCCGCAAACATAATTGTTGCCATTACCCTTTTAATAACAATTTTTATAATTATAGCATTAAAATTCAAAAACCACAGGGATACGTCAATAAAGGGAAAAATCGAACATCAGGTAGTGTCACCAATTACCGCTGGCATCAGCATCCAGGACCTTCATCCTATAAAGCTCAATTTTTGATCTGCGGGACGCAGATGCTTCAGGAGGGGGGAGTTAACACACTACGCAACACACAACCCACCTGGGTAGGAACGTGACTACACCCAGCTCCCACGGTTTTAGCTGACCAAGCGTCTGGGACGCTCAACCCGATATTTTAACTTTAGAATTAAGGAATTTGTAATCTCTAGGTTAAGGTTTCATAGAAATGTAAAATATTATCAGAGTTTAGAATATATCTAGCTTCCAAAGTATTCGGACGTGTTTTTTTTTGCATTAATTGAAAATTAATTTGTTAACTTCCATTTGTCGTTTATGCATTTAGCTTTCTTTTCTTTTCTGTTTTAGTTGTAAGTTTATTTAGTGTCAGGAATTTCTTTCCGACAGTGTGGAATCACTGGTCGCGAGAGTAGTTTTTTTATTTTTTTCATTTCGAGTATCTATTCCTAGTGAAATTCCGACAATCTCTTTTTATTCCTTATAGTGTAAGTTTGTTTCAGGAAAAGTTTGTCAAGAACCTTGTAAGGGGGAGAAAGCCCCGTCTTGCGCTGCGATATCCCTTCGAAGGGGGCGAACCCCAAACGTTAAAGTTGGATGACTAAAAGAAAGAAAAAAGAAAAAGAATCAAATAATAGTTGAAATCCAGAGAAAGAAATGTGGCCACAGTTCTCCCCTCTGCGTACCTGAAAAATTTAATTGCCTTGGTCACTGATTTGCCTTTTATCACTGATTTGTAGTGCGTTCGCTGGAATTCGGGCCTCCTCACCACAGATTTGTTTAGTTTTTTTGTTGACATTGGATTGTTCGGCAGATTAATGACTTTTTAGCGAGTCGTAAAGTAGAAAATTAGCGAATTTATTTCTAAATTTAAGTAAGAAGTAATAAAATGGATTAGATGGGGTAGACGTAATCCTCGAGTCTTTCTTTCTCGCCACCTCGTTCCCCGTTTGTTTTTGCTCCAGTGCATGAGCGCTTAACAGTGGCGGATTAACCGGTACGCTTAGTACGCTGAAGCGTAGGGCCCCGAGGCCCACAGGGGCCCCCGATCGTATCAATATTTTTTCAGAATGAAAATTCGGCCTATATGTGTAAGTGAAATAAAAAAATCCTTAATTTGTCCCCTCAAACTACTATATTTCCTAAGTCACACGAAACGCAATTAAATGAAAAACAAAATTCAGCTGTTAGTTAAAAAATACCATCATACTGTGACAGACCGAGTATAGTTTATTCTTCATTCTACTTGCATTTTATGTGAGATATTATTGCTTATTATATTGATAATAAGAAAAAAATTTTAATATTGTGATATTAGTTTTTCCGTTTTTATACCCTAGATGTAGGGGATATTAGTTTTGAGCGAACGTTTGCAACGCGACGCCAAGAAATAATCGTCACAGAAAAGAAAGAACTATATATTCATGATTGGGAAGTGAAAAGAAACCCTTTTATGCATGTCCGTCTGCCTGTCTGTCTGTCTGTTTGTCTTTGTGTCTGTCTGTCTGTCCAGACGATAACTCGAGAACGCTTGTAGCTAAAGACTTGTAATTTGGTACAATAATATTTGATTAAAATTGCAAGGTCAAGTTCGAAGATTTGCAAAATCGGGCAACTCCTTCTTAGTGTTGCCATATAAGCATGAGTCGTTTTTATACAAAAATGTTGATATAAGAATGAGTATATTTTTCTACAACTAGGGTATCATGTAATTGGTGTGACCAATTGCTTCCTTACTAGTTTATATTATATTCTATTTTAATTTTTCAATAATTTTAGATGTTCATAATATGTTGTTTTTTGTAAAAAAATTTTTATTTTGTATTTTGTACCTTTACTCTTGTTAAAATAGTTTCCTCTGTTGTTATTGATTATTATTCATTTCTTATATTTTATTTTGATATACCCTATATTTTATTAATAGACTTTAAGTTTTGTTTTGAAAATCCGAGTTTCCATTAAAAAATTGTTTTGAAAGAAATTGAAAAAGTTGGGGAAGGGGCCCCAAAAGTTTTTAAGCGTAGGGTTCCGGAAATCGTAAATCCGCCACTGGCGCTTAACTTTTTGTTTCAGCGGGTTGACACCAACAAAGGATTCCCTTCCACAAGATGGGCAAGAAGGGAATAGAGGGAGGACAGAGGGCTGCCCAAGGGGATAACTCCATCTAATCCCCCCTCAGCACAGGTAAGTTGGGACATGTCTCCCCCCCGTACTGTCATTTGCCCTTTTTACCCTTCGCGATTTTCGTCGTTCCCTTCGCGCGAGATTTCGTTGCGCGGGATGAAGCCTGGAGACGGGCGAGGGTGTTTTGGCTACCCCCCCACACTACCGCGATGCTGGCCGAACAAGCTCGCTCCTCCCACTGCTGTCTCCGGGGGAAGTATGTTAGCCGGGTACTTCCAGGCAACAGCCGCTTCATCGAGGCTGATTTCTGTCGGATGAATGGATCATTCTGCAGGAATCAGCCTCTGCCTGCATATTTGCAGGCACCAACATTCTTTTTCGCAACATAAAGTGGCGCCCAACGGGGTGTCCGAATGTTGGGATAAAGGAATTCGCAACAAACCTAAACTGTCAAATACAAATTTTCAATAATATTTGTGAAATACGAGCAAAATATAAAAGAATTTATTGTCAAATAGAAGTAAAAAAGCATAAAATATTTAAATTTTCATTAATTGATTATGTGGTGAATAATATTTTAGTAATAAAGTGCGCTGTTTTGTGTTGCATTTTTGACATATTTTTGATATTTCTTCATATCGCCTTTGCCCCATTGGTGTGGAAACAAAATATTGCCCACGGGGGTTTCTTTATAATTTCTTATATGAATAATTTTTTAATCATTTATATATTTATTAGTCATTTTGTTTACCTATGCACAAACATTAATTTGTTTTTATTATGTTTCCTTTTATTCAAGCTCTCAATTTTCTTTTACTGACATAGACCGAATAAATATTTTAAAATATTAGATACTAAATCATGGTTTTTCCATATTAATTTTACAAATTTTATTCTGAAATTTTAAATAAATGTATATGAACCCCCTAACTTTATCCAAAAATTTACGCCGCCTTTGTCACTAACGTATACGTGAAAAATACTTCACTTTTTTCGGCTTATAGCGCCTCCATATTTTCATACTCTAAGACCCTAGCTCAAGTGCAGTCAGTGACAATTAATTTGGTCACAAAACATGGTTACGCAAAATGCATCACACTTCCAGAAAATAAACAACAACCATGCGCGAAGCAAGTTGCGCCCGCACACGTGAATAGGGAAACGTGACTTACGAGCGGTCACCAGCATGGGGTAATAGTGCTGGGTCAGGTTGCTGCACTTGACATAATTATTAGGGTCATCGTAAATAAGCGATTATTGAGAAATATAAAATATTTGTGGATAGGCATATTTTTAGCTATCGATTAGGGAGTAGGGATGAACTAGTTAAGAACAAAATTGTATAAAAATAAAGAGCACCTAGAATAAACCAGACATTGTGAACACGAAATTTGTTTCACTCGGGAGTCGTGCTAATTAGCTGCTCCCTAAACCAGTCTCTAGGAGTTGTGCTCAACAGCTGCTCCAACCTTGAGTTCTGCCTTCGGGCTGCTCTACCCCTCTTCGAATCCTAAATTATCCACCCAAGAAGGAAGTTATTACAAAAGAAAAAGAGTGGTGAAACAAGGATGTTCATCGATTATAGGGAACTAAATAAGATTACGATTCGTGATAATTATCCCTTACCTTTTAGAAGACTGTCTAGAATATTTAGTGGGGAAAAAATATTTCACTTCGTTGGATCTAAAAAATGGATTTCATCAAATCCAAATGGCTGAGAAATCTCGGAAATATACTTCCTTCGTAACCCCGCGTGGCCAATACGAATATAAACGAATGCCTTTCGGATTGAAAAATGCACCCGCCGCGCCGTCTTCAACGATTTGTAAACTACGTATTTAAAGATTTGTTAGAACAAAGGTCAATTATCATTTATATGGACGATATTTTACTGGCAACGAATAATATGGACAAACATAAGACGCTATTGTCGGAAGTATTAAGACGATTATCAGAAAGAAACCTTGTACTGAATATGGAAAAATGTATGTTCGGTTACACCCAAATTGAATATTTGGAATTTTTGACGGAATAAAACCAACAAACACGCACATCAGAGCAATATCCGAATATCCGGTACCCCAAAATTCTAAAGAATTACAATCTTGTTTAGGATTATTTTCATACTTCCGCCGTTTCGTCCCTTCGTTGTCCAATATAGCTAGACCCTTACAAAATTTATTAAAGAAGAACATAACATTTAAATTCGACCAAGATTGCCTCTATGCCTTCAAGACGTTGAAAGACCGACTGACGCACCCACCAGGATTATCCATTTACAATCCGAGTAGAGAAACGGAACTCCATTGTGATGCTAATGCTCAAGGATTCGGAGCCGCTCTCATGCAACGCCAGAACGACGATAAATTTCACCCCGTCGCTTATTTTTCCCGTTCAGCTTCCAAAGACGAAGCTCGATACCATACCTTTGAGTTGGAGACATTAGCTATTTACTATGCTCTAGAACGATTTCGAGTGTACCTGGAAGGAATACCATTCGTTATTGTGACCGACTGCAATGTCTTAAAGTTGACTTAAAACAAAACTTTTTAACGACTTATTGACCACAAATACTAAATAAAACACAAAATTCGACTAGAATTCGTTTTATTGAAATCGTATGCATTTCTGTTGAAACTGATCAACCATCTTCAGCGAGCGTCCGTCGAACACTAACCAAAAACAATAAAAGGCAGCAACTCCAAAAAAATACAATGCAGACCGACAAATTTGTAAACCGGTGAATAAAATGGAAAATATAACCAAATTTTAAATAAAATTCAATCAAAAAATTTTAACATAAAAACAAGGAGAAAATTTACTTTTTGATGCAACTAAACAAGGGAGAAAGGACAGGAAGGTTCGATTCCCACCGAAACAGGACTTTTCTCCCAGTGACCTCTTATACAGAAAATATGAAGTAGGACAGGAATGTTCGATTACATTGAAGCAGGACTTTTTTCCCAGTGTCTTTTCGACATAAAAGTCGAAATTAAGAAATTTTTTCATTTTTGTGTCCGGACAGATTCCTTGATGTCCGGACATGTTGACCTAATGATCCTGTTGTCACTTTGATGATAGTTTAGGTCCTCCTTAATATTCTCTGAAAGTTTCAGCTCACTTGGAGGTCATGCGGCTATGAAAAGTTGATCAGAAGTTGAAAAACCCCTAAAAAACGCCAAAATTGACAAATCGTTGTTCAGCAGCTACCCGAAGGAGTTGCCCGATTGAGCTACAAATATTACCAGCTCTAGATGCCACCAATTCGCGCGCCAGGGCCAAGTTTCAGCTCGATCCGTGCACTCGTTGTGATCAGAGAACCAACCAACCAAAAATCTCAGAAATGTCCCGAAACGTGTTTCTCACGTCATGGAAAACCGCCGTTTTCCAAAAGATGGCACCAGCAGCTAATGTTGATCAAAAGTGTCAGATTAGAAACGTCACATTACAAGTTTAGACATCTGTCAAAAACTCCTCTTCATTATTTTCCAGAATTTTTGTCGGCATCATTCATTTTATCTTGCGCGAAAATGTCAGAGTTTGAGCCAAATAAGCGTCATTTGCGGGAAGTTTTGCTTTTTGCTTATAATTTAAAAAAATCTGCTGCCGAAGCGCGTCGAATGATTGTGGAAGCTTATGGCGAAGCTTCTATTAGTGAAAGAACGTGTCGCGAATGGTTTCAACGCTATAGAAGTGGTAATTTCAGCCTGGAAGACCAAGAACGTCCTGGACCAGTTAAAAAGTTTGAAGGCGCAGAATTGGAGGCATTGCTGGATGAAGATTCATGTCAAACCCAGCAAGAGCTTGCAGATTCCTTGGGAGTGACTCAACAAGCCATTTCGTATCGGTTGAAAAGCTTGGGAATGATCCAGAAAGCAGGAAATTGGGTGCCATATGAATTGAAGCCGAGAGATGTCGAACGTCGTCTTTTCACGTGCGAACAACTGATCCAACGGCAAAGGAGGAAGGGTTTTCTACATCGTATTGTGACTGGAGATGAAAAGTGGATCCACTACGATAACCCCAAGCGAAAAAAAATCATGGGGACATCGCGGTCATGCATCAACATCGACGGCTAGGCAGAACATCCATGGCTCGAAAGTCATGCTGTGTATTTGATGGGACCAGATCGGCGCGGCGTGGTGTATTATGAGTTGTTGCAACCGGGTGAAACCATCATAGGAGCTCGCTATCGTACACAACTAATGCGTTTGAGCCGAGCATTGAAGGCTAAACGGCCGCAGTACGAGCAACGACACGACAAAGTCATATTGCTGCACGACAACGCTCGCCCACATATTGCTCAGGAAGTTAAAACCTACCTGGAAACACTTAAATGGGACATCCTACCCCACCCGCCGTATTCTCCGGACATCGCCCCGTCTGACTACCACCTTTCCCGGTCGATGACGCATAGCCTAACTGACCAGCACTTCCGATCGTTTAAAGAGGCCAGAAAATGGGTCGATTCGTGGATCGCCTCAAAAGACGAACCGTTTTTTCGACGCGGAATCCATATGCTGCCAGAAAGGTGGGAAAAAGTTGTTACTAGCGATGGACAATATTTTAAAGAATAAGTCTGAAACCATTTTTCCTTAATAAAGCTTCAACTTTTGAAAAAAACGGCGGTTTTCCATTTGTACTCCTGATATTTAAGTCAAATGCGTGAGCAGCAATAGCGTTGTCCAACTTGCTCATGAATACGTACCCGTAGCGCTCTCCTTTTTTGTCCAATGTACTTACAGTCACATTGTGAGCAGGCGACCTAGTATATACCACTTTGTTCCTTGATCGGTGAATTGTCTTTTGTTGATCCCAATGAAAATCTAAGTTTGTTATTATTTGTGTGCACCATTTGTATATTCGACTTTTGAAAAGTGTGTTTCAAAGGGTTGGTAATCGTTGGAGCAAATGGCAACGAGATGCGATGCAATTGAGATGATTGTGTGATGCGATTTTGTGAAAAAAGAGTACTCTGGTTGTTGCGTCTTATCCTAGTGGAATGTTTAAGTATCAGCTGATCGATGAGTGATGTTTTGAAGCCATTTATATCTGCGATTTGTTTTATTTGTTGATATTCCTTCATGTAGTTTTCGACAGAGAGTGGTAAACAACAAAGTCTGTATACCATTGAATGAAATGAAGCAATTTTTTGTTGATATGAGCAAAAAGAATCGTTTGTTATGTATCGCTCTGTGGATGTTGATTTCCGATAAACGCTGAATTCAATCTTCTTTCCTTGTCGTTTAATTAATAAATCAAGAAAAGGAAGAGTGTGTGTTGTTTCGTCTTCCCTTTCAAAGGTGAATTTTATGCTCGGATAACGGCTATTGATAGTTTCAAGTATTGTATCGACGTCGGAAAATTTCACCACAGCAAACGTATCATCGACATAACGATGCCCAATTCGTGGCAAAACATCTCCACTTTTAAGTTCCGATTCTAAATTGCACATAAATGCTTCTGCTACATAAGGCGAAAGACTATTATTACACGAAAGATTTTGGCTGTAGTATGGGTAATAGCATAGACAAATGAAGTATTTCATACGTAGATGGGACATCACGAACAACGGAATGGTGACGCTATTTTTCGATCAGCTGACCCGAGATTGCCTCCCAAGCGAGGCAAATTTCTTAGGCGAAGGAAAAACTTTCAGAACACCTGTTTGACCATGTTGCTAACCAAAGCGAGCTTCTTGCTTGTGGTATGGGCTGTGACATCGGAGCAGTGAGCATCTTTTAGGAAAGAGAACCGCGCTGTTCACTTAGACAAGGGGGAGAAGCAAACTAAGCGTTGCTCATCAAATTGCCTCCCATAACATGTTGCAATTAGATATCACGGAAGCATTTGGTTGCGAGCCGAAACTACTGTAAGTACACGGTTGGATTGCCGATGTGTGCATCGGTGCTGTGGAAAATTAGATAGCAGCAGAGACACATTTGCTGAAGTGGGACAACAAAAGTGAGCTTGGCGAACAGTGTTGCGGATTCCTTTTTCACAACATTCGGACACCCCGTTGGGCTCCACTTTATGTTGCGAAGCAAAAATTTGGTGCCTGCAAATATGCAGGCAGAGGCTGATTCCTGCAGGATGATCCATTCATCCGACAGAAATCAGCCTCGATGAAGCGGCTGTTGCCAGGAAGTACCCGGCTAAAATACTTCCCCCGGAGACAGCAGTGGGAGGCGCGAGCTTGTTCGGCTAGCATCGCGGTAGTGTGGGGGGGTAGCCAAAACTCCCTCGCCGTCCCCAGGCTTCATCCCGCGCAACGAAATCTCGCGCGAAGGGAACGACAAAAAAATCGCGAAGGGTAAAAGGGGGCAAATGACAGTACGGGGGGGAGACATGTCCCAACTTACCTGTGCTGAGGGGGGATTAGATGGAGTTATCCCCTTGGGCAGCCCTCTGTCCTCCCTCTATTCCCTCCTTGCCCATTTTGTGGAAGGGAATCCTTTGTTGGTGTCAACCCGCTGAAACAAAAGTTAAGCGCTCATGCGCTGAAGCAAAATCAAACGGGGAATGAGGTGTCGAGAGCGAAAGACTCGAGGATTAAATTTAACCCATATAATTCATATTTATTTCGTTCACCTAAATTTAGATATAAATTCACTCATCTTATGTTTTTGTTTTCCTTACTTTGAACTTTCAAAATTTGGAATTACTCCGACTGATACAAAGTCAACAAAAAAAGAAACTACACAACTCTTGGGTGAGGAGGCCCGAATCCCAGCGCACGCACTATAATTCTGTGATAAAAAAAATAGACACTAATGCAATTAATTTTTTTGGGTACGCAGAGGGGAGAACTGTGGCCACATTTCTTTCTCTGGGGTTCACTTGTTTTTTTTTTTCTTTTTTTCTTTTTGATTAATAGAGCGCAAGACGGGGCTTTCTCCCCCTTACAACGACCTTGACAACGTATTTCATAAGCAAACTCATAACCTGATGAATGAAAAGGAAACTGTCGGAGCTTTACTTGAATTAAATATCAGAATGAAAACAAACAAAAACTTCGTTCACTCAGTCGGAACGATCTTCCTGATTCTAAAGGAACTTATAACTAAAGCAAAGCAAAAAAAATAATAATAAAAAAAAACTGAATGCAAACAACAAAAAAAAAAAAATAGAAAACGATAAATGTATGTGTATTTTGGGTCGGACTTGCCGGGGTCCTATGTTCTTCCTTCGTCTCGCTCGTCTGTGGGGGGGATTCGTCGTCCTGTCGGTGTTATCCTGTCCTGCTGTCCTCGAGTTCCGGTGGGTCCGGGTACGCGGGGACAAGGCGCCGCTCGTCCGCCAAGCGTTGAACACGTCACTTTGAACACGTCACTTTCCGCCGACTGATCACGTGAGCACGTACTGGTTGAACGGGAACACTTAGAAGGCACCTTTTCTGGGCCGGCGGGTATCTTCCGCTAGGAATAAGGCCTTTTCACTGGTTCCTTTTTTTTTTTTTTTTTTTCTTTTTTCTTTCACGCCCCGTCCAAAATTGGGGCCGCCACTGGGGCACACAAAAAAAACACTGCTACTAAAGTCTGCGTGCTGAAACTAATTTTTCCCCCCGCGAGGGTTTCCGCGCAAACGTGACAAATTCTCGCAATATTCAAAAGGGGAGCGGACCTTATTGGTAATTCGTAATTTCACCACGAATTCACTAGTTCTTTTCTTTTTTTTTTTTTTCTTTTTTTTTTTTTTTCTTTTTTTTTCGTTTACCTTAGTACTCGATTCTTTTCTTTCTCCGGTTTCCGTTTTTGTCCCGATCTTTTCGCTGACTCTCTGTCTCCTCGACTGACTCGTCAGCCGCGCCGGTGCCCGTCGCCAGTCGTCCCACACGGCTTCCTCACCCACACATGCGCGTCAGCCTTCTAGAAGTTTCGCCGGAAGCACGTTGTTTTTCCGAATTTGTGCCCAGCTAACCTCTAGAAGGCATGCGTTGGGCGCATGTGCGTGTCCGTGCAGGCAACTAGTGCTGCCACTGATGTGTCTCAGCTGACCTTGGCCTTGTCGCCAGGGTTCAATCAACTGAGCACATCATGGTTGACGGCCAGGCGTTTGATGTTCAATACGGCCGACCACAACAGGATCAGCTCGCCGGAAAGCCTGCGACTCCGGAGAGTTGAAAGAATGGTCGTCCGGCTCCTTCCGTGCGCCTTATGTGTGGCTCGACCCACCCCTGAGCTCTCATGCTCAGACTGAGTTAGCCGGGCTCATATCAGGACTTCGACCTTCCGGGCCCCTAATGAGAGGGTAAGAAGTGGTCCTGATACGGCCATCCCCGTCGGCGGACACTCTTCCTCTACCCTAATGAGAGGTAGGCTGGAATGTCCGGCCGTATTGGTACTGGTGGTGGTGTATGCAAGGGGTTGTCCTCCTTCGTTGCTCCTGTCATCCTCGTCCATCCGGTCTTTTTCCTGCGTCTCTGAAGCCGATTCCCAAAGCCTGCGGACCCAAAAGTTCTTTCTTCCTCCTTTTTTTTTTTTTTTTTTTTTTTTTTTGCAGAGTTAATTAGGGCTAGTATTGTTTATAAAGGTAATTTAATATATTAAATATTTCATATTGTGATAATTCAGGTAAATGTTAAGTCGATTTAATTGACCTTGATATTTAATAACTATTTTGATAATGTAATTGTCCATATATAGTCATATAGCAAAACAAAGGTTTAAACGAGAACACGGTCTTCAGATGCGCGGTTGGTGTCTGCGGTGGTCTGTTGTCCAGTCCTGTCGCTGGAGAGCTGAAAGGCTTCCTCAAAATCCTTGCCAAGATATAGCTCCTGCGTGAGCTCAGGGACGATGTAGAATGTTAGTGATTTCGTTTCGTTGTAGAAAGTAACGTTCAGTTCGACCCGTCCGTGGACTCCCGCTGGATCTCCATTTGCGACTGCGATTTTTCCCCTGAACTTTATCCAATTTATGTGCGCTTTTTCGAGTCTGTCTTCTGCTCCATTTCCCAGCATGCTGACAACCATTCCGCTATCCCGCAGACCAGCTATTTCCTGGCCGAGAATAGTGACTTCTGTGTATGAACTCTGGCTATTTGGGGCCGGCACGACCTGTTGTGCTAGAAGTCTGTTAGTTGCCCGTACGCGTTTCCAGAATTGTCGAATTCTTAAGGTGGACTTTTTTACTTTGAACTTGGTATGTGCTTCGGCCTCTCGGCACGCGTTCTGTTTCGCCTCACTGCGCGAGATACCAACCCCGTTATAAGTCTCGAGGCGGTCCTGACTTGACAGGATCAAGGTCACTCTGAATAGACCCTTCGATTTCGACCTTCGCTCCTCGGAGACCAGGAACCCCATCGTCAGGCCTCGTTTCGTCGCTAGTGCGCGGATCCGACTCTTTGGAGTCTCGTCCGAGTCATGGGGGTGTTGGTTAGCATTCGCAGGCCCTGTGGATTTTTCCTCCTGAGTATCAGTCATTAGCTGGGATGAAGTCGTCGGTGATGAATTCGAAGTGTCGGTCCATGTGGTGAGGGAACGGCCAGAGCGCTCCGGTTCCGCGGAATTTGGTCCTTCATCCGATATGAGTGGTGGACAGGGTTGTGCCCCCTGTGTCTCCTTTGGGATGGCGCCTTTTTTCGGGTTGGGGTCAGCCATGCTGGTGTTTTAATTTGCCTTCTTTAGTCTAGCTCAAACGATCGCACAAAATGGTAGTAGCAAAAATAACTATCGACTGAAATTTAACCTAGAAGTTGACCTTGGTCTTCGCTGGGTAAAATAAAATTCAGCAGAAACTAAAGATCTAAAGAAAAGTTCCAAAAAAAATTTAAACTTACGCCGCTACTGAGCAAAATAAAATTCCAAAAAAAAACTCGTTAATAAAAAAATTCACGCCGCTACTGAGCGAACAAAATTCAAAAAAAATGTCCGTTAATTCGGCAAAAAAATTCACGCCGCTACTGGGCAATAAAATTCCAAAAAAAATCACGCCGCTACTGGGCAAATGATTCTCTGCTAAACGTAAATAATAATAATAAAAGTCCACGAAAAAAATAAACTTCCACCGTCACTGCTTATCCCGATGCGCGGCTGGAAGAGCAGTTAGTGCTAACGATAAAATTTCTATAACAGATACCTCAATTCGAGGTCACGGATTAATTATTTCAAATAAGAAAAAAGCCAATTTGACAATCGATATATAAAATTTTAATTTTCAATGCCAGGTCTGCGAAAGGGCAATGTACAGTATAACCAATAACGCTATTTAATCTTTCGAGAACCGTCGCAGCTATTTTTAGATGATAACTGTACACTGAATAACGATATTTGCATCTGTAAATTCTTCGTAGCATTTAATTGTAGTCTAAACGAAAAGATTTTAACTAAATTTATTTGATTAAAATCAAAATAATCGAATCCACAAGAAAAGAGGATTCAACTCCGAAATTATTAATCACGTACCTACGATATGCAGATATTATATAAAAATCATTAATGCAAAAATAAAAAAAATTAAAAAATTTAAATTGCACGCAGAAAAAAAAAAGTTCCACAAAAAAAGAACTCAGCAAAAATAAAAAGAAACTTCAGTCCAAAACTAAATCAATCGCAAAAGTAAAAAAATTAATTTTCACCAACGCAAAACTCAAATAATTTGTGCAAAATCAAAAATCAGAAGTTCTGTTCAACTTCAACCAAAAACAATCTCGATTAGAATTTTATGAATCGAAAAAATTTTTCAACAACAATATATTTCTTCATGGAGAGTCTCTCTCTCTCTTCCTCTTCACCCGCTGAGGGTTGACACCTTTTTTAAAATTTCCTCAACACTGTCAGGACATGCTTCCTCCCAGGGAAAGGATAAGTTGAGGCAGAGGGATTCTATCGGAGTCTCATCAATCAAGTGCTACTCATGGCACAACTTTACTGCCTATGCCACCCCTAGACCTGCAGCCAGCTCCATAGCCAAGTGAGGTAAATCGAAGGGGGGACAGACAGAAAGTACTTCCTCCTTCTACTCCGAAAAAGATCCCGCTCAATGATCGGTGTTTCAGCCCGGACCTCCGCATAAAAAAAGAGAAACGAGTCAGTCTAAGCCAGCACCGTTGCCAACACGCTGCAACTCGCATAATTGAAATCAATTAACAAACAACATAAGTTAAAATTGGTCCGGAGTGAAACACAGGCCGTTGAGTCCTCGATAGGAAATGATAAGGATTTAGTAATGGGAGCCAAAAGCTCAAAGGGAAGGGATTAGAAAGTGATTGCATTCACCCAGAGCAATCATGAGTCGACTTGTGTGAAAACGTAAACAAAAGTTAATTGCAATCAGAAAATTTTGTTGTGCAAACGCTGCACCAACAAAAGTAAACAAATCGGAAAAAAATTCTAAGTGGAAAATTAATTGTGATCACTCAGATCAACCGTGACAAAAAATTTGGGGTGTCGACTCACACGCATGCTCTGCGCGAACGCAAACACTTGGCCCCACGTTGGGCGCCACTTTTGTGTTGCAAATTCCTTTTTCACAACATTCGGACACCACGTTGGGCGCCAATTTATGTTGCGCATTCTTTTTTTCACAACATTCGGACACCCCGTTGGGCGCCACTTTATGTTGCGGATTCCTTTTTCACAACATTCGGACACCCCGTTGGGCTCCACTTTATGTTGCGAAGCAAAAATTTGGTGCCTGCAAATATGCAGGCAGAGGCTGATTCCTGCAGGATGATCCATTCATCCGACAGAAATCAGCCTCGATGAAGCGGCTGTTGCCAGGAAGTACCCGGCTAAAATACTTCCCCCGGAGACAGCAGTGGGAGGCGCGAGCTTGTTCGGCTAGCATCGCGGTAGTGTGGGGGGGTAGCCAAAACTCCCTCGCCGTCCCCAGGCTTCATCCCGCGCAACGAAATCTCGCGCGAAGGGAACGACAAAAAAATCGCGAAGGGTAAAAGGGGGCAAATGACAGTACGGGGGGGAGACATGTCCCAACTTACCTGTGCTGAGGGGGGATTAGATGGAGTTATCCCCTTGGGCAGCCCTCTGTCCTCCCTCTATTCCCTCCTTGCCCATTTTGTGGAAGGGAATCCTTTGTTGGTGTCAACCCGCTGAAACAAAAGTTAAGCGCTCATGCGCTGAAGCAAAATCAAACGGGGAATGAGGTGTCGAGAGCGAAAGACTCGAGGATTAAATTTAACCCATATAATTCATATTTATTTCGTTCACCTAAATTTAGATATAAATTCACTCATCTTATGTTTTTGTTTTCCTTACTTTGAACTTTCAAAATTTGGAATTACTCCGACTGATACAAAGTCAACAAAAAAAGAAACTACACAACTCTTGGGTGAGGAGGCCCGAATCCCAGCGCACGCACTATAATTCTGTGATAAAAAAAATAGACACTAATGCAATTAATTTTTTTGGGTACGCAGAGGGGAGAACTGTGGCCACATTTCTTTCTCTGGGGTTCACTTGTTTTTTTTTTTCTTTTTTTCTTTTTGATTAATAGAGCGCAAGACGGGGCTTTCTCCCCCTTACAACGACCTTGACAACGTATTTCATAAGCAAACTCATAACCTGATGAATGAAAAGGAAACTGTCGGAGCTTTACTTGAATTAAATATCAGAATGAAAACAAACAAAAACTTCGTTCACTCAGTCGGAACGATCTTCCTGATTCTAAAGGAACTTATAACTAAAGCAAAGCAAAAAAAATAATAATAAAAAAAAACTGAATGCAAACAACAAAAAAAAAAAAATAGAAAACGATAAATGTATGTGTATTTTGGGTCGGACTTGCCGGGGTCCTATGTTCTTCCTTCGTCTCGCTCGTCTGTGGGGGGGATTCGTCGTCCTGTCGGTGTTATCCTGTCCTGCTGTCCTCGAGTTCCGGTGGGTCCGGGTACGCGGGGACAAGGCGCCGCTCGTCCGCCAAGCGTTGAACACGTCACTTTGAACACGTCACTTTCCGCCGACTGATCACGTGAGCACGTACTGGTTGAACGGGAACACTTAGAAGGCACCTTTTCTGGGCCGGCGGGTATCTTCCGCTAGGAATAAGGCCTTTTCACTGGTTCCTTTTTTTTTTTTTTTTTTTCTTTTTTCTTTCACGCCCCGTCCAAAATTGGGGCCGCCACTGGGGCACACAAAAAAAACACTGCTACTAAAGTCTGCGTGCTGAAACTAATTTTTCCCCCCGCGAGGGTTTCCGCGCAAACGTGACAAATTCTCGCAATATTCAAAAGGGGAGCGGACCTTATTGGTAATTCGTAATTTCACCACGAATTCACTAGTTCTTTTCTTTTTTTTTTTTTTCTTTTTTTTTTTTTTTCTTTTTTTTTCGTTTACCTTAGTACTCGATTCTTTTCTTTCTCCGGTTTCCGTTTTTGTCCCGATCTTTTCGCTGACTCTCTGTCTCCTCGACTGACTCGTCAGCCGCGCCGGTGCCCGTCGCCAGTCGTCCCACACGGCTTCCTCACCCACACATGCGCGTCAGCCTTCTAGAAGTTTCGCCGGAAGCACGTTGTTTTTCCGAATTTGTGCCCAGCTAACCTCTAGAAGGCATGCGTTGGGCGCATGTGCGTGTCCGTGCAGGCAACTAGTGCTGCCACTGATGTGTCTCAGCTGACCTTGGCCTTGTCGCCAGGGTTCAATCAACTGAGCACATCATGGTTGACGGCCAGGCGTTTGATGTTCAATACGGCCGACCACAACAACAGGGCAGTTCATATTTGCCACCTAAATCAAAAGTCCCAAACAATCTGACTTGCAATCGGTGCGAACTTCCGAATCGCCCTGCTGCGAGAGCTCTTTCTCAATTTTCTTGTGCAAAGAGCTTCCGCATAGGGCCACATAGCTTTTTATCTGCTGCCAGCAAAAAATTTGCGGCCCAATTCAAAAGTAAGGCATGAAAAAATCTAAGGCTAAGAATAACTACGTCAGAGGCTGCGAACTTTTTAGCACCCTTTCCCTCTTGTACCCTGTTTACATTAGATTAGTGTCCTCTCTCTCACATTTTTCTTTTTAACCTTTTTTCCATATATATTCAAAAACAATAGAATGCATTATTAAATTTTCAGCCCTTTAGGCAAGCGGTTTGATCTGGGCGTTTTTTGTCTGTCAGTGACGGTACTTACTGTTTTATAGATATAGATTGAATTCTTTTCTAATCATAATACAAGGAACATAAAGTATGCCAATGATTTCGCGCGTCATCGGGTTCACCCAATGAGCATTCGATGGTTTGACAGCTTTTTGTTTACAAATTCGTGTGCAAGTTATAAAAGTTTCTAAAAATTTTTAATATTAATTGAAACCATTTTGCATTTAAAATGGTTAAGTGTGCAAGAAAGAACTGCAAAATTATCATTAAGAGAACATGTGGTGAAGAATCATTGAAATATTTTGCTTTTCCGAAAGACCCTTGAAATGCTGTTAATTAAGGCAAAGGATTTAAATGTAGAAGTTATTTTTTAGAATGTATTTTAAATAGAAATTAGTCTAATTAAAAAAAAATAAAAATTGTGACATAAAATTTAGTGTTTTATGATGAATTGTTCAGTTGTTATTAATTGAAAAATATTTGCAAAAGACAGGAAAATATATGAGAGCCAGTTTTACTGTTTTACACAAATCATTATTGATAAGAAAACTAGAACTTTGTCATTTTAAATAATTTCTCAGATGAATTGCCGAGGGAAATGCTTTCAGTAACATTTGAAAAGTGCGGCTAATAATAATTACGCACATAGTGACGTCACGGCAGCTGTCAAAAAAATCTTTGGCATACCTTATGTTCTTTGTATCATGTTTTCTAATTTCGATCAACAAGATTATCACATCCACAATCCCACAGATGGCGCTGAGTCGTAGTGACGTTTCTTATCATTCGCATTAAATTATCGATCATCGATCATAATATCGCATCATAGCATCGTATGATTTTTGTTGTACAAATATTATTTCATTTTAAATAAAACTTAAAACTTGATGACAGTTGTAATTGTAAGCATAAAAGTCTCATGTTAGAACCATAATACAACAGAAAAAGGTTCAACTTCAAATTTCAATCGATTAAAAGAAACCAACTATAATTCAAGCTTATCTAAAGTTTTTTTTATAAATTGAACATATTTTGTACTGAAGCTATATTAGAACGGGATCTGGGCTAATATCATGGGGACATCGCGGTCATGCATCAACATCGACGGCTAGGCAGAACATCCATGGCTCGAAAGTCATGCTGTGTATTTGATGGGACCAGATCGGCGCGGCGTGGTGTATTATGAGTTGTTGCAACCGGGTGAAACCATCATAGGAGCTCGCTATCGTACACAACTAATGCGTTTGAGCCGAGCATTGAAGGCTAAACGGCCGCAGTACGAGCAACGACACGACAAAGTCATATTGCTGCACGACAACGCTCGCCCACATATTGCTCAGGAAGTTAAAACCTACCTGGAAACACTTAAATGGGACATCCTACCCCACCCGCCGTATTCTCCGGACATCGCCCCGTCTGACTACCACCTTTCCCGGTCGATGACGCATAGCCTAACTGACCAGCACTTCCGATCGTTTGAAGAGGCCAGAAAATGGGTCGATTCGTGGATCGCCTCAAAAGACGAACCGTTTTTTCGACGCGGAATCCATATGCTGCCAGAAAGGTGGGAAAAAGTTGTTACTAGCGATGGACAATATTTTAAAGAATAAGTCTGAAACCATTTTTCCTTAATAAAGCTTCAACTTTTGAAAAAAACGGCGGTTTTCCATTTGTACTCCTGATATTTAAGTCAAATGCGTGAGCAGCAATAGCGTTGTCCAACTTGCTCATGAATACGTACCCGTAGCGCTCTCCTTTTTTGTCCAATGTACTTACAGTCACATTGTGAGCAGGCGACCTAGTATATACCACTTTGTTCCTTGATCGGTGAATTGTCTTTTGTTGATCCCAATGAAAATCTAAGTTTGTTATTATTTGTGTGCACCATTTGTATATTCGACTTTTGAAAAGTGTGTTTCAAAGGGTTGGTAATCGTTGGAGCAAATGGCAACGAGATGCGATGCAATTGAGATGATTGTGTGATGCGATTTTGTGAAAAAAGAGTACTCTGGTTGTTGCGTCTTATCCTAGTGGAATGTTTAAGTATCAGCTGATCGATGAGTGATGTTTTGAAGCCATTTATATCTGCGATTTGTTTTATTTGTTGATATTCCTTCATGTAGTTTTCGACAGAGAGTGGTAAACAACAAAGTCTGTATACCATTGAATGAAATGAAGCAATTTTTTGTTGATATGAGCAAAAAGAATCGTTTGTTATGTATCGCTCTGTGGATGTTGATTTCCGATAAACGCTGAATTCAATCTTCTTTCCTTGTCGTTTAATTAATAAATCAAGAAAAGGAAGAGTGTGTGTTGTTTCGTCTTCCCTTTCAAAGGTGAATTTTATGCTCGGATAACGGCTATTGATAGTTTCAAGTATTGTATCGACGTCGGAAAATTTCACCACAGCAAACGTATCATCGACATAACGATGCCCAATTCGTGGCAAAACATCTCCACTTTTAAGTTCCGATTCTAAATTGCACATAAATGCTTCTGCTACATAAGGCGAAAGACTATTATTACACGAAAGATTTTGGCTGTAGTATGGGTAATAGCATAGACAAATGAAGTATTTCATACGTAGATGGGACATCACGAACAACGGAATGGTGACGCTATTTTTCGATCAGCTGACCCGAGATTGCCTCCCAAGCGAGGCAAATTTCTTAGGCGAAGGAAAAACTTTCAGAACACCTGTTTGACCATGTTGCTAACCAAAGCGAGCTTCTTGCTTGTGGTATGGGCTGTGACATCGGAGCAGTGAGCATCTTTTAGGAAAGAGAACCGCGCTGTTCACTTAGACAAGGGGGAGAAGCAAACTAAGCGTTGCTCATCAAATTGCCTCCCATAACATGTTGCAATTAGATATCACGGAAGCATTTGGTTGCGAGCCGAAACTACTGTAAGTACACGGTTGGATTGCCGATGTGTGCATCGGTGCTGTGGAAAATTAGATAGCAGCAGAGACACATTTGCTGAAGTGGGACAACAAAAGTGAGCTTGGCGAACAGGGCAGTTCATATTTGCCACCTAAATCAAAAGTCCCAAACAATCTGACTTGCAATCGGTGCGAACTTCCGAATCGCCCTGCTGCGAGAGCTCTTTCTCAATTTTCTTGTGCAAAGAGCTTCCGCATAGGGCCACATAGCTTTTTATCTGCTGCCAGCAAAAAATTTGCGGCCCAATTCAAAAGTACAGCATGAAAAAATCTAAGGCTAAGAATAACTACGTCAGAGGCTGCGAACTTTTTAGCACCCTTTCCCTCTTGTACCCTGTTTACATTAGATTAGTGTCCTCTCTCTCACATTTTTCTTTTTAACCTTTTTTCCATATATATTCAAAAACAATAGAATGCATTATTAAATTTTCAGCCCTTTAGGCAAGCGGTTTGATCTGGGCGTTTTTTGTCTGTCAGTGACGGTACTTACTGTTTTATAGATATAGATTGAATTCTTTTCTAATCATAATACAAGGAACATAAAGTATGCCAATGATTTCGCGCGTCATCGGGTTCACCCAATGAGCATTCGATGGTTTGACAGCTTTTTGTTTACAAATTCGTGTGCAAGTTATAAAAGTTTCTAAAAATTTTTAATATTAATTGAAACCATTTTGCATTTAAAATGGTAAGTTTGCAAGAAAGAACTGCAAAATTATCATTAAGAGAACATGTGGTGAAGAATCATTGAAATATTTTGCTTTTCCGAAAGACACTTGAAATGCTGTTAATTAAGGCAAAGGATTTAAATGTAGAAGTTATTTTTTAGAATGTATTTTAAATAGAAATTAGTCTAATTAAAAAAAAATAAAAATTGTGACATAAAATTTAGTGTTTTATGATGAATTGTTCAGTTGTTATTAATTGAAAAATATTTGCAAAAGACAGGAAAATATATGAGAGCCAGTTTTACTGTTTTACACAAATCATTATTGATAAGAAAACTAGAACTTTGTCATTTTAAATAATTTCTCAGATGAATTGCCGAGGGAAATGCTTTCAGTAACATTTGAAAAGTGCGGCTAATAATAATTACGCACATAGTGACGTCACGGCAGCTGTCAAAAAAATCTTTGGCATACCTTATGTTCTTTGTATCATGTTTTCTAATTTCGATCAACAAGATTATCACATCCACAATCCCACAGATGGCGCTGAGTCGTAGTGACGTTTCTTATCATTCGCATTAAATTATCGATCATCGATCATAATATCGCATCATAGCATCGTATGATTTTTGTTGTACAAATATTATTTCATTTTAAATAAAACTTAAAACTTGATGACAGTTGTAATTGTAAGCATAAAAGTCTCATGTTAGAACCATAATACAACAGAAAAAGGTTCAACTTCAAATTTCAATCGATTAAAAGAAACCAACTATAATTCAAGCTTATCTAAAGTTTTTTTTATAAATTGAACATATTTTGTACTGAAGCTATATTAGAACGGGATCTGGGCTAATATCATGGGGACATCGCGGTCATGCATCAACATCGACGGCTAGGCAGAACATCCATGGCTCGAAAGTCATGCTGTGTATTTGATGGGACCAGATCGGCGCGGCGTGGTGTATTATGAGTTGTTGCAACCGGGTGAAACCATCATAGGAGCTCGCTATCGTACACAACTAATGCGTTTGAGCCGAGCATTGAAGGCTAAACGACCGCAGTACGAGCAACGACACGACAAAGTCATATTGCTGCACGACAACGCTCGCCCACATATTGCTCAGGAAGTTAAAACCTACCTGGAAACACTTAAATGGGACATCCTACCCCACCCGCCGTATTCTCCGGACATCGCCCCGTCTGACTACCACCTTTCCCGGTCGATGACGCATAGCCTAACTGACCAGCACTTCCGATCGTTTGAAGAGGCCAGAAAATGGGTCGATTCGTGGATCGCCTCAAAAGACGAACCGTTTTTTCGACGCGGAATCCATATGCTGCCAGAAAGGTGGGAAAAAGTTGTTACTAGCGATGGACAATATTTTAAAGAATAAGTCTGAAACCATTTTTCCTTAATAAAGCTTCAACTTTTGAAAAAAACGGCGGTTTTCCATTTGTACTCCTGATATTTAAGTCAAATGCGTGAGCAGCAATAGCGTTGTCCAACTTGCTCATGAATACGTACCCGTAGCGCTCTCCTTTTTTGTCCAATGTACTTACAGTCACATTGTGAGCAGGCGACCTAGTATATACCACTTTGTTCCTTGATCGGTGAATTGTCTTTTGTTGATCCCAATGAAAATCTAAGTTTGTTATTATTTGTGTGCACCATTTGTATATTCGACTTTTGAAAAGTGTGTTTCAAAGGGTTGGTAATCGTTGGAGCAAATGGCAACGATATGCGATGCAATTGAGATGATTGTGTGATGCGATTTTGTGAAAAAAGAGTACTCTGGTTGTTGCGTCTTATCCTAGTGGAATGTTTAAGTATCAGCTGATCGATGAGTGATGTTTTGAAGCCATTTATATCTGCGATTTGTTTTATTTGTTGATATTCCTTCATGTAGTTTTCGACAGAGAGTGGTAAACAACAAAGTCTGTATACCATTGAATGAAATGAAGCAATTTTTTGTTGATATGAGCAAAAAGAATCGTTTGTTATGTATCGCTCTGTGGATGTTGATTTCCGATAAACGCTGAATTCAATCTTCTTTCCTTGTCGTTTAATTAATAAATCAAGAAAAGGAAGAGTGTGTGTTGTTTCGTCTTCCCTTTCAAAGGTGAATTTTATGCTCGGATAACGGCTATTGATAGTTTCAAGTATTGTATCGACGTCGGAAAATTTCACCACAGCAAACGTATCATCGACATAACGATGCCCAATTCGTGGCAAAACATCTCCACTTTTAAGTTCCGATTCTAAATTGCACATAAATGCTTCTGCTACATAAGGCGAAAGACTATTATTACACGAAAGATTTTGGCTGTAGTATGGGTAATAGCATAGACAAATGAAGTATTTCATACGTAGATGGGACATCACGAACAACGGAATGGTGACGCTATTTTTCGATCAGCTGACCCGAGATTGCCTCCCAAGCGAGGCAAATTTCTTAGGCGAAGGAAAAACTTTCAGAACACCTGTTTGACCATGTTGCTAACCAAAGCGAGCTTCTTGCTTGTGGTATGGGCTGTGACATCGGAGCAGTGAGCATCTTTTAGGAAAGAGAACCGCGCTGTTCACTTAGACAAGGGGGAGAAGCAAACTAAGCGTTGCTCATCAAATTGCCTCCCATAACATGTTGCAATTAGATATCACGGAAGCATTTGGTTGCGAGCCGAAACTACTGTAAGTACACGGTTGGATTGCCGATGTGTGCATCGGTGCTGTGGAAAATTAGATAGCAGCAGAGACACATTTGCTGAAGTGGGACAACAAAAGTGAGCTTGGCGAACAGGGCAGTTCATATTTGCCACCTAAATCAAAAGTCCCAAACAATCTGACTTGCAATCGGTGCGAACTTCCGAATCGCCCTGCTGCGAGAGCTCTTTCTCAATTTTCTTGTGCAAAGAGCTTCCGCATAGGGCCACATAGCTTTTTATCTGCTGCCAGCAAAAAATTTGCGGCCCAATTCAAAAGTACAGCATGAAAAAATCTAAGGCTAAGAATAACTACGTCAGAGGCTGCGAACTTTTTAGCACCCTTTCCCTCTTGTACCCTGTTTACATTAGATTAGTGTCCTCTCTCTCACATTTTTCTTTTTAACCTTTTTTCCATATATATTCAAAAACAATAGAATGCATTATTAAATTTTCAGCCCTTTAGGCAAGCGGTTTGATCTGGGCGTTTTTTGTCTGTCAGTGACGGTACTTACTGTTTTATAGATAAAGATTGAATTCTTTTCTAATCATAATACAAGGAACATAAAGTATGCCAATGATTTCGCGCGTCATCGGGTTCACCCAATGAGCATTCGATGGTTTGACAGCTTTTTGTTTACAAATTCGTGTGCAAGTTATAAAAGTTTCTAAAAATTTTTAATATTAATTGAAACCATTTTGCATTTAAAATGGTTAAGTGTGCAAGAAAGAACTGCAAAATTATCATTAAGAGAACATGTGGTGAAGAATCATTGAAATATTTTGCTTTTCCGAAAGACCCTTGAAATGCTGTTAATTAAGGCAAAGGATTTAAATGTAGAAGTTATTTTTTAGAATGTATTTTAAATAGAAATTAGTCTAATTAAAAAAAAATAAAAATTGTGACATAAAATTTAGTGTTTTATGATGAATTGTTCAGTTGTTATTAATTGAAAAATATTTGCAAAAGACAGGAAAATATATGAGAGCCAGTTTTACTGTTTTACACAAATCATTATTGATAAGAAAACTAGAACTTTGTCATTTTAAATAATTTCTCAGATGAATTGCCGAGGGAAATGCTTTCAGTAACATTTGAAAAGTGCGGCTAATAATAATTACGCACATAGTGACGTCACGGCAGCTGTCAAAAAAATCTTTGGCATACCTTATGTTCTTTGTATCATGTTTTCTAATTTCGATCAACAAGATTATCACATCCACAATCCCACAGATGGCGCTGAGTCGTAGTGACGTTTCTTATCATTCGCATTAAATTATCGATCATCGATCATAATATCGCATCATAGCATCGTATGATTTTTGTTGTACAAATATTATTTCATTTTAAATAAAACTTAAAACTTGATGACAGTTGTAATTGTAAGCATAAAAGTCTCATGTTAGAACCATAATACAACAGAAAAAGGTTCAACTTCAAATTTCAATCGATTAAAAGAAACCAACTATAATTCAAGCTTATCTAAAGTTTTTTTTATAAATTGAACATATTTTGTACTGAAGCTATATTAGAACTGGATCTGGGCTAATATAAAGTAGCCTATGTCGTAAGTTGGAAGGATATAAAGTCATGTACAAAATTTCGTGCAAATCGATCCAGTTGTTTCTGAGATTACTCTACACAAAAATCCCGGACATTCGCATTTATATATATATATATATATATATATATATATATATATATATATATATATATATGGGATGGGATGGGATGGGATAATGAATGTAAGTAAGTAGTAGATACCTAAATAAGTAAGCAATTAATGAATATTTATCCACAAAAAATAAAATTTATTTAATCAGAGAAAACCAATTTATTTATTAAACAGTCTTGTAAATACCATAATAAAACTTCCCGTATAACCTAGCGACGAAGTTTGAAATTTGTTGACATTCATGGTTCATTATTGGGGTCGTTCAGTTAGGCAAATCATATCGCATAATTCTTACAAATAATCGTCTGCGAGCAAATAAACAAAAAGAGCAAATTCGTCATTTCAGCGACCCCAAAAACCCCCGAGGAGTGAGTCACAGCCGAAATTTGAAAAATATGTCCGCCATATCGGATCCGCAATTTCGAATTTCGAAAATCTGATAACGGATTCGTAATCAACGACCCCAAAAACCCCCGAGTAACAAATTTCACATCAATTAACTAATTAATAATATAATATACTGTTCTTAAAACTCAAAACTACTGTTTATTTACATTAGAAAACTATTGTTACACAAACTTATTTTTTTTTATTTTTCTATTTGTCACACCCACTTGTGTGGAGGAATCTCCTAGGGCGGCGTACCACTCGATCAGTTCCATACAAAGAGATGAAAAGTAACGAATGAGTAATGAATACTCAGTGAATGTTTTTATTTGTCTAACTAACTCCTCCCTATGACTTTATTAGAACTCTGGAAACGTAAGTTCCTTATTTACACGGACATACCAGTGTAATGCCTTTTTCGCTTGAATTTGTTTCCTCCCCTTTAAGCACGGACATACCAGTGCCAAATAATTCATCACAGTATATACAACAAAAGGAGGCTACCAAAAGCTACTATCTAAATGACGCATACCTCAAACACTACCCAAAATCAATCTAAGAACACTCACCAAATATAATGTTAATTTTAGTAATTTTTCAATATCACTCGCTAAAACTTTAAACTGAAATCCGCACATCAATCACTACTGCCACAAACTGAATGATCAGAGGAAAGCAAAGTGCGCACCTCTTGCCCAAGGATTCAGTTTACGGTCCTGTTCATGCTCTCTAACTAATTACTACCAGATGTGAGCAAGGCCGACATCGCATTGCAAAGGATGTTCGCTTTTATTGCTATATGACTCACTTCTGCTTAATCGTTCTTTTTAAAAATTTCCTTAAAAAGTAAACGTGTTCGAACATGAACATTGGACTTACATGAAATGCTCTGACATTAAGTAAGTAGGAATTAATTTTGGCCAGGTTTTTTAGTCAAATACTCCACTGTGCGACGTTTATCCCATAATTCGACCCCGGTAAAACCGAATTTGCCGGTTACCCGATCGAAATTCGAACCTGAAGTGCGATATTCAAGATGGCGGCCAATATGTCGCCATATTTTGAAATTCACGTGTTTCTTGCGTTTTTTGGCCTACCGAGACCATCTGTAAGTCGAATTTCAAGTTTTCGAGTACGACAAAACCATTTATGAGTTCAAAAATTCATTTTGAGGGAAAATAAAGGAGGGAGGGGGAAAAACCACAACTTTTTCGGATTTGTTTTTCAGTTTTTCACTTATAGCTCCTAAACTAAGCGTTTTTTGTATATTGTTTATATTAGAAAGTTGTAGAGCATTAATTTGCTTCAAAATTAACGGCTCAAACGTATTTTTTGACCTAATATTACTGGAAATACAATGGGTTAAAGTTAAAAAACAATATCTGAAAATGTAAAAAAATAGCAGAAAAACGAGGGTTTTTGACGATATCTTTTAATTTTCATCATTTCCATGTGAATATTACTCAATGTCAATGGTACCTATATCTATCAACCCACACATTTTAAAAGATATAGGATTAATTTCTTTAAAATTAAATTAACCCGAATTTTATTATATTTTATCTTCAACCCACTCGACTCACGTAATAGGTTTCGTGGCAATTTATTAGAGTTAGGACGGCGAAATAACATTCCGTTCTGCGTTCCCGCGAAACGGGATAGTATGTCACTTGTCACCAGCCTTAGTCAAAGAATATCTACAATAAGAAGGGTCACAAATGTCTGTACACGTTTCTAGTTGCGATTGTGTACAGCAAGCGTCATAGAAATAGATGGCAAGTGAATTACACTTTGTGAAAAGGGAAGGGAAATGTAGGCGTCACGTTTCAACCAATGAGTGCTCGTTTTTTTATTTTATTTATTTATTTATTTGAATATCCGAAACATTCATATATACAATATAAATTTCATTTTAGTGCTAGAAGATTTCAACTTCGTACATCTATAATTAATAATTGTAGTCTAGCGGAACATAATCATCATAATTAATTTAATATTTTGGGGAAAGCAATTTCTGAAAACCCTTTGAATTAACCTAAATCTACTTATTCTAAAACTTACAACTAACTAGCACAAAATTGCCTGACCAACTGGTTATCTGATAGTTCACAGCCTTCAAGGAACTTATCAGTTAAGGTATTAACTCTATTAATTAAATCTGTGTCGGCTATCCTATGCAGCTCTGAGGTGGAGAAGTGCCATGGAAGGCTAAACATCATTTTTAAAATTTTGTTTTGGACTGTCTGTAATTTGTTCCGATGCACACTAGCACACTGAGACCAAATTGGAGCACCATAGAGCATAATAGCTCGAAATATAACTTTAAACATGATCAGTTTATTTTCTCTAGTTAGGGGGGAATTTCTGTTAATAAATGGGTACAAAATTTTAATTAGTATTCCAATTTTTCGGACAGTTGACTCTATATGTTTAGCAAAAGTTAATTTCTTGTCCAGGATAATTCCTAGATATTTTACTTCATTACTCCATGTGACCTCATGCCCGTTTAGTAATAAATTGGTGCTGGGTAGAAAGCGGGGACTTCTCCTGCGGGTGAAAAATATCGCTTGGAATTTATTTGCATTAATTTTAATTTTCCACTTATGAAAGTAAGCCGCAATGATATCAAGACCAATACGTAGGTTTCTACAGATGTGAGTACAATCTTCATGCGAGCTATATATGGCCGTGTCATCTGCATAGATAGAAGACGAGCAGTTAGGTATTCTAGGAAAATCGGCTGTATAAATGTTTGTAAAGAATTGGTCCTAAAACCGACCCTTGAGGTACCCCAGCACTGATTTGACGCGCTAATGAAGGTACTGAACCTAGATGTACTCTAAATGTTCTTTTGGTAAGAAAATCACGGGTTAATCCTATAAGCCTTGTAGGAAATCCGAAATGGATCATTTTATGTATTACAGCGTCGTGCCATACCGAGTCAAATGCAGCTTGGATGTCAAGAAGAACAAGACCGGTAGAATTCTTCAGTGCAAAATTATTTTTAACATGCTGACAAATTCTATATACTGGATATGTCGTATTATGACCTGATCTAAATCCCAACTGCTCATCTGGTAAAAGATTTGCATCCTCTGTGTGATCAATAATTCTCTTCTTTATAACTTTTTCTAGTATTTTCGCTAAGTTACTCAGAAGACTTATAGGACGGTAGCTACTAGGTTCATTAGGTGACTTGCCTGGTTTCATAATAGGGATTACTTTAGCTTCTTTCCACGCTACAGGGAAGTGTTGGAGCTTTAGGCAGGAATTCACAATGAACGTGAGGTATATGATTCCCTCCCGAGGAAGTGCTTTCAAGCCGACATTGGGGACGCCATCGATTCCGCATGCTTTTCTGGCGCACGATAGTTTAATTATCTTTCTAATTTCCTTGGGGCGGACTATATATGCTGTATCGATCTCCGTATTTGGCGATTCGAATTATCTCACGGATTCTGCTACCGTCTGTTCAGTATTGGTATTGCTCAGATTGTCGGATATGGAAGAGTTACCGGCAAATATTTCAGCAAAAAGCTCAGCCTTTTCATAGCAAGTAATATATTTATTATTTTGGTGCCTGAGTACTGGTATTGGCTTGCGTTTGTTTTTGATGATTTTAGCTATGTTCCAGAACGGTTTGGAACCTTTCTTCAAGCCTTGTAAGAGTGCATTCCATTTTCTGTTTATATGTTCAAAAATTAACTTTTTGATCTGATAATTAAGCTCGACTAGCGCCTTCTTAAAACAGGGTAATCTATAGCGCAGCCAGTTCCTTCGTGTCATATTTCTAATAGCTATTGTTCCTAGTATATGCCTTGGCAGTTTTTCTTGAGTTGTATTTAGAGGAAAATTAGGGCTGGAAGCTTTAATGCTGCTATTTATAGCATCCGTAAAAGTGCTGATCATACTATCCACCTGAGATTTTTGTTGAATAGCCGGTAGTGATGGGGTAGGTAGATCATTTAATTTGTTTGTAAGGAGCCTTTGGTAACATTTCCAGTTTGTGAGTTTTAGATTGGGTCTTTTTGTATTATTTCTGACTGGGTCTCTGTAAAGTGTGAGAAAAACAGGCAGATGATCCGAGGAGAGATCGTTTATCACATATGGTTGTGAAAGTAAATTTGGGCAGTTTGTTAAGTAGAGATCAAGGACAGAAGGGTTTGCTCTGGTTTGACTAGGTACATATGTAGGGTCAGGTGGATATAACAATGTAAATGGGCAATTTGAATTAAGGTCATTTAGGATATTGCCCCAGCAGTTTGCTCGTAAGCAGCCCCATGCTTGTTGTCTGCAGTTGAAGTCCCCACCGATAATAAATTTATTCTGCATGCGGGTTAACTTTCTGATATCAGATTTGAACAGGCTTCTTACGACTTGCTGTCTCGTACCTCCGGGAAAATATGCACAAATGACGTTAATTGTTGTGTTTTCTTTAATTTCTATCACTGCACCTATGGTTTCAATAACATTCGTCCGTAGCTGAAGTAAAGAATTAACTTTAATATGCTTGTTTATAATAAGGGCAACCCCTCCACCTCTGGAGCATTCCCTATCTACTCTAAAACAGGAGTAATTCTGGTGTGATAATGATATATTAGAGTTTAAACCAGTTTCGGTAACCATCGCTATATCTTTTTTATTTTGCTGCATGAAATGAAACAGATCCAATGTCTTAGATCTGATGCCTCTGGCATTCCAATTTACCATATTAATTTGATTACGAATCATTGCTTAAATACTTTAACGCTAGTTCTGTTACAACATTGAACTGTTCGTATTTATCTTTACAACTTCTTAATTTAAAAACTAATTCGCTAGTAAGGGTTTGAATTTCTTGTGGGCTAAATAGTTTATTATCACTTATATTAACAGTGCTGATGCTTGCGTTGGCGCTGCTATTAAATCTAAGTGAGGACCAATTAGGCTTACCACTGCTGTTTTGGCTGCTTGAAAATTTGGCCAACTGCGGGAACTCCTCTTGGTGCGGTTGATAACCTCGATTTGCTGCAGTCTTTTTTACTCTCATGGACATCTTTTTCCTGAAGTCAATGTAGTTCTTACGACTGGGGCAGCTAGGATCCGTGGATTTGTGGCTTCCATGACAATTGGCGCACTTAAAGGTACTTTGGGTTGTGCAGTTTCCTGTTGTGTGATGCTGCGAGCAAATTCCACAGAACGTCTTTACATGACAATTTTTAGCACCATGGCCAAACATTTGACAGTTATGGCACTGTGTAATTTTATGTGGGAGTTTTCTATGGAATTCCCATCTAACAACGGTGCGGTCGATGACATTGAACTTTTCTCTCAATTCCTTGAGGGTTATTGTTCCTCTAGCAAAGTAAACAATGAAAAATATTTGCTTGTAATTTGAGGCCTGCTGTAGTTTCCTAGTGATAGGCTTTATTTCCAAGCCCCCCAGTCCCAGCAGCAATAAAATATTCTTTTAAAGCATCAATATCTGTTGTCTCAATTCCCGATAACGTTACCTTAAACGGCAGATCTGATCTCAAACTATGTGTGTAAAACTCATACTTCTTTACACTTAGTTGTGAACAAATTTTCTTGTATGCATCCATTGTTTTAGGCAAGATTTTTATCCCAATAGACAAATATTTAATCACATAGTCCGAAATATTAGCATCGGCCAAGATTTTGTGAATAGTATCACCATTGCTCTTAATCACATTTACGGGTGGCGGTTTTGTAGTAGCAATCTTCCTACTATCCGTTTTTGTGGTATCATTGTTCTCATCAAGATTGGATTCCTCTACGACATCAGCCATCGTCTGGGAGTCTATTATAAAGTTCTATTAATTCGGCGAACCTCATTCGCGCACTACACTCAACTCCGTTTTCACCCAGTACTTTAAGGAGTTTTTCCTTTGTTATCTTCGGCATCTTTCGATTAACTTTCGAATTTCACGTCGGGTTTATTAATTGATCGTCGGCACTTTCGTTTTCAATTCGTCGGTTTGCGTATTTCCGCAATTTACGGCGGATGATTAGTTTTTTCTTCGCGTTGGTTTTTCTCACGTGCTTTGTGGCGGCGGCGGTTCTTGTCTTTTCTTTCTCGGCGGATGTAAAACTCGGGTTTATTTAATAAAATACTTTATTTATCACAATATTCTCATTTATTTATTTAGAACTAACTTCAACTACGTCTTACACGGCGGTTGTCAAAAGTACGACTTAAGGCCCGTCCAGATAGTTCCGCCTCCTTTCGTTCGTTCGCCTCCGTTCGTTTTTTCAATTTTTTGGTTCCATATTGGACCATGGAAGTGTCCACATAGAGGCGGACGGAAACGAACGAAAACGAACGGAGGGGAAAAACTTTGCCAAATTTCGAATTTTAGGCGAAAGGGCGGACGGGCATAACCTCACTTTCTGCCTATCACAATAAATTTGAATTGAAATACGGTGAATCGTACGTAGACAGTAAATTTAATGTAATAGAATGAATTTAGTGCAATCTCCGAATAGCTCACTCAATATTTCCGTTGCTATTAAATTCTAAACAATGAATGACAAGTGTCAAAAGTCCAAAAAACGAAAGAAACGAAACGGTGCTATGTGGACATTACAAAAAAACGGACGAAAACGAAAGAAGAAGAAAAAACGAACGGAGGCGAACGAACGAAAGGAGGCGGAACTATCTGGACGGACCTTTAGCCTCCTTCTCCAAATCTTGTTCTTCTTTCATCGTTGTCGCCTCTTCGAGACTCGTTCGTCGGTACTGCCTCGTCTGTTGGTACTGCCACAATAACATTCTCTTTTCCAGATTTTACACATTCAATAGAGTTGATCAACTTTTGACTTGATCAATTAAAGATTGACCCAGTCAAACTTTATCGTTCAACTCTATGTCATGTGCCATATGCTGTCAACTTTAAATTTGATTTTAGGGATGTCAAATCAATTTCATTATTTTATTCATAAAAGAAAGAATGCAATTGCGTTTAAATAATAATGTATCTATGTAAAAACTATTAAAGAATCATGTTAGAATTTGTCCGCATTTCTTCATTAATTACCGAAACTGCTAGTAGATCTACAACTCTACGCACAATTGCTTGCAATGCCATTTTAAGGAACTTTTAAGTAAATTTTAAGGATCACAACTGTCACTCTCTGTAAAATTTCACGCACAGCAATGCCAATTGACATCTGAATTGTTGATCAGTTCTTGTTGAAACGTGTGAACGAAAACTTGAACAACTACTGTTCAAGTTTTGTTGATTAACTTTAATCGTTCAACTAAACTTGAATCGTGAGAACGCGCCTTAACCAAAGCTAACCTCCTGCTTGTGTTATGGGCTGCGACATCGGAGCAGTGAGCATCTTTTAGGAAAGGGAACTGCGCTGTTTACTTAGACAAGGGGAGAAGCAAACTAAGTGTTGCTCATCAAATCGCCTCCCATAACATGTTGCAATTAGATATCACGGAAGCATTTGGTCGCGAACCTGAACATCGAAGCAGTGAGGATCTTGTGGGAAAGAGAACACTCACACCAGTCAGAGAGCAGAAGAACATATAGAGAGCCAACTCCATATAACCACGAACTGAAATCAGTTTAAATCAGGGATGGGCATGCAACCACAGTCTCAAAATGTGATTGTGTAAAAGCTCTTCAAAGCTCTCTCCGGCCTTTTTTACACTGTTAATTTTGGTGACGTCACCTGTCATGTAAAAGTGAAGCCACATGGCAAAATGACTTCAAATTTACAGTGTACCGAAAGCAAAGCGAAAAGAAGCATAGTTCTGCTCGCATGACGGCCGGCGGCCGAATGATGCGCTCTCGACTTGCGAGCTGCTCGTGTACATATTCATAGCTCTAAAAGCTGGAGTGCCCGCGGGCATAGGCCTGCCCATCACTGGTTTAAATACATTTCATTTTAAAATTTAAATTTTAAAGTGCGGGCTCATAAAGCTCGGCGGTCTGAAAAAGCTCTTTTTGACTGAAGCGCTTTTTCGTCGGTTTCTGCGAGCTGAAATCTCACTCTGCCTGCGCACTGCTCTCTAGTTTCAGAGGCACACTGTTGGAAAATTCACCAGTCAACGGTAAATGCAAACAACCGGATAGGCTCATGAGCCTCGTGTGATAATAGCTCCTACCCAGCCAGATGTTGGAAAATTCACCAGTCAACGGTAAATGCAAACAACCGGATAGGCTCATGAGCCTCGTGCGATAGTAGCTCCTACCCAGCCAGTAGTCTTCAAGTGTATCTCTGCGAAACCACACGTAATTTTAAATTTAAATAAAGTTAAATCCTAAATTAAATCTATCGTTCTTTTAATTGAACCCGGTTAATTTTTCCTTCATGGTGCCGAAACCCGGGAACTGAACGATAAATTAAAAGACTTTTCTAAGGATTACTTAGAAAAAATCAGTGTGGTGCTATCTTCATCAAGATTCGCTGATAGTCGATCGCGGTTACAATATGGAGATGCAATATCGATCGTCGCTGAGGGGACAGGTAACGAAACTAGTAAACAGCATCAACGAGAATATCTTGCAGGACTCCCCACATCGACGGAATCGCAGGAAACGATTCGTGAAAACATCAACGTATTTCTTTATCGATTAAGGAGTCTTCATGAATCATTAAACGAGGCAGATATTACGGTGCGTAATAAAATCGAAGAAAAAAATTACGTTACTGAGTTCAACACTGTGGTAGAATATAGAGAAAAGGCAATTACGGTAATGGCTCGCTTAGAATATAAATCTCGTCGGTTACAACAAGCAACGCAACCTTCGACAAGCGGAATTGCTCCAGAGCGTACACATATTCCTGCGACTGCAACTACGGCCGTGAAGCTACCCAAACTCGAGCTCAAAAAATTTAACGGAGATTATAACAAATGGATTCCATTTTGGGAGCAGTACAAAACTGCAGTGCACATGAATTCATCGTTGGACGACTGTACAAAGTTCAACTTTCTGCAGAGTTTACTAACGGGAAGAGCTGCCGACACAATAGCGGGTCTTACTCCATCAGAAAGTTGTTATCAGGAAGCCATCGACATGTTAAAGGAAGAATTCGGGGCGTCTGATCGCATAATTGATAGATACATGCAGCAGCTCATGAATACTAAGCCAATACATTCGCGTAAAGATGTCGTCGGTCTTAGAAACCTATACACTTCAGTAGTGTCGGGCATTAGATCATTGACTTCTCTCAACGTTTTACCTTCTCAATACAATATGATGCTAAAGTCCATTATCTTGCACGCATTACCATCTGAAATGCGAATAGAATACCATCGCACTGAGTCACAGAGAAGCATCTCAGATACAACGGATACTAATGTAACACCAACACAAACTACTGAGAGTGGACCTTCAAACACCACAACCACTATTCTCGAAACTTCGATGCATGCAATTGAGTGCGACCCTGCTACAAAGAGGATTTTACAGTTTGTAAAACTCGAGGTTGAAGCGCTAGAGAAGGCCATGTGTACTCCAATAGAAGAAAAACAAAATTCCAACAAGCGATATACAGCAACGGGCCTAGCGTCGTTTACGCAACACACGCAAACATGCATATTTTGCGGTTCGAAACACCACTCAGCACAAAATTGTGACGCGAACATGTCGTTAACAGATCGTAAACAAAAACTTAAATCTGCCGGTCGCTGTTTTAAGTGCACTCTTTCTAATCATATGGCCAAACAATGTTTAAATAAAATCAGATGCAAAAAGTGCAACGGTAAACATGCAACAGTGATGTGCGATCCCGCGTTTAAAGGCAAGCTTCCAAGCAACGATAGTGCGAATAAAACTGTAATTCAGAATTGTGCGGGTTGTTGTGGTCGGCCGTATTGAACATCAAACGCCTGGCCGTCGACCATGATGTGCTCAGTTGATTGAACCCTGGCGACAAGGCCAAGGTCAGCTGAGACACATCAGTGGCAGCACTAGTCGCCTGCACGGACACGCACATGCGCCCAACGCATGCCTTCTAGAGGTTAGCTGGGCACAAATTCGGAAAAACAACGTACTTCCGGCGAAACTTCTAGAAGGCTGACGCGCATGTGTGAGTGAGAAAAGCCGTGTGGGACGACTGGCGACGGGCACCGGCGCGGCTGACGGGTCAGTCGAGGAGATACAAAGCGAAAGAAAAGATCGTGAGAAAACGGAAACCAGAGAAAAATCAAGTAATAAGGTAAACGAGAAAAAAAAAAAAAAAAAACTAGTGAATTCGTGGTAAAATTACCAATTACCATTAAGGTCCGCTCCGTTTTAGTATATTGTGAGAATTTATCACGTTTGCGCGGAAACCCTCGCGTTGAAAAATTAGTTGCAGCACGCAAACTTCGGTAACAGTGCGGTTGCGCCACAGGGCGGTTCCAATAGAAAAAAAAAAAAAGGTGTGAGAAAACTAACGAAAAGGCCTTAATCCAAGCGGAAAAGACCCGCCGGCCCAGGAAAGGTGCCTTCTAAGTGTTCCCGTTCAATCAGTACGTGCTCACGTGATCAGTTTTGGTGGAAAGTGACGTGTTCAACGCTTGGCGGACGAGCGGCGCCTTGTCCCCGCGTACCCGGACCCACCGGAACCCGAGGACAACCGGACAGGATACCACCGACAGGACGACGAATCCCCCCTTCCCCCCAGACGAGCGAGACGAAGGAAGAACATAGGACCCCGGCAAGTCCGACCCAAAATAAACATACATTTATCGTTTTCTTTTTTTGTTGTTTGCATTCGATTTTCTTTTCGTTGCTGTTTTAGTTATAAGTTTATTTAGTGTCAGGAATTTCGTTCCGACAGTGGAACTCACTGTTCTCGAGCGTAACTTTGTATTTGTTTTCAGTTCGAGTAGCTATTCTAGCAAAGCTCCGACAATCTCCTTTTTTTTATTCCGTATAGAGTAAGTTTGCTTCAGAAATACGTTGTCAAGATCGTTGTAAGGGGGAGAAAGCCCCGTCTTGCGCTCTATTAATCAAAAAGAAAAAAAAAGAAAACAAGTGAACCCCAGAGAAAGAAATGTGACCACAGTTCTCCCCTCTGCGCACCCAAAAAAATTAAATTGCATTGGTATCTGCTTCTATCACAGAATTGTAGTGCGTGCGCCGGAATTCGGGCCTCCTCACCCCAGAAGTTATTTAGTTCTTTAGTTTCTTTTTTGTTGTATTGACAGGGGATTGGTCGAAGAATTTGTACTAGTGTTGAAAGTTCAAAGTAAAGAAAAAAAACATAAGATGAGCAAATTTATATCTAAATTTAGGTGAGCGAAATAAAAATGAATTATATGGGTTAGACTTAATCCTCGAGTCTTTCTTTCTCGACACCTCGTTCCCCGTTTGATTTTGTTTCAGCGCATGAGCGCTTAACTTTTCGTTTCAGCGGGTTGACACCAACTAAGGATTCCCTTCCACAAAATGGGCAAGGAGGGAATAGAGGGAGGACAGAGGGCTGCCCAAGGGGATAACTCCATCTAATCCCCCCTCAGCACAGGTAAGTTGGGACATGTCTCCCCCCCGTACTGTCATTTGCCCCTTTTACCCTTCGCGATTTTCGTCGTTTCCCTTCGCGCGAGATTTCGTTGCGCGGGATGAAGCCTGGGGACGGCGAGGGAATTTTGGCTACCCCCCCACACTACCGCGATGCTAGCCGAACAAGCTCGCGCCTCCCACTGCTGTCTCCGGGGGAAGTATTTTAGCCGGGTACTTCCTGGCAACAGCCGCTTCATCGAGGCTGATTTCTGTCGGATGAATGGATCATCCTGCAGGAATCAGCCTCTGCCTGCATATTTGCAGGCACCAAATTTCTGCTTCGCAACATAAAGTGGCGCCCAACGGGGTGTCCGAATGTTGTGAAAAAAGAATGTGCAACAGGGTGCAGTGAATCTCCTTTCCCTTAACAAAGAAGAGGTTTTATTGCAGACTGGTTGTGCACTAATTAAGAACAATTTAGTTCGCTTTATACTCGATAGTGCGAGCACCAGAACTTATATTCGCGAAGACGTGTCAAGGAAATTGAAATTGCAAGTGATCGACTCGGTCGCATTGAACATAGTTTCATTTGGTTCCAACGAGATCCCCCCCGAAGAGATTTTTAATTGCGTCAAAATAAGACTCAAAAGTCAATATAGTGAGAACTTTGTAGTCATCAAGGCCATCGAAGTGCCCAAAATTTGTATAGATTTATTGCCTAAGCCCGATTGTTTAGCAACATGCAAACAAATAGCAATAATAGTTTAAGAAGCACTGCAGTTGAATTCGGACTGCACGGAATACCGAATTTCGGATTGCACGGGATGGTAGCAGCGAGAGAGCGAGCAGTAACTCACTGTTAGCTAATCAAGGAGACCGAACAGACGCCCAACCAGTGAACGCAGTAGTTTGTGAAGTGAATCGAAGCGATTTAAAATTAACACGTTTAAACGGCTATTTGTAAGTGAGGATACTAGAGAAATTGCACAATAATTGTGGCAAAATTTCCACTTGTTCCCACTTATAAATTTAAAATCATCTACAATCCCTTCTAGGAAGAAATGAAGTTAACAAGTAAAATTATATACTGTTCAGTTGTATCTTCCTTTCTTTTTGTATTATAATGTAAGGTTTGAAATTGAATTAAACAATTAATGAGTTATTACTTTTAAGAAAACAATTCTTTCATTTATTTAACCCCAAAACATTGGTCCTTCGAGCCGGATATTTCTTAAAAAATAATTCAGAAATTAAATATTAATCAACTTTGCAATAATCATTCAAATAGATTGAAATTGTTAACTTCATTTCTTTCTTTCCACTTGTTTTGTGTCTCATGTGAGCAAATTTACAATGGAAGCGTTGTGCTCAAAATTATCAGTTAAGATTGACAAGATCGAGAAATCGATAGCAAACGGTAAAAGAACTGGTATGCCCAGGCGTACTCGTGGGTTCTATGAAGCAAAAATTGCGGAACTACGTCGCATGTGGGCAGAATTTGATGCAGAAGACACGCAATTACGGGAGATGATTCTGAACGCAAAGACACCATGTGTAAACAAATACATTGTCGATGATAAATATTCGGCTATTGAAACCAAGTTTCACGAATATTTGGGAAATCTCACAGACGGCCTCGCAGCAGCGGTTGGAGACTTCGCAACTAATTCAACTAATGTACAGGGACCGGGGTCCGTAGTAATTAATACCGCTAACAGTCGATCGAACCTTCCACGGATAAATTTACCAACATTTAATGGAGATTATTCGTCATGGCGATCATTTCACGATTTGTACATGTCCATGGTACATAACAATGACACATTGCCAGCAGTGCAAAAACTGCACAACTTAAAGGGCTGCCTCACAGGGGAGGCAGAAAGGCTTTTAAAATACGTCTCTATCACAGAAGAAGAATACCTTCCCGCATGGGATAAATTAAAAAATAGGTATGAAAATCAGCGAGTTCTAGCTTACACACAATTTAAAATTCTTACTGGCCAACCGAAGCTTACGGTTGAATCGCACAAGGGTATAAAAACACTAATGGATACCACGTCCGAATGTATTCAACAATTAAAGGCACTAAAAATCGATATAAAAAATTCATTTCTAGTTTTCAATTTAGTTCAAAAATTACCTTACGAAACACTAAGATTATGGGAGGAAGAACAGGGTGATAAACAGATCTTGCCGGAATACGAAGAATTCGAGAAATTCTTGCAAACGCGGTTTAGAGTGCTCGAATCAATGTCGCAATCAACTAACACAAAGTCACCTGTCCGAGCAACAAAAAGTTATTATATGGCGACTAACAATTCAAGTTGTCCAGCATGTTACGACAGCCATTATGTTGCTACATGTAAAAAATTTGCTGCCATGAATTTAGCTGACAAGAGAAAGTGCATCGAAAAATCTAACAGATGTTTTAACTGCTTATCGAATAAACATCTCGCAAGCAAATGTCCTAGCACGCAACGATGTAAAACATGCCAAGGTCGTCATCACACAATATTACATCCAACTCAAAACAGAAATAATTATGCTCATAGAAATGCGAGTGCAAACTCTCTTCCTGCCACAGGATCGCAGCCTTTAGAAAGAGAAAACATTCAAGTCAACCTTGGAACAACTAAGGACTCAAGGCCACGTGGCTCCAGCGAGTCAGGAGAAACACAAAATTTTCTTACAACAGAAACGCACAATGCGTTATTAGCTACAGCGTTAGTAAACACAAGGGATCAGGAGAATAATATTCAGGTTTTACGATGTTTGGTGGATCCAGGGTCGCAAACATCCTTCATCACTATACAAGCTTGCAAGCGCTTAGGTTTACAGGGAAGGCATACAAGGATTAAGATAACAGGGCTTAATCAAAGTCAAGCAGCATGGTCAAATAATCAAGTGAATATTATTCTGGAGGCGCGTACACATTCTGGCAAACGCTTACAAGTAGATGCATTAGTGATTAACAAAATCACAGATGTTTTACCAACAACACCGCTCAGGGCACAGCAGTGGGAACACTTCAAGGGTTTGGAGTTAGCCGATCCGTCCTATTACACACCAGGGCCTATTGATATGCTACTAGGTGCCAGTGCATATGCTGGAATGCTAGAGGACGGGCTAAAAACTGGACCAAGAGATGCTCCAATCGCAATTAAAACCATATTTGGATGGTTAATTCTGGGGGGATCTGCAGAGAAAGAAATATACGAGAGTAACTCGTTTTCAACCATCATTCAACCAACTGAAGACATTGGGGAAGTCCTAAGAAAATTTTGGGAAATTGAAGAGGTAACTAAGCCACAAGTATTGAAACCGGAAGACAAAGAGTGTGAAATGCTATTTCAACGGGATCATAAAAGATTAAAGAACGGAAAATATCAGGTAGCACTCCCCTTTTCTGGTGATAAGAAGCCGTGTTTTGGAGGGTCTAGAGCACTGGCTTTAAAGCGCTTTCATCAATTAAGGAAGAAATTTGAGGAAAATCCGAATTTAGAGCTTGAATACTCCAAGTGTTTAAACGAATATCTTACGCTAGGCCATATGGAACCTGTTAATTGCGAAAGTAATGAAACTGACAATGTGTTTTATATCCCACATCACGCTGTGTTTAAGGAGAGTACAACCACCAAACTACGAGTTGTATTCGATGCCTCGGCGAAGAGCGGCAATGGTAAATCGTTAAACGAGCAATTGCTGGTTGGTCCTACCATCCAACCAACACTTTTTTCTAATTTACTTAGGTGGAGAAAATATAAGGTCGCAATGACCGCGGACATTGAAAAAATGTACCGGATGATTGCCATTGACCCCAATCATCGAAAATACCAACGTATTATCTGGACAAACCTCAATTCCAAAGAAATTCAGGACTATGAACTGACTACCGTTACCTTTGGGACAGCAGCAGCACCCTTTTTAGCGATAAGAACTTTAAAGCAACTTTCAGTGGACGAACGTACTAGATGGCCATTAGCAGCAAGGAGAACGGCTTCGGAATTTTATGTTGACGATTTACTCACAGGAGCGGACACTGTCGATGAAGCCATAGAGCTTCAAGAGCAGTATGTAGGGATGTTGAAGTCAGGAGGTTTTCATCTGAGAAAATGGGCCAGTAATGAGGTGAAGGTACTGCAAGAAATTCCGATAGATGACCGTGAATACAAGGAAACTCTTAATTTTGAAGCACAGCAGGGAATCAAAGCTTTGGGAATCCAATGGCACCCTAATACAGATCATTTTTCCATAAAAATAAATGTGTTCAACGACAACATACCTATCACAAAGAGAAAAATATTGTCTGAAACGGCCTCATTCTTCGATCCATTGGGACTATGCTCTCCAATTATTCTACGCCCTAAACTTTTATTACAGGAGCTGTGGATAACTGGCAAATCATGGGATAGCGAGATAAAGGGAGATATAGCTGAGAAGTGGTTAGCATTCAAGGAAGATGTAAAACAAGTCGAAAATCTAAAGGTTCCTAGGTGGATCGGCACAACAAATCACTGTACTGGCATTCAGTTGCACGGATTTTGCGACGCCTCCATAAAAGCATATGCTGCTACAATATATGTCCGAACAAACCACATGGACGGTACAGTGACATCAAGGTTACTCACATCAAAAACAAAGGCGGCGCCAATAAAACCTGTGACCCTTCCTCGCTTAGAGTTAAATGGTGCCTTGTTATTAGCCAAATTGATGAGCACAACTATAAGGGATATGCAATTCAACGATATTACCATAACAGCCTGGTGCGACTCCATGATAACATTACAATGGATTAAAAGTGATCCATCCAGATGGAAACCGTATGTTTCCAATAGAGTTGTCGAGATTCAGGAACTCGTAAGCCCAGAGAAATGGCGACATGTACCTACAGGTGACAACCCAGCGGATATTGCATCCAGAGGTGCTCATGCAACTGACCTATTAAACAATTCACTATGGTGGCATGGGCCGAAATGGCTAGATCAAGATCAAATACAGTGGCCAAATACGGAAATTGAAACAAGGTCATCGGACTTGGAGGCCAAAACTCGTACATTGATTTCGTTACACCTCAAGATGGACACAGAATGGCTATTAAGATATTCATCATTTATAAGGTTGCTCCATGTAGTAGCGTGGCTAAAAAGATTTGTGCATAATTCTCTTAACAAGGTGCTAAGGAACAGTAGTCATCAGTTATCTATAAGCGAAATACACGGTGCCTCATACAACGTCTTCAGGACCCTACAGCAAACATCCTTTGCCCAAGAGTATACAGCACTAAAGGCAAACCAATCACTCCCCGTGCAAAGTCGTCTTGTGTCCTTGAATCCTTTCATTGACATTCACGGTCTAATAAGAGTAGGAGGACGATTAGATAACGCCAACATTCCATATTCAAGAAGACACCCAATAATTCTTCCGCCGAATCATCATATTACCAAGTTAATCATTCAGGATATCCATTCTGACACACTCCATGGGGGACCCAGTTTAGTATTAAATACCAGCCGACACTTGTATTGGATTCCAAACGGAAAACGAACCATATCAAGAGTTATAAACGAATGTAAGATCTGTATTGCATATCGTAAAGAATCGAGAACACAATTAATGGGTAATCTGCCCGCTTGTCGCACCAACATTTCACACCCATTCACACATGTTGGGGTAGATTACGCTGGTCCAATAAGCTTAAGAACATCGCCTCATCGAACAGCTCGGACATACAAAGGATATTTCTGCATTTATGTTTGCATGACAACAAAGGCTATTCATTTGGAGCTAGTATCCGATCTTACCTCAAAGGCCTTCATTGCATCACTTAAGCGTTTCACGTCTCGACGTGGACTGCCATCACAAATGTACTCAGATTGTGGCACGAATTTCAAGGGTGCAGAAACTATTTTACACCAAGATATATTAAACGCAATTAAGGAAGCCACACCAGCAATAATGCAATATTTAAGTGATAAAAACATAAAATGGAATTTTAATCCGCCAGCGGCTCCACATTTCGGAGGCTTGTGGGAGGCAGGGGTAAAGTCAATCAAATACCACCTGCGACGAGTCATAGGACTTGCCATTTACACTTTCGAGGAATACACAACCCTGTTAGCACAAATTGAGTCATGTGTGAACTCACGTCCGCTTTGTCCCATAGGAAACAACGTGGAGGACTTAGAGGTCCTTACACCTGGGCATTTCCTCATTGGAAGGCCACTAAACGCGGTCCCAGAGCCCGTCTCAGATGAATCAAAAATAACACCCACTCGTCGATGGAAGCACATTCAATTTGTTGTCCACCAATTTTGGAAAAAATGGTCATTGGACTACCTCAACACACTTCAACCTCGAGCTAAATGGCGCACCACTACCCCGAATATTCAAGTCGGAGATATAGTTTTGGTAAAAGATCAAGCCACCTTACCTACGTTTTGGCCATTAGCAATCATAGAAAGGACCTTTCCCGGAAATGATGGACTAATTCGTGTAGTACAAGTCAAGACAAAAACTGGTAGCTTCAAACGACCTATTGGTAAAATATGCCCACTACCCAAACATGATGTGCCCTCCAATCCCCATGAATAAAAATTGTTAATGTCACGTTCACGTTATTGTACGTCCTGTGTGTGTCAAATTAAATTTACAAACCAATAAAATTAATACTATGTTACTCTAATTCCCAACAGCACCCTAGAACAATGTATTCCTACGACGAAGACGATCTTCTAGATCTCGACGAGATGATCAGTTTCTCACCCCCCAACAGTCCAATATGGCATTTATTGGACCCTAATGTCAATAGTATCACTGGAGAGCCAATACCACCGCAGCAGCAACGGGAGGATGAAGCAACAACACCTTCTCCCTTTAACGCATCCGTACGTGATATCCCGTCCACAAGCTCCACACCGCCGACCAGCACATCAACTCCTATATCTGAGAACTCGGCGCCCATAGTAGTAAACAACAGGGTCATTTATAACAAGAAACTACTTCGTGCGTCCAACACGGTACAGGAAATGCAAATGAGGTTAAATAATGACCTCCAACGCTTTAAAACCAAGAAAGGAGAAGACATTTTCATCCCAAGAAAGGTGCTTGAAAGGATTGATTTTCGGAAAATTCAAGCATCTAAAAGCAAAACTTTAAAAATTAACTTGCCTGATCGATATGAAGTTAAGGTCCAAGTTTACCAAGATGGTAGAATTCGGTTTTTCAATCATCAAAGACGAAAACGAAATCGACCAAACAAGAAAGAAGGAAAAGATTGAATCTACTTAATCAATGAAATTAATAACCACAAGCTGAGTAACATAAGCAAAATAATCTGAACTCTTTAATAAAAATGAAAAATAGTGAATAAATGAAATACGTAACTTAATTTGAAGTCTAATATGAACTACACATAATAATTCTAATTAGAGTTGAACGGAGTTTATTTATTTTGAACGTAACCGTTCAACCGGCGGGTGAATGTTTAGCAACATGCAAACAAATAGCAATAATAGTTTAAGAAGCACTGCAGTTGAATTCGGACTGCACGGAATACCGAATTTCGGATTGCACGGGATGGTAGCAGCGAGAGAGCGAGCAGTAACTCACTGTTAGCTAATCAAGGAGACCGAACAGACGCCCAACCAGTGAACGCAGTAGTTTGTGAAGTGAATCGAAGCGATTTAAAATTAACACGTTTAAACGGCTATTTGTAAGTGAGGATACTAGAGAAATTGCACAATAATTGTGGCAAAATTTCCACTTGTTCCCACTTATAAATTTAAAATCATCTACAATCCCTTCTAGGAAGAAATGAAGTTAACAAGTAAAATTATATACTGTTCAGTTGTATCTTCCTTTCTTTTTGCATTATAATGTAAGGTTTGAAATTGAATTAAACAATTAATGAGTTATTACTTTTAAGAAAACAATTCTTTCATTTATTTAACCCCAAAACACCGATTCAAAACATTCTATTTTTAGACAATTTTCGTTAGCTGATGTCAATAGCCGTGGCGCCAATCAACTTGAAGGGATTAGTCTACTAATCGGAGGAGATTATTATAAAAAAGTACTGTTAGGGGAATCTATAAATGTAACCGAACAACTAACAGCCGTAAATACTACATTTGCATGGATCCTCTAACGATACGGTAATGTTTATTAATGCTATAGAGTTTAAGATCGAGAATTTTTGGCAGCTCGAAAGCATAGGAATATACAACGACAACGAACAAAACAACGAGTTTTTAAATAAGTTCATAAAGGAATCCATGGTGGTGGTGGTCGACTCACGGCGGATTATGGTAAGCTCGTCGAATACGACAAAGCAATACAGGAATTGATCAATGCCGACATCGTTGAAGAAGCTTCACCTACAAAAGCATATTACTTACCGCATCGCGGCATATATCGATTGGACAAAACTACCACACCTTTAAGAATTGTTTTCGATGCGTCAGCGCATGCACCGGGTCACAAATCACTAAACGATTTCTTACATCAAGGCCCAAATTTGCTCCCGGAAATACTTGCAGTTCTGGTAGATTTCAGAATCGGACGTATTGCAGTTACAGCCGACATCGAAAAAGCATTCCTACAAATCAGTATCAACGAGAAGGTTCGCGACTATTTACGCTTTCTTTGGTTCTCACAACCAATTGAACCGAATCTACCACTCCCTGCAATTCAGGAGTTCCGATTTACTAGAGTAACATTTGGGGTCAACTGCAGCCCATTCATTCTAAATGCTGTCATCAAAAGGCATTTGAGCTGTTTTCCCAATCTAAGAACGAGTGGAATTCTTTCGAAAAATCTTTATGTCGACGATCTAGTCACGAGCACTGACGACTTAGAGTCAGCGAAGTCGCTATATAAAGAGGCAAGAAATATCATGGGTAAGGCCACCATGAACCTTAGGAAGTGGAGCACCAACTGCAAGGAACTCATGAGTACCTTCCAAGAGGGGAAGTATGCTGGAAACACATCTTCAATTCAAAAGGTACTAGGCTTAAAATGGAACACAATAACGGACGAATTAAGTGTAGACCTGTCATCCACCATCAAGTTTATTGAAGCACATCCACAAAAGACTAAACGGATCATCCTACAAGCAATGTCCCATGTTTATGACCCTTTAGACATGCTAGGGCCATTCATCATCCGAGCAAAGGTTCTGATACAGGAAATATGGAAACGAAAGTTCAACTGGGATGACGCCTTACCTGAAGAACTTTGTTCGATTTGGTCCCAATGGTGCGCCGAGCTCTCTCTTCTCAGCGAATTTTATATTCCTAGATACATGTATCATTCAAGCCAAGTAGAACTGAAAAACACTCAACTACACCTATTTTGTGACGCCAGCACTAAAGGCTATGGAGCTGTCGCTTATATCCGAAGGGAATTTGTGAGTGGTGAAACTAATACTATCATTTTATGCGCTAAAAATCGAATAGCACCCTTAAACAAAAATAATGATAACGAACTTTCCCTCCCAAAGCTAGAATTAACAGCTGCCCTCGTTGCCAGTCGGTTAAAGTCCTTCATCTGCTCAAAGACGTCACTCAAGTTCGATGCAGTCTGGTTTTGGAGCGATTCTAAGATCGTGCTATGCTGGATAAGGAACGAATCTACTAAATGGAAAGAGTACATCTCGAACCGAGTAAACGAAATTAAAACGATAAGTAACCTAGGTATGTGGCGCTACTGTCCCGGGAAGGAAAATCCTGCGGATTTTTTAACAAGAGGAATTACAGCAAAAACTTTGCTTGAGTCACAATCGGGGAAATTCGGACCGAGATGGTTATCACAACCTGAATCAAATTGGCCATCAGAAAAAGGGTATGTTAATTTAACCTTGTTAAATTTATCAATTTCCGGAAGAAACTTTCAACGATGCTCAGCTCCAATTTTCAACATTTATGATAAGAGTAATTACATCAAATTACTCAGAACGACTGCTTATGTCTTCAGATTTATTAATAACGCTAAAGAAGTCAATAACTAAACTGGAGGAGACTTAAGTGCCAACGAATTGGAAATTGCCGAACGATACTGGATCAGTATGGAACAACAAGAACACTTCCCTGATGAAATTGAAGCAATCAAACGGAATCAGACGTTAAGTTATAACTCTAAAATACTGCAATTAAATCCTAAATTGGACTCTTTTGGCATTCTGCGAGTCGAAGGAAGATTGCAAGAAATTAATGATGATACTAACCTTTCACATCCTATCATTCTGCCGAAAAAATCCCATCTAGCTTCGCTATATGCTAGATATGCTCACGAGAAAACGTTACACGGAGGAGTAAATGTTGTTCTAACATTCATACGCCAAAAAATTTGGATCACAACAGCACGCCAACTTGTAAAATCTGTCATAAGTCGCTGTATTATTTGCAAACGATTATTTGGGAAAGCAGCTTCACAACCATTTGCGCCACTGCCGAAGGATAGATTAGAAGCTTCTCGTGCCTTCGAGAAAACGGGCGTCGACTTCGCAGGTCCTTTGTACGTCACCGATCAAGACAGTGTGAATAGGAAAGTATATTTTATGATCTTCACATGCGCTGTGATACGGGCCGTGCATTTGGAGTTAGTCCGTGATTTTTCAACCGAAAGTTGCCTAAAAGCACTTCGACGGTTTGTAGCAAGGAGAGGAACGCCAAGAACTATATATTCCGATAACGCGAAATCATTCAAAAGGGCCGATTATGAAATACAGAGGCTCTACAAGACCATTCAACGCGCCGAGATCACAAGTTATGCCGCCAACAACCAAATTCAATGGAAATTCATAGTAGAACGAGCACCTTGGTGGGGCGGTTGGTGGGAACGCCTAATAAGAACGATAAAAAATGCGCTGAAAGCAACAATAGGAAGACGAAACCTTAACTACGAAGATTTGCGAACAATATTAATTGAAGCAGAGGCTGTTGTTAATTCGCGACCTTTAACTTATGTATCAACGGACTCAGCTGATTTCAAACCACTTTCACCATCAGATCTTTTACTGGGACCTGAAAGCGTTTCGACTGAATTACCAGATACTAGGACAAATCAAATATCGAGCAAGGACAATATCATAAAAACATGGACACAACGTCAGAAATACATGCATATTTTTTGGAAGCGGTGGGTCTCTGAATATCTTCTTCAATTGAAGTCCGCTCATATGGTTCCATCAACTAAGTCGTATAACATTAACATTGATGACATCGTACTAATTGGGGATTCTAATACACCGAGGCTGCTATGGAAGCTGGCTCGAGTTATCAAAATTTTTCCAGGCAGAGATGGCCACATCCGGTCTTGCGAGCTTTTTTTAAATGATGGCAAAACCTTAAAGAGACCTATCTAGCTTCTTTATCCATTAGAAGTACAATAAACCCTAAATATTTTCGGCCGGGGAGGATGTTGGAAAATTCACCAGTCAACGGTAAATGCAAACAACCGGATAGGCTCATGAGCCTCGTGTGATAATAGCTCCTACCCAGCCAGTAGTCTTCAAGTGTATCTCTGCGAAACCACACGTAATTTTAAATTTAAATAAAGTTAAGTCCTAAATTAAATCTATCGGTCTTTTAATTGAACCCGGTTAATTTTTCCTTCACACACAAAAAATATTGATTTTCTGATGGCATTGCATTGGTGCTGTTGTGGATTTGTTTCATGACGATTTCAATAGCACTTTGCGCATGTGGGGAAAAATGATTTTCTGATTTTCTGGGAAGGGTGAAGTGGAGGACGAGGTAGATATTACGTTCCTGCTTTTGGGTAAATTTCATTCTTGGATTAATTTTATGAATGCCCAAAAAGAAATTTTGGTTTAATTTAACTTGTATTGAAATTTTTTTACATGCAATAGGTATATTATTCTATATAATTATTATGATATTGGAATAATATGTAATTTATAGAAGTATTAATATTTATTTTACAGTTCTGGAAACTGCTTTAATACATTGTTGCACAGGCGATGTTTAGTTGCACAGAGATCCATTGAACAAAACCATCCAAGTTTTTGTATCTCTTAACATCCGTTTGAAGCCACTCATACCATTTCGTAGCTAAATCAGGAGATAGCCTTGCTACTAAAGCCCTCATAAGCTCCTCGTTATTTAAATATCCTTCATCTTGGAAACACAACACGTTCGTATAGAGGGCATCTACTGCAATTCCAAAATCTATGATAGATTGTGGTTTTTCGATAGTGACAAGAGGACCGGTTCTAGTTGTGTCCGCCTCGATTCTCGAGTTCGTTCGAATTCAATCGTACGATATTGAAACCGCATGACTGTTAACGAACGATCTGCAAAACAGCGATTCTCGAATTCCGAACGCTGTCGTTCGTTAACTTTTTCACCACATTCGAATGATTTATTGTGGTGGATTTTTAAACTGTCAAAAAATGGTTTGTTTACGTTAGTTTGTAATTGCAATTGTTGTTACTTTGCGTAAAGAAATATTGTGAAGATTTTAGAAGTTTTTAAAAGCTTTTTTTTTTTTTTTAAATGGAGGGATTGGAAGATTTATCCATGATACTGTCCGTAGCTGCTGTTGAGCAAGCTGAATTAATGGATGTTCCTCGGCGCACGATTTCGTGTAATTCCTTTGAGTTTACCGAAAACAAATTTATAAAACTCTTTCGATTGAAAAAAAGTATGGTGGACGAATTAATTCTTAAAGTATCCCCATTTATGGAAACTGGATCACGTTCGTCGGCACTTGACATTGAAACAAAAGTAAGTTGCTATAACGTGTATTACATTTTTTATGCAATTGATTTAATGATGTTAGTTTCACAGATTTTGTGTACGTTACGCTTTTTTGCTGCCGGTAGCTACCAACTGGATGTTGCTGAAAATCCGTATTTTCACATAAGTCAATCGTCTGTAAGCCGCTCTATTCATGAGATTGTAGATGCTATGCATGAAAGCCAGATGTTCGAGGAAAAGATTCATTTTCCATCAAATTTAAGTGAATTGAATGCAAATAGGCAACTGTATGTATATATAATATATATATTATAATACTTATTCAAAATATTATCCAATTGACTCACATGGTATTAAATTCTGATTTCCGCAGGTTCTATAATAAATATGGAATTCCAGGACTGGTTGGATGTATAGACTGCACACATGTGGCGATTTTCCCACCCTTAAAAGATTGTCCTATATATCCTGAACACATCTACGTTAATCGCAAAGGTTATCATTCCATTAATGTACAACTTGTAAGTAGCATATAGAATAAAATCGTATAAAAAGTCTAACTGGATTGCTATCATTTAGATTTGTGAAGCCAACTTAAAGATTATTAATGTAAATGCCAAGTATCCCGGAAGCACTCACGACAGCTTCATTTGGGCCAACAGTAGTATTTTACCCGTTATGGAAGAACTTCATAGAAGATATCAAAGAAATTATTTCATAATAGGTAACCAAAATATTTTAATATGCAATTTTTAATTTCACTCAACTGAATTTTGGATTAATAGGAGATTCAGGTTATGGATTGCGTCCGTGGCTCTTAACTCCATTTAATGATATTGCAGAAGGTACTCCGGAAGCTGCTTTCAATTATGCTCATTCTTCAACAAGAAGCATAATAGAAAGAGTAAATGGAATTTTGAAGACCAGATTCCGATGTCTTTTAAAGCATCGTCTTCTGCATTATCATCCACTAACTGCTTCGAAAATAATTAATACTTGTTGTGTTCTGCATAACATGTGCATAGATGAAAATATGGAAGAAGTAACTCCGGAAACAGAAGGAGAGGAATTAGATGGTCTTTTCGAAGATATACCGGAAAGCGGAGAAACAATCCAATGGGACGAGGAACGACAACAAAGAACAAGCAATCCAATGCTAGAAGAAGGCCGACAAATACGTCAACAAATTGTAAGAAATTACTTCACATAAATGAAACACAAGTTTTACACATATAACTAACTTTTATTTTAAAGTAATTAATTGAAATATATACATATTATTTTATACTACTTTTTTAAGTTTTCGCTTATTTCACATAACGTTTTTCCTATGTGGCCTAAAATTACATTTTTTTCCTTCAACATTTTTAGTTTTTCTTCATAATAATATTTTTTAAATTCAAATTTTTGTTCCGCAAACTCGGTTATGGTCTTCACTGTTCCTAGGGTTGCTTCTAACCGTCTTACAGCCACTCGTGGTTTTTTTGGTGCTAGACAAATATTAAAAGAATATTAAATTCGTAATAAGATGAAAATAAAATTCTTCTATCTTACTAGATTTATTTAAAGCTTTACGCTTTAATGCCGGCTTTGTCATAGAATCCGCTAGGGAAGCTGACTCCGCTGATGGTGGAGCAGGTTTCGCCGACGAGCTTGGGGCTGGTTTCCCTGATGAGACTGGGGCTAATTCCGCCGATGTGCCTGGGGTTGGTTCCGCCGATGAGCATGGAAAATGGACAAATTCTGAAAAGATAAAAACGTTTATATGACATCGTTTTCGGTTTTCTAGTTTACCTGTTATTGAGGCATTCGAACGTTCAAAGTCGAATAATCCGGAAGATTCCGCGACCTCGTGACCCACAATCGTTGTAGTGGCAATTAATTTCTCTATTGCCTTCTCGTGACTAGTGAGGCAAATTGGTAATGTTTCTCCTCCTCCAGTTTTGGATCTGTGGCGGTTAATTTCCGCCAATTTAGATTTTAGCCCATTTTTCATATCGTGCCAAGTCTGTAAAAAAAGATATGTTCAAGCAACGACTGAAATTGGAAATTGAATAGTTTACCTTTCTCCATCCTTTCCATTCCTTTTTGGAGCCGTTCGGCACAGCATTTAATTGATCCGTTATTTTCATCCATAATGCTTGCATGTCTTTATGAGTGAAATCAGCCGAAAATTTGCCTTTTGTTAAAGCTTCATGATCCTCTAAAAAATCTATCAACATCGATTTTTGGCCTTCAGTAATATGGCTCGTTCTTTTTACTGTTGACATTCTACAAGAAAATTAAGTATATGAAAAACACTATTGGAAAAAGGAATGGTTTATACCATTTTATACTTACTTTGATATTCGTCCAATAACACTTTCACACACAATCCTGTTTTTTGTAAATGCTGTAAGTAAGTTCAAGTGGTACTTTACCTCACTAGATATACCAACCAAGTGAAGTCTTCTTATTTTCGAGTCCTCTCATTATAACTCTTTTTTTAAAAGATAATTATCGCGGACCAATGAAATGAGACATGCCAATAAACTAATAACCGCAAGGAAAAGGATGCTCACATCTGGTTGCAATTTGTTGAAGGCTTAAACAAGGTCGTAAAACGCTTCCTGAATAATTGTTATCCATTTTATGACGAGCAATAGCTGTTCTAGTGTAAAATGAATGTTTATGCGAAGAACTATTTTTTGGATTTATTTGCAAAAAAATATATTTTTCTTATAATTTTGTCTTTATTACTTTTAAAAAAAACAACAACCAAAAGAAACATAAAAATTTCTCTTTTTTCCGCCAACAATAAATCAATTCGACCCGAAACCGCATGAAAATTTACAATTCCGCACGGAAATAACCAGTCGATTTGAATCCGAACGATTTTCATTCGAAACAGTCGCATGCGGAATTCGAGAATCACAAATTTTGAAGATCGTTCGAAAATGGTGAGTTTCCGTACGCGGAATTCATTTCGTTCATTGAGTTCGTTCGAATTCAATCGTACGATATTGAAACCGCATGACTGTTAACGAACGATCTGCAAAACAGCGATTCTCGAATTCCGAACGCTGTCGTTCGTTAACTTTTTCACCACATTCGAATGATTTATTGTGGTGGATTTTTAAGCTGTCAAAAAATTGTTTGTTTACGTTAGTTTGTAATTACAATTGTTGTTACTTTGCGTAATGAAATATTGTGAAGATTTTAGAAGTTTTTAAAAGTGTTTTATTTATTTTTTTTTTTAATGGAGGGATTGGAAGATTTATCCTTGATACTAGAAATAGGCCGACAAATACGTCAACAAATTTCAAGAAATTACTTCACATAAATGAACCACATAAGTTTTACACATATAATCTAACTTTTATTTTAAATTAATAAATTGAAATATATACATATTTTCTACTACTTTTTTAAGTTTTTGCTTATTTCACCTAAAGTTTTGCCTATGTGGCCTAAAGTTACATTTTTATCGTTCAAAATTTTTCATTTTTCATAATATTTTTTAAATTCGAACTTTTGTTGAGCAAACTCGGTTATAGTTTGCACTGTTCCTAAATTTGCTTCTAACCGTCTTACAGCCACTCGTGGTTTATTCGGTGCTAGACAAATATTAAAAGAATATTAAATTCGCAATAAGATGACAATAAGATTCTTCAATCTTACTAGATTTATTTAAAGCTTTTCGCTCTAATGACGGCTTTAGCATAGCCTCCGCTTGGGAAGCTTGCTCCGCTGATGTTGGTGGAGCAGGTTTCGCCGATGTGCCTGGGCTATTTCCGCCGATGAGCATGAGGCTGTTTCAGCAAGGAAAAGGATGCTCAAATCTGGTTTAAATTTGTTGAAGGCGTAAACAAGATCGTAAAACGCTTCCTGAATAATTGTTATCCATTTTATGACGAGCAATAGCAGTTCTAGGATAAAATGAATGTTTTTGCGAAGAACTCTTTTCTGGATTTATTTGCAAAAAAATATATTTTTCTTATAATTTTGTCTGTATTACTTAAAAAAAAAAACACCAACCAAAAGAAACATAAAAATTTCTCCTTTTTCCGCTAACAATAAATCAATTCGACACGAAACCGCATGAAAATTTACAATTCCACACGGAAATAACCAGTCAATTTGAATCCGAACGATTTTCATTCGAAACAACCGCATGCGGAATTCGAGAATCACAAATTTTGAGAATCGTTCGAAAATGGTGAGTTTCCGTATGCGGAATTCATTTCGAATGATTCGAGAATCGAGGCCCTGGTCAGCCAAAGGATAAAGAACGTCTTCCAGTTTCCCGAATCGTTTTTCCAAAATTTCCATGATTTTCGGAACATTCGCCACATTAACCATTAAGTGTTGAACTGTAGCTTTAGCGTTACCAACTAAAGCCTTGCGGAGACGAACGAGATTCTCTGAGTTATCTAATTTGAATTTAAAGGGGTGAATAATGAAAATTCCTTTAACATGACGTCACAGAAATTCTTTTCCACGTCCCTTCTTTGTGCGGATCTTCGTAGGCGAGAACGATCCCTCACTGAGAAATTGCGGGCCAGCGGCATGCACACGGCTGACGACGAACTGGCGAACATAAGTGCGTGCATGGTGGAATGATATATCTGGAACTGGGGTGTCTGCTTAATGGCTAGGGGTAAAGTGGGCGACAGACACGTATTTAGCATCCTTTGCGTGAGTGACTTGGTGCTATTCAGTTCGTTTTTAAAAGTAAGAAAATGGTTGAGGAAATTTTATTTGTTGACGGGGAAAATGTCCCTCAAACTGTCGTTCCTGTCGTGCCACGTATTCCCTTAATACCTAATGACCACCCCTTTGATTTTAAGAGACTACAATTTCCCATCAAAGTTTGTTTCGCCATGACGATTAACAATTCTCACTTCTCAGGGTCAAACTTTAAAATATGCAGGCGTATATTTAAGGGAAGATTATTTCTCCCACGGTCAGTTTTATGTTCCTTGCTCATGAGTAAGGTCGCCCACGAGTCTGGTAATATTAGTGCCACCCAATAAAAAAAGAAAAACATTGTTTATAAGGAAGTCCTCTGAATATTTATTCTCTTTGGCATCGTGCGTGAAATTTGGGAGACCAATATTTAAATTGATTTATTACACAAAATTGAAAAGTCAGGCTATCTACTTAAATCAATTAAGTTCTGTAAAAGTTTGAAGTTAAATAATAATTAACTAATTTGTTTTAAAAATTTTTTTTTGTATTACATTATACCTAATTACATTATACTTCATATTGTTATTATAATACGAAAGGTTTGTCCTTTGAAGAAGCAATAAATATAGATAAAGAGGCGAACAACAATAAGAATGTAAAACGATGATGAATCAATGGCACGATAATTTAACAATCATTCCACCAACCAACCGACCGGGTGAAACCGGGTAGACCGGCTAGTTCCGTATAAAATTGAACCCACTGTTCCGGTTCACCTCCAAACTTAGGTAGGTCTTGATCACTAGATCTGACAATTACTTGACTCTCTACTTGCCTTGAGGCAAACGCATGCAGTTCGTTTACCAAGTCCTTCATGGTGACATTGTTCTCCTCTAAAGAAGACTGCTGCTGATTTATAGCGGGATGATCAGCATTCACTAGATCAGTACTTCCGAAAAGAGGTGGAAAAGAAGGGTTAAACTGTTGGAGCTGTTTATCCATCATCGGCCCACTTTTATTTTGTAACGGAGGGGAAGGACTATTCCTTATAAGAGAATGTGTAGCATCACCCATGATGCCTTTAGAGGGACCACAAGACGTGTGGTAAACTTCAGAAATTGGGGCTGCAATCTCTTGTACCTGCTCTCTGATTTTCCAATTTCAAAAGCTCCTCCTCTATAGCTAATTCAATTTCAATAAATTTTATTGAACTACTGGAGGCCTTCAACGAGCTACCTGATTTCCGGACTTCCCCCACCGATGCAAGCTTTTTGAAACAAACTGTTTCGTATTCACTTATAAATTTTTGCGGTGGCACTCCTTTATTAATACGGGCACTTCTTCGCGGTACCTGACCACCGTTATCTGCAGCAAACATGGTGAATCACAACTCGAAGTCACAATAACAAATATTTGATATTTCGTATAATAAAATCAAAATGTAACTATTAATTGAATGGTCCCTGGTTTCGGCACCAAATGTTAATGTTTAATTTATTTAAATAATGGTCCCTTGGTTCTTTTATTGTTATTTATTATTATTTTTTAGTTCCAAATTTTAATTGCTTCCTTTTTCCTTTGAAAACAAAAAACCTTCTCCTTTTTCCCCGACTCCTCGATTCCTTTTAAATTATATATTCCCAAAGCAAACTTGAGTGACTCCATATAGTGATTTGGAGTTGTAATATTTAAACTTGAGTGATTCGATACTGTGATTTAGATTTGTAACATTCATAAAATTTAATCCTGTTTGAAACATTAAAAATTTATTTTATCTTGGCGCATATTGCAAGTAAAGTTTGTTTGCAGATCTTGACATTGGATCCACTGATATATGCAAAGGCAGAGATGTGACGATTCCTTCCGCATATGTGTCGCGAAGGGGCACATTTAAAGAAAAACTTGAAGCTGAGATCGGCGGACTCTATCAGTTTTTTCAGCCACTTTAAACTTGTCTCTGAAAGACAAATGCTCCTCATTCTCATACAAATAGTAGGTAAGAGAGTGACATCTGATGAACATCTTGATGGACCGGATGAAATGCAATTACCTTCTAACACTCCAGAGAATGGCGGTTTTCGTACAATTGTGCATGCAGCCTTAAAGATACGTGGTGTGCTTAATTCCTCACTGAGTCACACTGCTCTTGAGGTTTCCAAAGAAGCGTCGATTCAAGTTATTTCTGATACCTTGCACTTATTTGTTAGTGTATTGATGCAGGGTGAAGAATTCATTTGATGACGTTGATGAAATCGAATAAGCTGCACGGATGACGATATTAATGACGTTTCTGATACGCAGATTCTGAGCAGTAATCTCACTCTGTCTATCGCACAACATATAGCTTATGCGGTGAGCAAGAGAAAAATAATGACGCCAAAACACATCGGGCTTTGTATAACACTCTATCATGCTACACACAGTAGGAAATTAGTAAATCTATTTCACGCTGCCGACCACTGCATAAGCTACAGAGATGTTCTTCAACCAAAGTTGAGTCTCAAAGGATTTGACCGCCCGATTAATGCTGTAGTACCTCCAAATTTTAAGCTCTCTTAGTGCTACCGACGCTACCGTAATAACGATGCTCCGGCTCTACACGTTACCGCTGACAACGTTGACATAATGGTGCATACATTAAAATGCAAGGAAACATTCCATGCAACACAAATGGCAGCTTTCCAAAGAAAAGAAACCGAAACCCGCCATGCACTAAACGAAGTGTCCCTAAACAAGATTAAAACAAGATCCTTCTAAACTAACTGACCTTTGCAACCAATTTTTACGAACCCTATAGATATAGAGTGGTTTAAGCCATCTGAGAGTTGCATTGTGACAGTGATAGAGTGAAGACGTATATTTTCGCTTGTGCAAATTATTAGTTAAATATCATCAGGCTAAATTGGAAATAAAACACAAGTACCCAACTAAATAATCATACGAGTACCTATATAAATAAACCAATAACGTATTAACAAAGACTCGAAACAGTAATAACAGTTAACCATGAGTGACGAAAATAATATGGATAGTAGTGATGACGACGCACAGTGCAACGATCGGTACTGAAAAACGGAAATAAATCATTTTTCCCAAATACAAATGAAATGTCCTGCGTTTCAGTCACATACACCCAATGTACAAAAGTAAAGGGATAATTACTCGGAAATCCCTTCCAGAACCGAAAAATTCGACCTGAAAGTTGTACTTAAGGTCGCCCGCAAATTCTATTCTAATCATTTACAATTTTGTGTGCGAAGTTTCAACAAGTTCTATAAGAAAGCAAAGTGAAAGTTATTTTTTTTTCATAATGAATCCAACAACTTATGGTATGTGTAATATTATTTCATTAAAATTATTCAAATAAGTCGGAAATATAAAATTTTTTTTTAACATTAAAAAAATCGTACAAAAATTATCACTTTTAATGTGATCGCTGAAGTTCCTCTAAGCTTTTAAAAAAATGGTAAAATATGGTACAAAAATGGGCTTCTATACATTTTAGTACAACTAATGTAGTTTCGAATGACATATAGTGCTGCCTTCGCAAACTCTCGCAAATTATTTATTTAAAATATTTTTCAGAATGCGTCGTTAATATTAGCGGCAAAGATTTCATGGAGGCGCGTCGTAATTCTTCGAAGAATGAAGCTGTACTGCATTTGTTTAACAAAATTTTGACCCAAATACCTGAAGGCTTTGTACTCGAGGATAAATTGGAGGTCCAGGACATTTTACGATTCGAATTTTTGAATCTAAATAAGAAATTCATCGCTAGTGGCAAACGTTGGGATCGTTTTGAGGTGAAAAATGCTGGTTATTTGGCTAGGATTTTCAGCTTTACTTTGAAAGCCGATGAGGCTGAAATGGAGGATGAAGTTTTCGAAGATCAAGCCAAACAGCCCGGTCCGTCGAAGCGTGGTCGTCCTCCAAGTGGAGAATTTAGTTCCCTCAGTGACCGACAAAAAAGGAATCGTCTACGAAGTTTTGAGAAATTTGGATCGGAAGAATTACTATCGGCGACAAAACAATCACTTCGTGCGGAAGGTGCATTGGGTGCTGTAAATGTGCTGAACATATTGGAAAACTCACCAACTAAGGGCAAAACCATGAGTAAGACTATTTCGAGTTGCCCGTCATCCGCATTCACCGAAGAAACTGCTCTGTCTATAATGTACCATCTCGGTCTGAGTGTCGAAAAGTACAACTTCCTCCGAAGCAAATGTAATGAGATCGGACATGATATATTTCCGTCTTATTATAAATTGAAACAAATGAGAGAAAGTTTACTGCCAGAAGATAGCCACTTTACTATAAGTGAGAAGTCAGCCGAATGCAATTTGCAAGCACTGTTGGATAAAACAGTGGAAAGTATTTCAAAAGTAGTTGACCTCCGTGATGACGAAAATCAGGAATTAACCCTAATTTCAAAATGGGGATGTGATGGCAGTTCTGGGCATAGTATGTATAAACAAAGGCTTGGTGACAGAAGCGGAACTGACACCAGCCTATTTATGATGTCTATGGTCCCTATTGAACTGCAATATTCGGATGGAAGTGCCATTTGGGAAAATGCTACACCGAGTTCTCGGGATTATTGTCGTCCCATAAAATTTATATTTGAAAAAGAAAGTGAGTCACTGGTTCGCCAAGAGGTCACTGCAATTGAAGAAAAGATTCGTCACCTTCAGAATACGACAATTGCCGGTAAAACCATTAAACATAATTTGTTTTTGACCATGGTGGATCAGAAGGTCATTAACCATATTACCGGCAATAAAGGTTCGGCTAATTGCTACGTTTGCGGAGCTAAGCCAGGTCAAATGAATGCTCTAGTTACTGATCGCCCGAGGCAAGTACCCGAAATGGAGGATAATTACCGTTATGGATTATCCACACTTCATGCGTGGATTAACTCATTCCAGTGCCTACTTCATATCAGTTATAAACTCGAGGAGCAGGTGTACAGAAAGAACAAGGACAACAAAACCGCGATCGAGGATAGGAAGAAATCCATTCAGGAAGCGTTTTCTAAGGAAATGGCTTTGAATGTGGACAAGCCTTTAGCAGGATTCGGTAATACTAATGACGGTAATACGGCGAGAAAGTTCTTCTTGGAATGGGAAAAAAGTGCAAGGATTACTGGAGTTAATGCTGTACTAATTAAAAATTTAAGGACGATATTATTGGCATTAACATCAGGACAACCAATTAACATCAGCAAATTTGAAGCTCTGACTAAGGATACAGCAAAGCTCTACGTTAACCTATACGATTGGTACCCCATGCCTGTAACTCTACATAAGATACTTATGCATGGGTCAGATGTTATAAAGCATTTCTTGCTACCAATTGGAAAGTTTTCTGAAGACGCACAGGAAACTCGTACAAAAGATGTTCGGCGATTTCGACTGGAACACACTCGAAAAACAGGACGTATAGCTACGAATGAAGATCTAATTAAGCGACTGTTCCTCTCTTCGGACCCATACATAAAATTTTTAGGCGGGGGAAAGGCAACGAAGGAAACTCCGAAAGATGAAGATGTCTTAAATATATTAGATTTAGATGAAGATTGTACAGATTCTGAGCACGAAGACGTTGAAATTGATCCTGATTTTAATCCCTTTTGATTGAACATATTATAATTTAATATAATTTGTATATAGAAATATGAAATTTATTTTCTACATTATATTTCAATACAAAAAATTTTTCTTTTACAAATCGCATTTGAAATTTTCAATTCTCATATACTCCCATATAAACTTGGTACATATAATTGATTATAATTTATAAAAGTTAATTTAATCGACAAATTCTAACGAATGCATATGAAAGTCCTTCATTCAGCTATCTGGTAATCAGAAAATCCTTTTTTGGTCCTGAATCCTTTTTCGTCCTTTTTCGAAATATACTTGAAAATGATTTTTAGAGTACCAGGATCATGATTCTAACATTCAATATTCAATCCCATATATTTTTCCCTTTTGTCCCATAGCCTCGTCACACTGTGCGACGATAGCTTGCACTGACAGAGAATGTCAGCGAAACATACAGTTAAACGGCGACCACACAGTGGATCGGAAAGCATCCAAAAGAAAAAAAGAACCACATCACCTCGTGAATCAAAAACTGCATCATCTAAGTTAATAATACGCAAAATGCAACACAACACCCACAACCAGCCACGCAGCGTGAGGTGGGTCCCACGGTAACCACGGTGCCTAAAAAGTTCACGCGACTTCTGATGACCCAGCGTCTGAGGGAAACATCCGATACCAATCACCTGCATATTCACCTGAGCTGACCCAAAAAAACTCTAGCTTTAAGTAAATCAACTTTGTAATTTAGAATCAGAATAAATTTGTACTTCTACCAGAACGGTTCGGTTTTTATTTTTTTACTAACTATTCAAAAAAGTTAGTTAACTGGCGCCCGAGCAGGGACCTGAGTTATTGAGTTCAATCATATTAATTAATTATTACACAGTAGTATCCGATATTAAACGAAAAATAATAGTTCGGTTCTAGTGCACTCGAGTGTTAAGAACAAAATTAACTTTAATCGGAAATCTTAGTTCGATTTAAGTATAACACGCGGTTGCAAAGAACAAAATTGATCTTAATCGAAAATCTGAGTTCGATTTAGGTACATGCGAGTGTAAAGAACAATCATAACTCTAATCGAAAATTTTAGTTCGATTTTAGTATACGAACGCGGGTGTTAAAGAACAGTAAGTGAAGTGCGTGCCATTAGTAGGCTCCTGTGACGAACAAAGCTCGAGCCAAACGGGAAAAACACGTCTCCTTCGGCATCTGTAACAAATAACTCAGGAAGGAAAGAATCAGCATCATCCTGACTAGGAAGGACGAGAGCGAACATTCCATCTCCCACTAAGAAAACCTGTCTGGTAGAATGAAATTCATATTCTCCTTAATGTAAGTACAAATTTTATATTGCTTACATTAAGTATTTTTAACGTACAAAATAATAAAGAACCGTAATTAAAGAAAAATTCTAACGTGAAAATAAATAAATTAAATAAAGTGAAATAACAGCGACTTGTATAAAAACCAAGGAAAGAATCAAAAAATCTTTTTCCTCTGTCAAAACTCAAAAGTTGCTCAAAGTAATCCAGAAAGATTGTTGTGAAAAATATAATTAGAGAATGGAGGAGTTACAAAACGCCATTCTACAGTTAACTGGTGCCATCAATGTTCAGATGGAATTAACTAAAGAAATAGATCGAAGGCTCCAAAAATTGGAGAGTGATAAAATTAATAACGCAACTCTTGTTCAAACCGAAGCAATTAATAACGTAAACCCTTGTTCATCACCGCTTCAATCCCCTAAAACTGAAGCTGAACTCAAAGAAATCTGCAAACTACCTGACTGCGTCAAGGAGTTGCAAGTCTTCGATGGTGACCCGACAAATTACGTGTCATGGGTACACAATGTCGAAAACATATTAAAGGATTATGAAATAGTCCGTAATAAACCCATTTATCGGGCAATACTTCAAAGTGTACGCCAAAAAGTAAGAGGCGCGGCGAATTCCGCCCTCATTTCTTACAATATATTCGGAGAGGATTGGCTCTCCATGAAGAAATGCTTATCCCTCCATTATGCAGATAAAAGGGACATCCGTACCCTTGAACATCAATTGCATCTCCTCACCCAGGGAAACAGAACGATCGATGAGTTCTACGCGAATGTAAATCATCAGTTCTCCCTTATAGTAAACAAAATTAAGAGCGAGGACTATTCCACCGAAACAATAAATGCCCTCATTGAAACTTACAGGAACAGAGCTCTTGATGTCTTCATTAGAGGAGTAAATGGAGATCTTTCCAAAATGCTCATTATACAACGACCAGCAACACTCCCAGAAGCGTATGCTTCTTGCCTCGAAATCCAAAATTTAAATTTCAGAGGTGTCACTATCCGGAAACCAAACGTAGTGAATACCGTAACAACACCCATAAACCAATTTTCTAACCAAAATCCAAGATTTCCAATAACGAGACCCTTACCACGAACGCAACCTAAAACGTTACCCCTTGAATATCGAAACAAGGCATATAACGTTCAACACGAGCGGCGCGTGCAGCCACAACCACCGGTTAGACCAAATCAACCAAAACCTCCAGTACCTATGGACGTCGATAGATCAATCCAGACCCGACAAGTTAATTATATTAATCGACCTAACGAAAATCAATTCTTTAGAAAACCGAATTATTCCGACAATTATCCCCGTAATACGCAGAGAATTAACGTTTTGGAAACAAACGATAATGAAGATCCTTCCTATGAGGAATACATAGACGCATGTCCAGAAGAAGATAATGAAAATTACTCAGAAAACAACATAGAAGAAACTGAAGAGGAAAACGCTCAACTAAATTTTATGACTGGAGCCTCTCCAGTATTCCATACCTAGAATACCGGCTTAGGAACGGCAAAATATTAAAATTTCTGATTGATACAGGTGCGAACAAAAATTTTATAAGACCGGAACATGCCAAAGGAAAACAACGAACGGAAAAACCCTTCCAAATACAATCTGCTGGAGGGAATATAACAATTAATGAGAAAGTTTCTGGGAAATTCTTCGCGGGAGTCGGAAATGATAGTATAATAAATTTCTTCGATTTACCTGGTTTGAAATCCTTCGATGGAATTATAGGTGATGACACATTAAAAGAGTAGGAAGCAATTATTGACCGAAAAAATAATACCTTGAAAATTAAACCTAACATCATTATCCCTTTAAAAGCGAGAAAATCCATTCAGGTAAATAATATAGAAGTAAGAGATGACCACCTTACACCTCAAACAAAATTAAACCTGCAAAATATTTTACAAAAATACAAAAATTTGTTCGGACCCATAAACGATCAAGAAATAGTCAATACTGCTGTAAAAGCAGAAATAAAAACTACAACGAATGAGCCAGTCTACGTAAAGTCTTACCCTTATCCAGCTAATATGAGGCAAGAAGTCGAAAGTCAAATAGGGAAGTTACTCGAGGATGGAATAATAAGAGCTTCAAAAAGTCCATACAACTCACCCTTGTGGATCGTCGAGAAAAAACTAGACGCCTCCGGTATTAGAAAGTACAGGATGGTAATTGACTTCAAAAAACTCAATTCAATCACAGTGTCAGACACGTACCCTATCCCAGATATTTCTAACACTATAGCTAGTCTGGGAAATTCAAAATTTTTCACTACCCTTGACTTAACATCGGGTTTTCATCAAATAAAAATGAAAGAGAAGGATATTCCAAAAACTGCTTTTTCGACCATGAACGGGAAGTATGAGTACACAAGATTACCATTCGGTTTAAAAAACGCTCCTGCTATATTCCAAAGGATGATCGACGACGTCCTGAAGGAATATATTGGCCAAATATGTTATGTTTATATTGATGACATAATTATATTCGGACAAACGGAGGAGGAACACCTCAAAAACATCGAAAAGGTCTTCTCCAAATTAGACAAGGCTAATCTTCGCGTCAATCTTGACAAGACGGAATTTCTAAGAACAGAAAAAGAAATTTTTAGGCTTCTTGATAACAAGCGAAGGCATCAAGCCCGACGAAAAAAAAATATTGGCGATTAAGAAAATCAAGGAACCTGAAAATCTAAAAGACCTCAAAAGTTTTATCGGACTTGCTTCCTATTACAGACGTTTTATCAGGGATTTTGCTAAGATTGCTAAGCCGCTAACCAATCTTACGAGAGGAGAAAATGGGTCGATAAAATCGAATCAATCTAAGAAAATAAAAATCGTCATGGGTGAAAAAGAAAGAAAGGCCTTCCAAGATTTGAAAGAACTTCTCACTTCACCAGAAATATTAATATTTCCCGACTTTTCAAAGCCTTTCAACCTAACGACTGATGCTTCTGATCAAGCAATCGGAGCCGTACTTTCCCAAGGAGAAATTGGTAAGGACAAACCTATCACGTACATTTCCCGATCGCTCAATAAAACAGAAGAAGGGTACGCAACGAACGAAAAGGAAATGCTGGCGATAGTGTGGGCCCTCGACAATTTAAGGAATTATCTTTATGGTGCAAAGAAAATAAAGATATTGACAGATCATCAGCCTCTAACATTTAGCCTCAGCAACCGAAATACAAACGCCAAACTCAAAAGATGGAAAGCAAGGATCGAAGAATATAATTACGAATTAGTTTATAAACCCGGAAGGACAAACTTGGTCGCAGATGCACTTTCAAGATTAAAACTGGAAGCTAATACCCTCACTTCTTCGGCATCGCAGGCAACAATGCATAGTGCAGAAGAAGACAGCACAGATCTTATTCCTTTCTGTGAAGCACCCATTAACGTTTTTCGGAACCAATTAATTATTACAGAAGGAAAAGATGTTTATGCTCACGAACAACCGCATCCAGGGTATCATCGGCACTATATAAAGATCCAAAGAATTACCAAAGAGACTCTCACTAGGGCCCTTAAAGAATCCTTGAATCCCAACATCCTGAATGGTTTAAAGATACCCGAACCATTTATCCAAACCCTTCAAGAAGTTTATAGAGAACATTTTAAATTATTCAAAATTCGGATGACACAAAGAGTAGTCGAGGACGTAGCCAACCCGGAGAACCAATTTTTCATTATCGAAACTGAACATAGAAGGGCTCATAGAAATTGTGAAGAAAACAAACAGCAAATTCTAGAAAATTTCTATTTCCCCCGGATGGCCGCACTCCTAAAAAAGTACATAAAATCCTGTGACATCTGCAATACCAACAAATACGACCGTCATCCAAACAAGCCAGCTCTGCAGGAAACTCCTATCCCAACATACCCCACGGAGATTCAACAAATGGACATCATGGAATTCCAACAGGAAAAATTTATTTCGTGCATAGACAAATTTTCAAAATTTTCGAAATTTTTTAGGATTAAAAACAAATCAGTTCTGCACTTACGGGATAAATTACTAAAATATTACACTTCTTCACTGTCCAATAATTTCTAATTTCATTAAATCATTAGGAATAGAGTTATACACAACGCCTTCTCAAAAGAGTGAGGTGAATGGCACGGTCGAAAGGGTTCACTCAACAATAATCGAGATCGTTAGATGCCTGCGAAAAGAATACGCTGATTTAAAGATAAAGGAAGTGATGAACATTGCCGTCGATAGATACAATAACACAATACATTCGGTAACCGGTATGAAGCCCAGCGACATATTCTTTGGTCGCTCCCAAAGGATAAACTACCAAAATTTACAGGATCACAGAGAAAGAATTAATGAGCAGTTAATTAAACAAATAAAGAAGAAACAGCAGGCTAAACTACAACATGAAAACGCGAAAAGACAAGTCCCGAAAGCATACAATCAGGGCGATACCATATACGTAGTAAATAAGCAAATAAAAGGAAAACATAAACCTCTGTATAAAAAGGAGATCGTAGAAAAGGATAATCGGGTCACCGTAACAACAGCTAGTGGAAGAAGAATTCATAAATCACATATAAAAAATACCACCCAGTAAAACACTTCTATCTATTGCAGGACTGCATGCTTAAGCATTGCCTATTCGGCGAATGTTTTCGAATATCGCGGACCAATTGCTATGATTAAGCAGGGTAATGGACGAATCATAAGCGGCAGCATCAAACTGGTTCACGTAATCAACCTCACAAATTACCAAGAAGTTCTAAATATGATAGCTCCCATAGTGACACAGATAAATAAAACCAGCCTCCTGAAACCCCAATTGGAACATCAAGTTAAACAAATTCAACAGCTGATCCGAAAACTAAAGGGAACAAAAACCAAAAGATCAATCAATTGGATTGGTTCTGCATGGAAGTGGCTAGCCGGATCACCAGATGCTACGGATTGGGATTCGATCATTAAAACCCAAAATGAGTTAATTTCAAGTAACAACCAACAATATAAGGTGAACAAAAAGTTAATGGATACTTCAGAAATAATATTACAGCAATACAACCGAATTGTCGCACACATCGACGACATAACCAGCGATACGTACGAACAAGTGATTTTCAACAAGTTGAGCATCCTCAGAAACGAAATTAATGAAATAGTGCTGGCAGAACATTTAGCCAAAGGGAGAATTGTAAATACTAATATCTTAGATAAGGAGGAAATAAACCAACTTATAGCCTTAATTGAAACATTGCCATACGAAAACGAGATTCAGGCCATCGAATATGCAGAGCCTATAATGGTAATTAAGGGATCAATACTCCTCTACATTATCTCACTCCCAAAAACAACCGACATCGAATACAATCACATTATTGTCAGGCCAACTACATCCAATAAAAAACAAGTTCACCTAGAGTTCACGGAATTACTGATCAACCAAGTGGAGCAATACGGAATCAAAGCAAGGTGCAGCAATATCAAAAACCTAACTATCTGCAAAGAGGACCAATTGGAAAAAATACCTAGTGACCATTGCATTAGTTGCCTAGTAAAAGGATCAGGGGCAAATTGCGATTACCAGTTCAATGAAAAAGAGATAATTGAAGTAATTAACCAAGACACAATCTTTCTGGATAACTTCAAAGGAGAACTTTGCGAACAAAATTCTACCAGACAGCTAAACGGGAGCTTCGTAATCCAATATAGCAACGAAACAATAAGGATCAAGAACAAAGAATTCGTCAACAAACAAATTGCTGGTTTCCAAGTTCTACCACCAATATACCAAGCCCATCCCTCTGAAAGGAAGCTTAAGCTCGATGTAAACTACCTCCACGACCTTCATCTTAAAAACAGACTCCAAATACAGAAGATACTCACCAACCACGGCATATCCTTATCCACTGACATAACCATAGTTTCCACCTTAATAATAACATTGTGTATCTTTATAGTATTCAAGCTAAAGGCAAAGAAAACAGATCTAATATCAGAGCCAGGTCATTCTACTCTTTACCCCATACCAAGTAGCATAAGCATCCAGGACCTCCAACCAGTAAGGATCAACCTTTGACCTGCGGGACGCAGATATTTCAAGGGGGAGGAGTTAATAATACGCAAAATGCAACACAACACCCACAACCAGCCACGCAAGGTGAGGTGGGTCCAACGGTAACCACGGTGCCTAAAAAGTTCACGCGACTTCTGATGACCCAGCGTCTGAGGGAAACATCCGATACCAATCACCTGCATATTCACCTGAGCTGACCCAAAAAAACTCTAGCTTTAAGTAAATCAACTTTGTAATTTAGAATCAGAATAAATTTGTACTTCTACCAGAACGGTTCGGTTTTTATTTTTTTACTAACTATTCAAAAAAGTTAGTTAACTTCTATTATAGTATGTTTTCCAATTTTTATTCTCCGATAATTACCGATAATAATTAAATAATACGAATTCTTTTACTTTCCAATCAAATACTTTATTCTTATGTCAGGATCAAAACTTAACAATTCTACTCAACTTTTCAACCAACTACTCGCGACCACGGCCAAACGTCCGTTTCCTCCAATAATCTTCAGCTAACTCCCAATTTACTCGACCCACATCTCTTGCCAATTCTCCGTTAAGCTGCGTTTCCACGACGCGTTGCTCGGCTCGTATGATCATAAAAGTGCCCCTTCACGCGTCGTTGGAACGCTAGGATACGTGAATGCTCGTGCGGCTCATGCAGCCGTTCCTACGGTCTGTTCGACATTTTCAAGTTTTCCAGTTTTTGCAGTATTTACATTCAAGTATGTATGTATGTAGTTATCAAATTTGGTGCCACAAGGAATTCTAGATTATTCAATATTTTGAATGCGACAGTGCATTTTCAAAGGAAGGATGATATTGGTAAGTAATGAAGCGACAATTATATCATTACCATAAATTTGAGGGAAATATATGGTTAGACAATAAAAACCGAACACTCTGATGCTTTCTCTCTGATGCCTCGTTCCAGGACAGGTTTATAGGATAATCAATCAATTAAGAAATGCATTCACTGTTTAGGTAGAGCAAAATTTCTGGAATTAGAATTTTAACTAGTAAGGAAGCAATTGGTCACACCAATTACGTGATACCCTACATGTAGAAAAATATACTCATTCTTATATCAACATTTTTGTATAAAAACGACTTAGGCTTATATGGCAACACTAAGAAGAAGTTTAATCAAGCAACCAATTTTAATCAAATATTATTGTACCAAATTACAAGTCTCTAGCAACAAGCGTTCTCGAGTTATCGTCTGGACAGACAGACAGACAGACACACAGCAGACAGACAGACAGACAAACAGACGGACATGCATAAAACGGTTTCTTTTCACTTCCCAATCATGAATATATAGTTCTTTCTTTTCTGCGACGTTTATTTCTTGGCGTTGCAAACGTAAAACGTTCGCTCAAAACTAATATACCCTACATCTAGGGTATAAAAATATGCATAAGAGTGGAAAGATTTATCATTTTTGATGCTCGATTGGCAGTAGTTCAGAAAATTACGCTGCAGGAACTAGTTGAGCTAAAAGAAGGATTTTTTTTCCATAAATAATCAAATATGGAGTGGAACAACAACGTTATCATGAAGTTTTTAGATTTATACGAGGGAGAATCCATAATATGTGTTTAGACTTAAGAAAATAAATCATTGCAATCAATGCACTTTAACGGGCTCCAATTTCTCGCAGCCAATCAACCACTGCAACAAGGGGAATCGAATTGCACATTAGCGTCGATCCCAAAAAATGCAGAGTTGACCAAAAGGTCATTCCACTGCACGGGAACGAGCAACATTCCGCAAAAGGTGCAAACTTGCAAGTTCAGCATGCAAGTGCAATGCCGTGCCGTGCCGCGTGATCGAGGGCGCGAATTACCTAAATATAATTGTAGTAGTAAGTCAAAATTTGTATAAATTTCTCAATCAATTAGAATAAATCATCAGTTACTTTCAATTAGCCAAGGCGTTTGAGTCGGTTAACCAAAATTTACTTTTCAGCCTTTCAGTAATTTACTTACTGCCCCAAACTAAGCGTTCTGGTACAAAATTTATAAATAAAACTTGGAAATTCATTTTTACTTTATGTTTATTTAATAAGAAACACAATATATAATAATATATAATAAATATTAATAGAGAGTGTTTCCATTTCCTAAAAATTTCTGCTGTTGACGAAGATTTTGGTATATTTAATAATAATACTCAGTGTTTAGATGTTGCTGGCTAATGCATCTCTATTTCAACGCAAGAATGACCTCTAAATGATCCCCAATATTTTCTTTCGGATCTATCAATAGGAGATCCCTAATGCTATTCAATACATTTCATTATATTTATGAAATGCCTTATGTAATGCATTTCCCACATGTATAAAATGCATTTGTAATTAATAATGTATGCATTACATAGTTCTATATGATATATATTTTGAATGCATTTCATCCTAGGACATGCCTAATGCTTTTTAATGCATTCAGTATTACTTACAAAATGCTTTCTGTAATGCATTTCATACATTTCTGAAATGTATTGTGAATTGATTTTGTATGCATTCATGGTTTACTGGGTAGCTTCAAAACATTGGTGACCCCGACGTGATTGTAGGGAAGAATCTTTTCTGCAGTCACTAGTTGTATGTGGAAAAACCTAACTCAAGGTTACACAGTAGTTTTGAATAACATCGTTGTTCATTGAATCCTGATTCTCAGCAATGGATTTATTGACACGAGATCAACAAACCACTGGAGATGAGATACAGCGGCTCATCTCCAATTACAAGACGGATTCAGACATTAGGAAAACTCATGCGTATCTCGAGGCGAAATTTACACTTTTGAACAGAGTGTGGGACAAGTTTGAGACGACTTACAACGAAATTAGATCTACTTACCCCGGGCGGATTGATCACCCATATTTTGAGAAAGACTACTATAATTCAGTTCAAAAGATCTTCGAGCAATACAGCCCCGAATTTCAACAAAAAATCGCAGCGATCGCATCTAAGAAGCCGTTGCAAGACAAACCCTCAGTTGATACAGAGGACAATGAGGGAGAAGAGGGTGATAACAAAAAACTGATCGCTGATGAATCAACATCTCGGTTGATTCGAAGGCAAAGGGCTGGTTTCGACAATCTTCGTCGATTAATCAAGCAGTTAGAAAGAAAACCGAACTTTGAAGGAAAATCCAGCCAGTATCTAGAACATAACTTGAACATGCTAAAGCGCCAATGGGAGCAATTAGAAGCAGGTAACATCGATATATGGGAGGCCTGCAAAGATCCTAACGCGACCGGCTATGATTCGAAGGAATACATAGATCTCGAAGACAAGGCCCAAAGCTTAATAATCTCCATCACAGAGAAGCTGGAACATCGACAACCGTCAGCAAATAACTTGAATGGCAGTACAATGCAGTTGCCCAAGATTTTATTACCAACCTTTGATGGCGATTATTCACAATGGCGCCAATTTTCTGACTTGTATACCCAAATGGTACATAATCAACCATTAAATGGTTGTCAGAAAATGTGGTATTTAAAGGCCAATCTGAAGGGAGAAGCAGGAAAATTAATCAAGCATCTCGCCCCTTCAAATGATAATTACACATCCACTTGGTCAATGTTGGAGTCCCGGTATGAAAACATGAGATTGCTGGTATCATCACTAGTAACCAAGCTGATTTCTCAGCCGAAGATTCATGTTGAAAGTGCTGCAGCCATTAAATCGATTCATGATGTCACAAAAGGGTCACTTATGGGGCTGGAAAATCTGAACGTGCCAACAGATACCTGGGATCCAATGTTGTTGCAGATCCTGGTCGGACGACTCGACAGACAGACACATACTCTGTACGAACAATCGCTGGAGCAACCAAGGCAGCTGCAAACGGTAGAGCACTTTCTAAAATTTCTAGAAACTCGATTTCAAGCACTGGAACCGCTTGGGCAGAAGGGCCGATCTGCGGAGGAACCTGCCAAGAGGACTAAAACGCGGAAGGCTGGCACGTTTGCATCAACCACGGCAGCACAAACGTGCCCCATGTGCAAACAGTCCTATCACCCATTGTACAGGTGCTCAAAGTTTATTCAATTACAACCAATTGCAATTCCTACGAAAAACCCAGTTATGCGTTAATTGCATGAAACCAGGGCAGCAAGCAGCCAAATACAAGCTCCGAGGATGCACAGTTTGCTCAGCAAAACACAACAGTTTAGTACATCTGCAACCCAAGAATCAACCTCAACCAACGGAAGCTACATTCACCAATGGCACGGATCACTCCTAGCCTTAGCCGCGCAAAACGTAAAAACTCGAAGAGGATATGTACTCCTGAGTACAGTTTTAGTACATCTCTCGGCCAAAGACAACTCGGTTATAGAGTGCCGAGCAATTTGGGATTCAGGATCCCAGCTAAATCTCATCACCAGTAGAATGGTCAAGAAATTGGGACTAAAAGGAACATACGACATTATGAATGTACAAGGCATTGGAGATGGCAAATGCCAAGCGCAACAACGAGTCAACTTCCAGATGCAATCAAGAATCAAACTCAACGAGAGTAGAAGCATATGTTCTTGATCAAATCGTGCCTCCGCAACCCAGTCAATCAATTGACATTACGAGCTGGCCGCTTCCACAAAACATTGCCTTGGCCGATCCCAAGTTCAATCAATCCCATCGAGTGGACCTGCTGCTCGGAGCAGAGCAGTGAGCACTACTATCAACTCCTATCTGTAGGGCAAATTAGTATCAGACAGGGGCTACCTACACTACAGAAGACAGTGTTTGGATGGATGTTAGCAGGAAGAATTGATAACATCCCAGCTGACAACTCGGTATGCGCGGTGTTCAGCACAAACAAGCAATTGGGCCAACAGTTGGAAAAATTCTGGCAATTAGAAGAGCCGGCAGAAGGCAAAAAGAGTTTGACGGTAGCCGAACAAAAATGTGAGGAGCACTTTATCCGCACCGTAAAACGATCAAGATCAGGACGATTCATAGTAAAGTTGCCACTAGTGATAACGAGCCAGGAACTTGGTCAGTCGCAGGAAATCGCATTGAATCGTTTCCTGGCAATTGAACGTAGACTGAGCAAGAATAGTGACCTACGCATACTATACTGCAACTTCATGAAGGAATATGAGGAATTAGGACATATGCAAGAATTAGATGCAAGGAAGATTATCCGTTATAAAACCGGAGAGCACAACCACGAAGCTTCGAGTAGTGTTCGACGCCTCATGTAAAACTTCCTCAAATATATCCCTAAATGATATCTTAGCAACCGGTCCCACTGTGCAAGATGAACTATTCTCCATTCTATTACGATTTAGACTGCCCCGTTTTGTATATACGGCAGATATTGAGAAAATGTACCGGCAGATCTTGGTTGATGATGAAGACAAAAAATTTCAACTTATCCTCTGGAGAGATGAACCAACCAAGCCGATTAAATGTTATCAACTCAACACTATAACATATGGAACGACATCAGCACCGTATTTAGCGACAAGATGCCTGCAAAAATTAGCTCAGGAGGGAGTTAGCAAATACCCAACAGGGGCGGAGGTCCTCGCAAGGGATTTTTACGTGGACGATGTAATGGCTGGAGCTGACAGTTTGATGACAGCATTCGAACAACAAAGACAGCTGAAGGAACTCTGTTAAGTACTGTAGTAGAGTGCAGTTTATAGTAGTTTGTAAGTGTGCCATGAAACGTAGAGTAGAGTGTAGTTTATAGTAGTTTGTAAGTGTGCCATGTAACTAAAATAGATTGAAAACCTAGGAGCTAGAGAGGTTCAGGAAAAATATTGTGGTAAATGATTCAGCGAGTTCAGACGTACGTTCACGTACAAAATTTTAATAAATACTTCATAAGAAAAAACACGAATAATTTAATTAAACAATAAAAACTCTTATTGTTCATTTGGCGACCGTGACAGGACGAAAATAAAAAAATAAATAAAAAAAAAGTGAACATTTTTCGAGGAATGACCGTAAAGACAATTGGTAGTCACCATATGGAAATCAAAGGAAAGAATCAAGCTAGCTGCATCAACTTTTCATCTTTATAATTGGATTTCCTGCGTTACTGCATGATATTTTCATCAATTTGGAGTTCTGCATTAAATGGTTGGAAGATTCAATAATTGTGGGATCAATATACCGAAGCAAATTTATTTTGGTAAGAAGGTTTCATTTATTAAGTGCGAATATTTGCAACAAAAGGAATTTGGTTCGCGGAATTGATGCTGTCGTTGGAAAAATTCATATAGAATTTCGTTGTTGAAACTTTGTTGTATCATCACTCCCGTTCCTGAAACGATTTCAAATTTGCAAATAATAACATAAATAGTTGTCGCAAATAATTAAAGTATAAAAGGCCATCTTCAATTATATTTAATTGAAACTCGTATATCCTCGCATTTCGTTTATAAGACTTATTGTTTAATCATCTACTGTGGAACATTCCTAACGCAAAATGACAACTGTAGAAAGTCAAAATAATATTGATAAGCAGCTTGAAGAGTTGAAGCTTCAAAGATCTAGTACTAAAGGTTCCATCACTCGCATTAAAACTTATATAAACAACAAATTAGATGCGTTATCGCCAACAGATTTGGAGTGTAGGTTGGGTATTTTGGAGTCGTATTGGAAGGCTTTTCTTTCACATCAGTGCACCATAGAAAAACTTTCTCTAAACGATTCAAACAATAATGTAGTTCGAGGAGAGATTGAGGATTTATATTGCGAAGTTAAGTCGAAGATCCTTTCATTAATGTCTAACAAGCAGTCAGATTTACCAGACGCTAATACATCCTTGTCATCTGCTTCTATCACTTACATGCCGAAAAAGCCCATATTGCCTCCATTGAAACTTCCACAGTTCTCTGGAAAATATTCAGAATATCCAAATTTTATCGCTACTTTCAACAAACTCGTTCACGAAGATTCAGATAAATCTGTTACTGAAAAATATAGTCATTTGTTAAGTTGTTTGTCTGGTGCAGCACTTCGTTCTGTAGAGTCTTTGGGAAAATCGGATATCACATATAATCAAGCCCTTAATAAGCTGAAAGAACGGTTTGACAACAAATGTCTTATCTTTCAAGAACATATTGTAGAAATGTTCGAACTATCAAAACTCAAAAGTCAATAGGACCATTGCTACTGTTAATGCAGTTAATGTGGGTGTGAAAATTAGCGCCTGATAATTTTTGAATATCCGACCAAATTTTTTTTGAGGAAAGGAGGGGGGTAATTTGACTAGTAAAAGATTCAAAACACAATTTCTTGGCTATTTTGGCTTGCCTTTTAAATAGGGAGTTAGTCCTCTTATAGCGGATTAAGTTATCAAGAGAACGATTTTGTTTAAATTCTTGCCAAGCTTTTAACTTTTGAATGCGGAGATTATTTAACTCCTTGTTCCACCAGGGTACTTTACGTTTTGAAAATAAGAATTTAGTTTGTGGAATCGACTGGTTAGCAGCTGTTTTGATGATTTTACAAATTTTTGCAGCTTCTTGATTTGTGTTGGAAGAGATTGAAATTGAATTAGAAAGTTCTGAGTTGATGACCTGAAATTTTTCCCAATTTGCCTTGTCGGTGATGAATCGGGGTCTGAATTTAAGGGTTTGGGAAGAGTGTACACAACATTTTATCAAAATGGGGAAATGATCGCTGCCGTGTAAATCATTTAATACATTCCAAGAGAAATAGTGAGCTATTGATGAAGTTACAATAGATAAATCTACGTGCGTAAGCGTAGAAAATGTTGATAAATGAGTTGGGGATCCGTCGTTTAGCAAAGTAAGGTTAGAAGATAGTAAAAGATCTTCAACTATTTTACCTCGAGAGTTTGTAGCGGAGGAACCCCAAAGGGGACTCCAGGCGTTGAAGTCTCCCAAGAGGATGAAGGGGAGCGGAATGTGAGATAAAAAATCAAAATCTTTTAGTGAATATTTTTGACACGGAGGAATGTAAATGGAGATCAGACAGAATCTGAGCGGACAGTTGAATTCAATACAAACAACAGAAAAGGGAGCGTTTATAAAACGTTGTTTATGTTGGAGGTTTTTGTTAATCAAAACAGCGACTCCTTGTTTATTGGAGGTATTTTGGGGTAAATTGCTGAAGTAGCCCACATATTGTTTAGGGACTGGGAAGGAGGACTTGGCTGCTAGATGAGTTTCCTGCAGAGCAACTATAGAAGGAGAATGTAGGTTTAGTAGAATATGAAGTTCATGAAGATTGTTTGATAGTCCATTGATGTTCCATTGCAAAAAGGAATTCATAACTGGGTTATGCAATGAGTATGTTATTGTAATGTAAAAAGTTATATATAATATTTTATTTCGAATTAATTAGCTGCTGAATATTATTGTTGTTTAAATGTATTTATGTTCTTTTTGTTTTTTGTTGTTTTTTTTTTTTTTTGTAGTATCGAGAGGCAACTCATCGTCAGAGGAACTGTGAGGGATAGATAAAGATAGATCTTTTGGTACGGAAGGGAGAGGGGAGGAAGAAGTTTCAGTTTCAATAGTTTCCATTGAAGCATTAGATGGAGAATCAGAAGGTTTCAATGAAAGGTTTTGAGGTGTGGTAGAAGTTTTTGTTGGTTCGATTTTTTCAGGGTTAGCTGTGTTGGTTGTGGGATTTGTAAAGTTAGTTTTGGGGTAATTTAGGGATGAAGCTGCTTGTGAAGCAGCTGAAGAATAGGGTTGGCGTGGTTCAGCAGAGATAGGATTGAGTTGTTTGTATTGCTTAACTGCATCGCGCATTGAGCACTTGTTTGTAATTTTAATTTTTAGTATTTCTTTCGATTGCTTGAATTTTGGGCAATCAGGCGAAGAGGCTGGATGATCGCCACTGCAGTTGGCACAGAGAGTGCGTTCACAGACGGCTGGGGAATGAGGAGGAAAGTTGCATTGAACACAAGTAGGGGTTTTTTTACAATATTTCGCGGTGTGCCCAAGCAACTGACAATTTTTGCATCGCATGGGATTAGGAATATATTGTTTAATTTCTACCCTTCTCCATGCTATGTCGATGATAGAAGGCAGGTAATATCTGTCAAAAGTGAGCAACAAAACCCCACTAGGCTGGGGTTTATTCTCAACTAATTTTTGAAATTTGTATACTTCAACGACGCCACTGTTTTTAAGTTCAGAAATGATTTCAGTTTCTGGAACTCCATTTAAAAATGGAGCATAAATTGTGCCCTTAGTGTGGTTAAGGTTATCATGATACTTTGCTGATATATCGCAGATTCCAAGCAATGATTTGGCGGAAATAAACTTAGAAGCAGTCGCTGAATCTTTCAATAATAGGAGTAGATTACCGTCGCGGAGCTCAGATATTGATAAAATATTTTTGCTAATTAACTTCAAGGATTTATGCACTGCAAAGCAAGAATATTGAGAGAGCGTTTTGTCACTATTTTTTGAAGAAACAACTACATATTTGGGGTCTTCTTTCTGCACAGTGGGTAGAAGTGGAAAACATTCACTTGTAATATTTTTGGTTTTGCGTTTTTTGTTCGCTGGTTGTTCAGCCAGAATACTAAACTTATTCGATTCCAGGTTAGGTGGCCCTGGCGCCATTATGCTAAATTAAGAGTACACCAAACTATACTAATATTTCAATTAAACTCTGAACGTTCTATAAATAGCCGATATACAATAGCAAATTATAAGCAAATACCGTAATGTACAGAGAAACAAAAACCTAATAACGGGATCAATGCAACGAAGCGATCAAAAGCACTCTGCTAAACTCAACTTGACTGCGCAAAGGTTAGTCGGAGACTGAGGTAAAATAAGATGTCGTCCGTTTGTGGAAAAAAATCATGTAATTAACAATATTAAAATTTATTACTCCTTATTTTTACTCCTTACTTTTCCTGTCGGGATTTCTTTGCCATTGGATCTGCTTCTAACAGCTCGTCGTCCTCCTTAGTTATCAGGCTGCCAATGACATCGTCGCCGTCGTCGTATTCGTCTGGTGAGTCTTCCAGCCTCCTCGTTTAGGTCAGTTGCGGGAGCGTTTTCGCAGCTGTGGCCTGTGCAGTGCTTGCACATTGCTGAGCACCGCAGACCTGCTTTCTTGCAGCTGCAAGCTCCGGTGCTACAGCCTTTCCTGCACTTGCAGGAAACACTATGGAGGATGTCATCTGGCGCAGCATTTTTGGTTGTGGGGATTGGTAGTACCCCTCGTGTGGTTAGGCTCCAGCCCCAAACTGATGGAAGAAGTTCGTTGCCTAACCACGCCTGTACTTGCTGATAAGTGCGGAGGGAATGGTACTTGGCAGCGTCCCTTGTTGGTGGTAGGCGGGCTAGAACTAATTTATCCTTCGTCACTGATCGTTGGAATAACCGGTACCGGAGGTCATCGACGTTGTCATCGTCAATGTCGCCTCCTTGAAAGAAAGGACCAACTCCACTTTTTGACCAACTTAATGACCAATTTTCTCGAAAACTATTTGACCAAATATAGCAAAATTTTTTTTCAGAGATTCTTTAAAGGGTTTTATCTCCTTTAAGTGGAGCACTTTTCCAATTTTCGACCTAGGAATTGCCCTCGAATTTTCCGAATGAGATTAGTTTTTCCAAAAATTTTTCTATAGTTTTTTATTCTTTTTTTTCGTATTTTTCGATAAATTTTCCTAATGTTTTTCATATTGTTATGAAGATTAAGGGATTGGTAACGGTTTCCGTAAAAAATCTGATTATGTTTCATGGAAAATATTGGAAAAATTTAACAAATTGAAAGTGCTTTTTTTGCCTAATTTTCTTGAGTTATCCTATGCAAAACGGGGACCACAACCAAATTCTCGCAAATTTGGTTCAACGAGTTGAATGTAGATGGCCATTGGCCAGAATTGCTAGAATTGGTAGAAAATACGTCAGCTGCTTTCGATGCAGTAAGTGGATATTTTTACACACACATCTTAATAGCATGCTACACTTGCTATTGTGTAGGAAAGCGCAATTTTTGCTTGTTTTCTGGGGTGATGTTATTTATTTATTTTTTTTTTTTGCCGCCACAACCAGTTTAGGTAGAAGGAACTTTTGCGGGTGTGCGCGGTGATGCCGATGCCGAATTGTAGTTCTTCCTGATTATTTCAGTGCCGACAAGAAAATGAATTTCTTTTGTACTGCGGCACACTTTTTTCATTCTATATTTAGATTTGATTTTCTGAGCAGTCGTCGCAGGATTATTTTCCCTTTTTCATTTTCTGGCCAACATTTTCGTATAAAAAAGCAAGTGTTTTTCTGGTCTTGAAAATTTTGTTTGGATTTGTTTTTTAGGATGCACGTATTATTGAGTAAGGTGTGAATTTTTCAGTTCCAAATAAATAGTCAATGTCAACAAAAATTTTGTAATGAATATTTTATTGCAATTTCAAACAATTTCAAGTATTATTGTTTTGAATAATAGTTGGGTCATTCCGCGCATCAAATAAAAATATGATTTGTCACACTCAACCATCATCTCAGATTTTGATGAGATTTTGTAATTTTTATCTATGCATAGTTATGAAAAAATACCACATTTTATCTCTTTAGCCCTATTATTATTACAATTAGGTAACTATATTTTAGAAAAAAAGTTTAATAACAATAATTCCCTACAATATTGTTGAAATTGACTATTTTTTTTACAAATGAAAAACCCTCACCTTCCTCAATAATTCGGTCACCCTGAAATAAAAAACAAATCCAAAATAAAATTGTCAAGGCCGGAAGAACGAACGCACTTGTTTTTTCAAAAGAAAATGTTGGCCAGAAAGCGACGGCTGCCTGGACAGATCTTGGTTTTCGAAAACCAAATCAGAATATAAAATGAAAAAGAAATACTCAGAAAGAACATCAATTCGACTTCCGCATCACCGCAGTGCATACCCCGCAAAAGTTCCTACCATATGTTATATTCACGTTGCCTGTGGTGGCAAAAGAATAATAAAAAAGATCACCCCAGAAAACAAGCAAAATTTGGGCTTCAATAGCAGGCAAGTATGTGTCTGTAAAGTGTAAATCGAATATCGATCCACTGCCATTGAATAAAAGCAGCTCTGTGACGTATCTCTAAAAGTCTAAACACGCTGCTGATCTGCTGGAATAACTCCGCGTGCGCTGCCGAATTTTCTTCTTTGTTTTGTCTTGTTTGCAAAGTGTCTCCACTACTGCGGTAAATTGTCCATGCTAAGAAAACGATTTCTGCTCTCGGTAAATTTGCCTCTTAATGTCTAACAAGCAGTCAGATTTACCAGACGCTAATACATCCTTGTCATCTGCTTCTATCACTTACATGCCGAAAAAGCCCATATTGCCTCCATTGAAACTTCCACAGTTCTCTGGAAAATATTCAGAATATCCAAATTTCAAACCATATTTCCTCAGCTTCTCAGCCATCACAATTGGCATCAATAGCGCAACAAAGTAAGATCAATAATTCACAAGGATATGTGCGAATTCTTCAAAAACTCCTGCATCGCTTTGTTCAGCTGCACAAGATACTCAACTTGAATCGCCTAAAAATTATGTTTTTTTAGCAACCGCAATAATTTACATTAAAGACAAATTTGGTAGTTACAAGCCGGCTCGGGCATTGTTAGATTCAGCTTCGCAGCTCAATTTCATAACAGCGGAACTATCACATAATTTGGGCTTAAAGCGAAAACGCATTGATTACGATATAAGTGGCATAGGAGACATTGGTGCCAAGGTTTGCTATGAAGTGTGTTCCACAATAAAGTCCAGAACAAATGACTTTCAAACTGATTTGACCCTGTGGATTCTTCCTACAATCACTGGATTACATCCTGAAACAGAAGTTGACGTCAAACCATGGAACATTCCAAAAAATATTGAATTAGCGGACCCTAGTTTTTACAAGCCAAAGCGAATCGACATGCTTTTTAGTCCAGTCGACAAGTAGGAAAAAGTGTGGCTAGGTGAAAAAAGGTCGGAAGTTAATGAAACTTTGGGATGTTGTTGGGGGATGGTTGATTAACATTTTCTCAAGTTTTGGACCTCGAGGACCCTGTGCGAAAAGAGGAGGGGGGGGGGGGGGGGACTGCAAAATTTTCGACTTTCTTCCTGTTTTTCCTCAATAACTTTTTTTTTCTTAAGTCGTACGCTAAACCATCCTGAGACTTTTTTGTAGAGCGTTAAATTTTCTACAAATGCCAGTATATATCTTAGCAGAATTTAGCAAATGTTTTTAATTTTACTAAACATGCGAAATGAGATTTTTTATTTTTCATACAAATTTTGTTCGTATTTTGTTCGGGTGTTCAGTGAACACCTTGAACTCTACCACGCTTCGCCACTGGATATGGCGGTGCTGACGATAATCATGTCGGCATCCTCATAAGCCTGTTTCACTTCGATGCTAGCATCCGCCATTCGTGTCATCAACATCGAAATGAATGCCCTCTTATTGTGGTCGTTTGCCAAGAACTTTTCTTGTGGTATGGTCACCATGGTAGATGAAGAGAACACGACCTTGGTTGCTGTTTGTAATGTAGAACCTACATGAAGAATACCTCCCTCTCTGCAGCAGTGGCTCCGTTTCTCACACCAAATGCTACTCCCCAGCAGATCAGCGACGCTGGAGAAAAGTTCTGGTTGCAGTTTATGGAGGCGACATTGACGATGACAACGTCGATGACCTCCGGTACCGGTTATTCCAACGATCAGTGACGAAGGATAAATTAGTTCTAGCCCGCCTACCACCAACAAGGGACGCTGCCAAGTACCATTCCCTCCGCACTTATCAGCAAGTGCAGGCGTGGTTAGGCAACGAACTTCTTCCATCAGTTTGGGGCTGGAGCCTAACCACACGAGGGGTACTACCAATCCCCACAACCAAAAATGCTGCGCCAGATGACATCCTCCATAGTGTTTCCTGCAAGTGCAGGAAAGGCTGTAGCACCGGAGCTTGCAGCTGCAAGAAAGCAGGTCTTCGGTGCTCAGCAATGTGCAAGCACTGCACAGGCCACAGCTGCGAAAACGCTCCCGCAACTGACCTAAACGAGGAGGCTGGAGGACTCACCAGACGAATACGACGACGGCGACGATGTCATTGGCAGCCTGATAACTAAGGAGGACGACGAGCTGTTAGAAGCAGATCCAATGGCAAAGAAATCCCGACAGGAAAAGTAAGGAGTAAAAATAAGGAGTAATAAATTTTAATATTGTTAATTACATGATTTTTTTCCACAAACGGACGACATCTTATTTTATCTGCCCTGTGATAACTATGTAGTGGGGGGCGGGGCATCGACTAATGTCATTAACGTGAATATGGTTGGCTTTAATGAGAAAAGAAAATTAGCATTTGTGAGTTGTGGTTGGTAGGGCGAGGGTGAGTAGGGGGGGGGGGGGGGGGGTCCAATATTGGTGATTGTAACTAGGAACCATAATTACAACAACATTTCATCATAATTCGGGTATAACAGATGAAATAAAATGGGATTATACAGTTTTTTTTTCATTTTTTAGCAAATTTTGAAAAATTACCTTTTTTTCGAAGTACCATATCTCGGTAACGAATTGATATACAAACATGTTTGAATAGTCAAATTTGTAGAAAATTTAACGCTCTACAAAAAAGTCTCAGGATGGTTTAGCGTACGACTTAAGAAAAAAAAGTTATTGAGGAAAAACAGGAAGAAAGTCGAAAATTTTGCAGTCCCGCCCCCTCTCCTCTTTTCGCACAGGGTCCTCGAGGTCCAAAACTTGAGAAAATGTTAATCAACCATCCCCCAACAACATCCCAAAGTTTCATTAACTTCCGACCTTTTTCTATCTAAAACTACCTATCGACTGGACTATTTAGGCGCTGACAGATTTTTAGAACTCTTGTGTGTTGGTCAAATTAAATTAGCTCCTGGTTTGCCCACATTTCAAAAGACGTTGTTCGGTTGGGTTGTGTGCGGTGCTTATAATCTCCATCCATCTGTTATACAAATGCACAGCTTGATTTCAGTTGTTGAACAACATCAACCAGAGGAAACATTAAACGCGATTGTGGAAAAATTTTGGGAAATCGAAAGTCTTAAAACTAATAACACTCTGTACACACCGGAACAACAGACTTGTGAAGAGCATTTTTTGAAAACTGTCAAAAGAGACGAGAATGGCCGATATATTGTCAGAATGCCATTTAAATCTCCAGTGTCTGTATTGGGAAATTCGTACGACATAGCTAAAAAACGATTGCAAACATTAGAATACAAGTTAAACAAAAACCCGGAATTAAAGACCCAGTATCATTCTTTCTTAGAAGAATATTACAATCTAAGTCATATGGAACCAGATCTCAATTTTGATAATTCATTGGTCAAATACTACATGCCACATAGTTGTGTATTGCGTCCAGAGAGTACTTCTACTAAATTGCGGGTCGTATTTGACGCTTCATGTCGCACTGCGTCACAAGTCTCATTAAACGACATTTTGATGGTAGGTCCAAGGGTTCAAAATGATCTTTACTCTATATTAATTCGGTTTCGTTGTTGGAGATTTGCTCTTACCGCAGACATACACAAGATGTATCGTCAAATATTAGTTGACGAAGCAGATAGAAATCTACAATGTATTCTATGGAGAAACTTTGAAACTGGAGATCTTCAAACTTTTAAACTAAATACCGTTACATATGGCACTGCAGCAGCACCATTTCTTTCCACTCGTTGTCTAAAACATTTGGCTGATGCAAATATTGAAAAGTACCCTGTAGCAAGCAAAGTTATTAAAGAAGATTTCTATGTTGATGATCTTCTCACTGGAGCAGACACTGAAGATGGCATTCTACGTTTGCAAGCTGATGTGCAACACATTCTATTATCTGCAAAATTCGAACTCAAGAAATGGTATTCTAATATAAAGTCCGTTTTAGCACATATTCCAGATTCCCATTTAGAAAAGCCGCTGAAGTTGCATGACCTCGATATCATTAAGACTTTGGGCATTGCATGGGAGCCTACATCTGACAAATTTGTTTACTCATGCAAAATAGAGAGGACCAGTTCAACAAGAATTACAAAGCGAACTATTTTATCAGGTCTTTCCAAGCTGTTTGATCCTTTGGGATTAGTAAATCCCGTTGTAGTGAAGGGAAAAGTGTTTTTGCAAGAGTTATGGCTCCTTAATCTAAGTTGGGATGAATCTCTTCCGTTGGAATTAAGCGATCGTTGGGAACGTTATTTGGAAGACTTAGACACAATCCATACCATACAGATTCCACGCTTCATCCTGAGTGAGAAGAAAGCAGTTCAAATAGAGCTTCATGGTTTCAGCGATGCATCTACTCGTGCATATGGCTGCTGTATTTACAGTAGAAGTATCGATGAAGAAGGCAAAATTAGCGTCCATTTGATAACAGCCAAGTCTAAAGTAGCACCATCGAAGACTGTGAGAACGCTACCGTGTTTGGAATTGTGTGGAGCAGAACTCTTATCACAGACAGTTAATCGACTTAAGGATATTATCCGGAATCCAATTCAGTCAGTACACCTGTGGACAGATTCGCGGATTGTTTTAGGTTGGCTTTCATCACACGCATCAAGCTGGAAAACTTTCGTTGCGAATAGGGTATCTATTATACAGGAATTGACTAGTTCAGCTACATGGAGATATGTTCCCACCAAACAAAATCCAGCTGATATAGTGTCAAGGGGAGCTACTGTAAACCAATTGAAGGAATCGTTCTGGTTTTGTGGACCTGATTTTTTACATAATTCACCTGATTTCTGGCCACAAAATATGGACAAAATAAACAACTTGCCAGAAAAAAGAACGCAAGTTACCATTTTAAGTTGTGTAGTGGAAGATTCTTTTGCCAATTTTTTGTACAAATGGAGCAGTCACACAAAAGTCCTTCGAATTTTGGCTTATATACTTCGATTTATAGGAAACATTCAGTTAAAAAGGAAGGGACATGAAATCGTTATTGGATGCATTAATTCAATGGAAATGGAAGCAGCTATGATAAAAGCTATTTGGATTATTCAACATGTCGAATTTGCCGCAGAAATTTCTTGTTTGAAGAAAAACGACTCAGGCTCTTTGAATAGTAATCTACAAATATTGAACCCTTTTCTGGATAAATTAGAATTACTTCGCGTAGGTGGAAGACTGGCAAATGCTGATTTACCCTATGCAGCTAAATATCCTTTGCTTTTACCAAAAAACAATGACTTTGCCAAGTCCTATCTTAGAGATCTACATATTAAAAATTTTCATGCAGGCGCTCAAGCACTAGTGGCTTATAGTCGTCAGCTGGTGTGGATTCTAAATGCCAGACACTATGCTAGAAAGATTGTTCAAGAATGCATACATTGTTTCAAATACAGACCTAAATTGCCCGAACAATTAATGGGAGATCTTCCTAAACGTCGAGTATGCGGAGGTGGTGCCTTTGAGAACGTAGGTGTTGATTTCTGTGGACCCATTTATACGACTTACAAAATTCGAGGCAAAAAACCATACAAATCTTACATTTGCGTATTCGTGTGTTTTTTATCACGAGGAATTCACCTTGAAGTAGTATCGGATTTAACGTCAGAAGCCTTTATCGCAGCACTGAAACGCTTCGTTAGTCGTCGTCGTCTTTGCAAGCATATTCACTGCGATAACGCGACAAATTTCGTTGGAGCCAAGAGACTTTTACGTGATCTTAAAGAAGCATTTCTTAGTCAAGTAGTTCAGACAAGCATCAAGATTTGGTGTACGCAAGAAGGAATAAGTTTTCATCATATCCCACCGAGATCGCCGCATTTCGGAGGAATTTGGGAGGCAGCAGTTAAATCTGCAAAAACCCATTTATTTAAATCTCTTCAAAATGCACTGTTAACTTTCGAAGAATTGACTACTGTATGTTGTCAAATTGAAGCCATTTTGAATTCCCGTCCAATCTGTCCGATCTCTGGTCGCCTGCACGGACACGCACATGCGCCCAACGCATGCCTTCTAGAGGTTAGCCGAGCACAAATTCGGAAAAACAACGTGCTTCCGGCGAAACTTCTAGAAGGCTGACGCGCATGTGTGAGTGAGAAGAGCCGGGTGGGACGACTGGCGACGGGCACCGGCGCGGCTGAGGAGTGAGTCGAGGAGAGACAAAGCGCAAGGAAAGATCGGGAGAAAACGGAAGCCAAGAAAAAATCAAGTGACAAGGTAAACGAAAAAAAAAAAGAAAAAAAAAAAAGGGAAACTAGTGAATTCGTGGTAAAATTATCAATTACCGATAAGGGTCCGCTCCGTTCTAGAATATTGTGAGAATTTATCACGTTTGCGCGGAAACCCTCGCGTTGAAAAATTAGTTGCAGCACGCAAATTTCGGTAACAGTGCGGTTGCGCCACAGGACGATTCCAATAGTGAAAAAAAAAAAAAAGGCGTGAGAAAACTAACGAAAAGGCCTTAATCCAAGCGGAAAAGACCCGCCGGCCCAGGAAAGGTGCCTTCTAAGTGTTCCCGTTCAACCAGTACGTGCTCACGTGATCAGTCGGTGGAAAGTGACGTGTTCAAAGTGACGTGTTCAACGCTTGGCGGACGAGCGGCGCCTTGTCCCCGCGTACCCGGACCCACCGGAACTCGAGGACAGCAATTTTGTATGGCCTAAAAAGGACGAATCCGGAGGAATTTCTTAGGAATTCCGTTTAGTTTTGGAAATATTTAACGTCGAAAATGTTAAAATGACATGTCACTTCAACTCGTTTTACATTTTAACACATTTGTCTCATACAAAATTTACACTAAAATAATTAAAGAACGTTTTTACACTTATTAATCCTATTTTAATTCTGTTCTAATCTGAAAAAAGGATAAAAACATGAATGAAAATTTTGTTTACTTACTTGAGAAGTTTGACAATTTTTCGCTGTCAGTTATCGCAATCAAAGAATATCTATTGACTAAGAAGCGACACCTTTTTTTTATGTGTGCGGGAAATTTTGCACAACTACAAATAACAAAAATTCCGCATTGGTTAAAGTTGTAAAGAACTATCATGTTTGCTTCAAATATCATCGTCTTATGTAAATAGTCATCAGAGCGAGTGAGCAGTAGCATGCAAGCAATTACAAATTTCGACCACATTTTTACATCTTGTGTTGGCACAGCGACAGAGCTTTTACTCGCAATGTTTTTGAAATAGCGATATAAACTTTCGCATCAGCTTTGTGATCGAAAGTTATTTCCCCTCATGCAATGCAAACTCTTCGGGAAAGCAAGAATTGAAACATGGAGAAATGGGTTCGGTGCAAGCTCATTTCGTGTACAGATCTGTGCAATGAACTTTCGTATAATGCTTTTGGGATGGCGATATAAACTTTCAAGTTGTTTTCGTCTGCGAGAAAACACATGATTCAAACGATTTTGAATTGGTTGTGATTTACTGGCATGGTTGGTTGAATGCATTAAAGTTTCGAACTGTCTTGCAGCAAATTAATTAGATTTTATTAGATATTTTTAAATAAGGGTTTTTGTAACTATAATTTTCCCTTTACCATTATCAATTATAATATGTAAACTTCTTTCCTCATGTACGCATTATATCTCAGTTTGTAAAGAACAAAGTTTTCTAATCTCTGTGCATTATTCTGAACTGTTATTATTCTGAATTGTACATTTATATTAATAAAAAATTTTAAATAAAATAAAAAAAATATTAGATATGGAGCGTTTGGTATCGAAATGGGCCACATCACTTCAGTTACTTTTTTCAGAAATCACAAAAAACTTCGCAAATAACAAAGTTTTGCGTAAAAAAAATTTAAGAAAAATCTTTTAATGTGTACTGGATATAATATATTTATGGGCAGGTTTTGCATATTGTAGCCTAATTTACCTCATAGTTATAAGCAATTTTACTTCTGATCTAGCCTGTTTTGATTCCAATATTGTTGATATAGCCCTTTTTGAAATTGCTCTAAGTGATATAGCCTTTTTTGAAACTATAGTGAGTGATGTACCTGATTTTGATGCCTAAAAAGGTAGTACAAAACCATTATATTTGTAAAATTCAAGTTGAAGCAAACTTTTAATCACTAAAACGAAAACATTAACAACCTGTCCCATTAATAGAAATCTTTGCTTACAAAGTACAAATTAAATGAGTAAACAGAACGAAATTAATGTCTTACTTGTAGGAGCTCTCTTCCAGGGTCCCGTTTGTCAAGTGATGCACTACTCGATGAGACTGTGTTTTCGATTTTGCTAATAAAGTCAGTCGCTGACCAGATCTTGTTCAGAGCGTTTGTTTTATTTGAATATCCTGACGTCTTGGTTTTCCCACATACTTAATATGCTTAAAAGAAGTGAGAAAAAGCAATTTAAGATTTATCTCAAAGAGAAGTAAATCGAAAACGCTTTCTTTTATTAAATTATAATATTCAAATAATCGTGCCAAACATTTTGCGCCTAATATGTGAACATCATCGTTCCGTTTCATATCCTTCTCTAGCAAATGTCATTCTGTTGCTGTCTAATGTTCCTGGCATTGACTTACACAGCAGCAAGTCAAATTGTGTACATACGAGAGGTGTCGCTTCTTAGTTTAGATATTCTTTGTCGCAATTGGCACATCGTGCTGATTTGAGTGCGTTCGTCAAGAATGTAAGTTATCCACAAGCACGCACAAGCAAGCACGAATATAAATTCTCTAGCTTAAATAGCAAAATTTGTATAAAAGTTACATTCTTGGCGAACGCACTCAAATCAGCACGATGTGCCAATTGCGATAACTGACAGCGAAAAACTGTCAAGCTTCTCAAGAAAGTAAACAAATTTTTCATTAATGATTTTATCCATTTTTTTCAGATTAGAACAGAATTAATATAGGATTAATGAGCGTAAAAACGTTTTTTAATTATTTTAGTGTAAATTTTGTATATGAGGCAAATGTGTTAAAATGTTGTAAATTGGCTTGAGGTGACATGTCATCTTAACATTTTTGAGGTTAAAAATTTCCAAAACTAAACGGAATTCCTAAGAAATTCCTCCGGATTCGTCACTTTTAGACCATACATGTCCATAAAAATTTTCATTAAAATCCGCGGCTTCCTTCTGGGTGTTCCGTCTCGTAAACTTAAGCCAAATCCTCTATAAAATACGAAGTCCTAGAAGAAATAAGGAAACCACATCTTCAAGTTGCCGGCGTAAAAATTAAATGTAACAACAACGACGTATCAATATTCGTGATATATTTTCCACCAAGGCACAGCGTTAGATGTTAGCAATATGAAGCCGTCTTTGATAAACTCGCAACAAAATTTATAGTAGGCGGTGACTTCAATGCCACACACCCATGGTGGGGTTCAAAGCTTTTGAATCTAAAGGGCAGAGAGTTATAGAAATGTCTAATAAAAAATCACTATGGTGCCTTATCCACTGGGAGACCAACATATTGGCCAACTGACCCGCAGAAAATTCCTGACCTGCTTGACTTCTTCGTATACGCAGGGATCTCAAGTCAATGCCTAGACATAAATGACAATGATGATCTAAGCTCGGATCATTGCCCAATTATAGCTAACTACAGTACGACTCTAAAAAAGAAAGCAAATATAAGCAGGATAATTACATCAAAAACTGACATTGATTCTTTCCAATATTGGTTAGATAAAAATATCGCACCTAACATATCATTGAAGGACGATAATGAACTGCACAGAGCTGTGGAAAATTTTACCAACTTAATTCACGAAGTGGCTACTTTATCCCCCAGAAAGTCGGAGAAATGAGTATAAATGTTATAATACGAAACATTATATGAATATAATTTTGCCACAATTAATTTCCACACCTTAGTAAAAAGCAAATGTCAGTCAATTCCCACGTTAAGTGTTAACATTCCAAATTTAATTCTTCCCACAAAATTGCAGTAACCCAACCACACGCATACCCGACTCCCTTCCTGTTGCTTATTTTAATTACGTCTGAAAACGCATCCTAAAGAATTTTATTCGGCTTACTCTAATTACACCTGGGAACCTAAAATTTAGAGAATTCCCGCTAGCAACGCGTTTTTCTAGATTTTGGAAACTAAGTAAAAGCTTTCGATTGACACCTACCCTCAGTCTGAAGTTAACAGTCGAAAAGTGCGGAAAATAGTTAAAGTTTGGAAATTACTTAAATAATTCTCGCTTAAGTGTCGCTAAGTTAACATATCGATAAGTGTAGAAAGTTTAAGTGTTCGGTACCTGAATAAAGACTTCAATAAAGATCACTTTTTAAAGGAACTTGCATTTTTTTTATAATAATTATTTTTTTTTGATTGAACGCGAGTTCAATAATAAAATTGGCGCAGCCGGTAGGATCTGCGTTACGGAAAGTTCTACAGTGTGAAAGTTTCGTATGTGTTTTTACACTTAAACGCAGATCAGTGTCTCGTAAACAGTTTTACGACACATAACTCGAATAAACATTAAGTGCACAGTTCCGCTTCATAGTTTACCACAAGAAACAGTAAACGAAGCAAAAACCAAGTGTTATTGTGAATAGTGGTTTAAAGAAGGAGCCACTAACAAACATTGACCGAACAAATCCCAAACAACCTGACAAGGAAGGAAGAAACAACCTGACAAGGAAGGAAGAAACTACAACAATAGCAACTGTAATTCCCCAAACTCCACACAAGGCAGACGACTAGTGCTATTACTGGATCGAAGAAGGACCACGTAGCAAAAGTAGGACTCACAAACACCAACAACAACCATCGAAGGAAGACATCCCCGAAACCAGCCGAACGAAGGATATTTCAAGTAAGATGAGTTATGAATAAAGATTCTACCCCAGGAGGAGACGCAATTGAAGAATTAACTAATTTACTTAATAATTTTTCACTAACCCCTACACAAAATAAAGATTTAAATACATTTAGTTTTATAAAATTTAATATAAATACAAATATGGCTACCCCAAGATCCCTTATAATCGACCCGCTGAAGTACCTCAATAAGTTACCAGAATTTTATGGCGACTACCGCGATTTACAAAATTTTATCGACCTGATCGACAGAGTTCATCCACACCTTTTGACCTACGATGCTCTAGGGCAAAGTATATTTTCCGACATAATCAGATCCAAATTAAAGAATAAAGCGCGAGAAGTGAAAGAAATAAATAACCACGTTAAAGGGTGGCTGGAAATAAAGGAATTACTAATTAATAACTTCGGCGACAGTTCTAGTTTAGAAGAATTATTTGATAACCTGAGAAGCGTACAATTTAAATCAAATTGCGTTGACTTTTATAATGAAATCAAAATAGCACTAAGGCGGTTAAACGTGAAAACACAGCTCACTCAAGGACCAAACAATAGTAAAGACATGATCGAAAACAACAAAAGCTCTGCTTTAACAACGTTCAAAAATAAAATCCCGGAACCAATGCGGTCAATCCTGTATTGTAGAAAACCTGAAACCCTTGAAGCCGCAATGGATATCTTACATGAATCGGGCTACGCATACTTTTCAAATAACCCACATAACTCCAAGTATACTGATGGACCTAACAGACCTAATAATCAAAAGGTAAAAAACCAGTTCAATCCACGTCAACCCAATAACTTTAAATTTTCCCGAAATCAAAATTATTCCAATGACAATTACAGAAACGGCGCATATGTACAAAATAAACACAATAACAATTACACCACAAATTACACCAGACAAAACAATACACCACCAAGGAACCCCAGGAATGGCTTTGACACCCAACAATTCGCAAAATAACAAAATACCAATCAACCCTGGGCTACAAATAACTCTTTCCGATCGAATCAACACCGCAAGATAAATCCACACCAACCCAACCAACCCCGTTTTACAAGTAATAACGCCTCGCAATTCAAAGCACCTGATAATCCGTATAACAATAATTCTTACCGAAATTTCAACCCTACACATAATTATACAAATCAATCATTGCCTGATCCTGAACCTATGGATATAAACATAAACGAATCAAATCAATTGCCAAAACAAGAAAATTTTCCCTTACAGGCCTCACCTTCAAGTTACCTCATATCATAATAAACAACAAAATTAGACCATTAAAATTCATAATAGATACCGGCGCAACCCATTCAATAATCAACCCCGGAATTTGTCATCCCAAATATATAGAAACACTTACAGAGGATATTTGCGTGAAAACCTTGTCGCAAGAGATAAAATTGAAAGAAAAGGCGACAATCCCATTGTTTCCAGAATTAGGAAACCCAAATATCAAAGTAGATTTTCATGTTTACGCTTTTCATAACAAATACGATGGTTTAATCGGGAATAATATTTTAATGCCTCTTAAATCTGTAATAGACTTAGGGAACGGAGTCCTAAAAACCAAAGACAGAACTGTAGAGTTACATTTCCACGATATGCAAGTGCAGCAGGCAAATAATAATTACACTTACAAAATTGAAAACGAGGGTCATTACCAAATACTCGTACCAGTTAAACAAAAGGACGGGTTAGCCTTCCTGAAAGAAAAGAAGTCTTCAGATGGCAAGGTAATTGTACACGAAGGTATTTATAATGTCGACAATTACAAAGTTAAAGCTAATGTGGAAATAAAAGAAAATAACACAAAAACAATAACATTTGCCCCCCTCGAAACTGAAATCGTCAATCAAGAAAACTTTTGCGTTAATGAGTTCAAGGAATCACCATCCAAGACCGCGTTAGAACAAATTCGGGTAGATTACTTAAATAGCGAAGAAAAGCAAGGGCTTTTCAAAGTAATTAAACGATTTTCTAATATATTCTACAAAGAAGATTCAGGCTTGTCCTTCACGAACGCCATAAAACATAGAATCCGAACTACGAACGACATACCAATTTTTGTCAAATCCTATAGATACCCTTTTGTACACAAGCAGGAAGTTGAAAAGCAGATCGATGAAATGCTAGAGAAAGGCATTATTCGACCAAGCAACTCTCCCTATTCAGCGCCAGTCTGGATCGTCCCAAAGAAGGCGGACGCCAGCGGCAAAGCTAAATGGCGAATCGTCATAGACTATCGAAAACTGAACGAGATCACGATAGACGACAAATACCCAATTCCAAATATCGACGAGATATTGGGAAAATTAGGTACATGCCAGTACTTTACAACCCTAGATCTCGCAAAGGGGTTCCATCAAATCGAGATCGACGAAAAGGACGTTCATAAAACGGCATTCAGCGTAGAAAACGGGCACTATGAATACCTTCGAATGCCCTTCGGCCTGAAAACAGCGCCAGCTACATTTCAGCGCCTTATGAACGACATCCTGAAAGATTATATCAACAAGATCTGCCTCGTCTATTTGGACGATATAATAATCTATTCATCATCACTGCAAGAACATCTCGATTCCCTCGTAAAGATCTTTAGGAGACTTGAGGAAGCAAACCTGTCAGTTCAGTTAGACAAGTCAGAGTTTCTAAAAAGAGAGACTGAGTTCCTTGGACATATTATTACATTAAACGGTATTCGTCCTAACCCTAAAAAAATTGAATGCGTTAAAAATTTTCCCATACCTAAAACCGCCAAACAAATAAAGCAATTTCTCGGACTCACCGGCTTTTACCGAAAATTTATAAAAGATTATTCTGCAATAGCAAAACCCATTACCAAATTCTTAAAGAAAAATCAGAAAATTAACATACATGATCCGGAATACAATCGCAGCTTCGAATTACTAAAGAAACTTCTAATTAGTGAACCAATCTTGAAATATCCCGATTTTAACAAATCCTTTACTCTAACAACAGACGCGAGCCAATTCGCCCTAGGTGCTGTACTTTCACAAGACAATCATCCGATATGCTACGCAAGTCGAACCTTAAACGACCATGAACAGCATTACAGCACAATAGAGAAAGAGTTACTTGCCGTTGTTTGGGCAACGAAGTATTTTCGCCCATATCTATTCGGAAGGAAATTTACAATAGAAACTGACCACAAACCATTACAATGGCTATTTTCAATCAAGGAACCGAATTCAAAATTAGTTCGCTGGCGACTCAAACTCTCGGAATACGAATATGAAATTAAGTATAAAAAAGGAAGCCAGAATGGCAATGCAGATGCGTTGTCACGCATTAATATAAATCTAGCAGAAGAACTCCCCAACAACGAAGCCAGTAATGAACACATCATTCCAATCAGTAAATCCTCTCTAAATGTATTTAAAAATCAAATTGTCATAACAAAAACTAATTTCGGTTCACTCAAAGTGAAAAATATCAAAATCTTCAATAAATTTCGAAAAATAATCTACACCAAATCTTTAGACACCGATACTTCTATTGCCATACTCAAAAATCACTGCAACCCTAAAAACCTGAATGCAATTTACATCGAAGATCCTGATTACTTCAAAATATTAGAAAAAACATTCTGCGACTACTTTTGTTCCAATAACCAACTCAAATTAATTAGATGTGAAAGGTTCTTGCAAGATATCACCGATGAAGAAATGCTAGCCAAACTTATCGAAGAGGAGCATCTGAGAAACAATCATCGAGGTATCAGCAAAGTTTGCAAAGAACTACAACTGAAATACTTCCACCCTAAATTATCCATACGCGTAACAAAATTCATTAATAACTGCGATATTTGTAATATCGAAAAGTACGAGAGAAAACCAATTAAGCAGAAATTTAAAATTACAGAAACTCCAAACAGCCCTAATCAAATTGTTCACATAGATGTCTTTTACACTTTAGAGAAAAACTTATTCTTAACCTTTATTGATAAATTTAGTAAGTACGCACAAGCTATTAAAATTCAGGCGAGATCTTGGGTGGAACTCAAAAGAGCTATCCTTCAGTACATATCCACCGTGGGTAAAATAGAAAAAGTTATAGTAGATAACGAACTAGGGTTCAAAGCAATACCATTCAGGGAATTCCTACAAAGAGAAAACTTAGAAATCCATTACACATCCAACAACAATCACACCTCGAATTCAGACGTCGAACGACTACACAACACAATGAACGAACACCTAAGATTACTGAAACATGACGAAAACATAGATATCGACACGGTAGAAGAGAAAATATTAAAAGTAATATCTTACTACAATAACAGTATACATAGTACGACAAATAAAAAACCAATAGACTTCAATAACGGAAAAATTAAAGATAACGAATATGCCGACATCCAAATCAGAATTCAAAACATAAAGGAAAAGGTAATCAATAAACGTAATCGCGATAGGGAAGATGTAGAAGTAGAATCCGGACCAAATTTTATCAAAGAAGTTAGGGGAGGGAAAAACCATTCTAAATTTAGGAAAATCGAATTAGAAAAAACCGACGACGATCATGTAGTCGACAAAAACAACGGGCTAAAATACTACAAGTCACACGTAAAAAGACAAAAGAAATTCCAAGAATACAACAACCCCACAATTAAAGCAACAAAAGTAAAAATTAAGAAATCTAAGAAACCCACTTCTATTCCAGGTCAAGATGCTACTCCTCATTGTTCTAATAATACTCCCGCAAGCACTGCCCCAACAAATTGAAATTCAAAATTTAAACGATAATAACGGTTATATCACGATAAAATTAGACGATACGAAAATCATTGCCAAATATAAAAAGGTCCTACATGTACTTAATGTAACAAGTTATGTAGAAACAAGAGACATAATCCGCAGCAACATAGAAATAATCAGAGAAAAAGCTAACTTAATGGAACCTATGTACAGTACACTTACACACAATTTCGATACGCTAAATAAAAAAATTAATAGTTTAAAACCACACAACAGACAACCAAGAGGACTTATTAACATACTCGGTACAGGACTTAAATACATAACAGGTACAATGGACTACAATGACGAAACAGAAATTAAAAACAAACTGGAAGCAATAACACAAAATAACAAAAATTTAATCGAAGAAAGCAATAAACAAATTATAATAAACAACGAAATATCCGACCAAATAAAAAACATAACAAATCAGATCGGAAAACAACAAAATATCATATCAAAATACCTCCAAAATTTTACCGAACAAACCCAAAATAGAATATTACTACTAGAAGATGAAGTTCGATATATGCAACAAATTTATCAAATGAATTACGATATTACCCTACTCAGAGAACATATTGAAGATATACAACAAATAATATTAACCAGCAAATCCGGTTTGCTCACTAGAAATATCCTTTCGGAAGACGAAATCAATTTGATACCGGACTTCGAGAATTTTAAAGATGTGAAAACAGCTATCGCCTTTTACAAAGAACAAATCGTCATAATCGTACTTATCCCAGAATACAGCCAGAACTCCTTCTCAAAAATCCTACTAGAACCTTTACCCAATAAAGAACACAAGTCCATACAATTAGATAATTATACAATACTGGTAGACAAGAACAATAAGATATATAACGCAGAAGTAAAAGAAAAACTAGAAAGGAATTTAGTAGAAATCAAAGACGGATGTATTAATAATATTATAAATTTCAATGACGCCCATTGTCCTATGCAAAATTATACGAAACAAGAAGTAAAAGAAATTACTCCAGGCATTATAGTAACAAAGAACCTACCAAAAAGTAATATCAAACAATTTTGTAATGACTTTAAGATAAACATAGCTGGAAATAGTTAATAGAAATAAATAATATTTTATATGAAAATTTTTACACTAAAGTAAAGGATAACATAGTACTCCCGCATTTTATAACCAAGATAGTAGAAAATAAATCTATAGACATAATAAAGTTCGAAGAAATACACTTGAAGAACATTAATAATAATAGAAAAGAAATCAAAGAAATTGTAGAAACAGATTACAGAGATCATCTAGGAAATGTACCAATAAGTTTCATATTAATTGGAATAGCCATCATAGTAACTATATACCTAATAAAACAATATGTATTATATAAAATTAAAACTAAGAAAATTTCTTCGTCGGAGCCTCAGACTGACGGTGGGGGTGTTATAATACGAAACATTATATGAATATAATTTTGCCACAATTAATTTCCACACCTTAGTAAAAAGCAAATGTCAGTCAATTCCCACGTTAAGTGTTAACATTCCAAATTTAATTCTTCCCACAAAATTGCAGTAACCCAACCACACGCATACCCGACTCCCTTCCTGTTGCTTATTTTAATTACGTCTGAAAACGCATCCTAAAGAATTTTATTCGGCTTACTCTAATTACACCTGGGAACCTAAAAATTAGAGACTTCCCGCTAGCAACGCGTTTTTCTAGATTTTGGAAACTAAGTAAAAGCTTTCGATTGACACCTACCCTCAGTCTGAAGTTAACAGTCGAAAAGTGCGGAAAATAGTTAAAGTTTGGAAATTACTTAAATAATTCTCGCTTAAGTGTCGCTAAGTTAACATATCGATAAGTGTAGAAAGTTTAAGTGTTCGGTACCTCAATAAAGACTTCAATAAAGATCACTTTTTAAAGGAACTTGCATTTTTTTTATAATTATTATTTTTTTTTGATTGAACGCGAGTTCAATAATAAAATTTATAAACTCTTGATCTCTACGGAAATAAGGATACTAATAAGAAACACAAGAAGATTTAGGAGAATTTGGCAAACAAATAGAAATCCACGAGATAGGGCAAACTACAATAGAGCGGCAAATCAGCTCAAGCGCAAGCTCCACGAATACAAAAATGACAAAGTCGGAGAATTTTTGAAAAACCTGGATAGCTCCAAAACTAATAATCACAGTCTCTGGAGAGCTACTAAATACTTAAAAGGGGCAACAAAAAGAAATGTCCCGATACGAGATCATAATGGCACATGGTGCAGGTCTAACCATAGCAAAGCTTACACTTTCTCAGCACACCTAGAACAAACATTTCAACCGTTCAGAGTAAACGATTCACCAAACGAGAGAATAGATTTCCTAGATCTACCATGTCTAATGAATCTATCAATTAAACATATCTCACCAAATGAAGTCCACTGGCAAATAACAAAATTGAATAACACGAAAAGCCAAGGATATGACAAAATTGATGCAAAAATTGTCAAATCATTATCAAGGAAAAGTATAATATTCCTCACCCTGCTGTACAAAGCTATGTTTTCTTTGGATTTTTTGGTATGCAACACAGCCGCAGAATTGTACCAGTTTATTTTTCATTGCAAGTAATTTCTTATTCTAATTTTTCACAACAAATAATTTCTTTGCGTCACAAAATTGATATCACAAATTTTCTGTTTTGGTTAGCGACACGAGTTTTTTCTGCGTCGCTGTTTTCATTTTATAAAGAGTACACAAAAAAACTTAGTTTAGGAGCTATAAGCGAAAAACTGAAAAAATTACGAAAAAATCGTGGTTTTTTACCCCTTCCCCCTTTATTTTCCCTCAAAATGAGCTCATAAATGGTTTGTTATACTCGAAAATATGAAAATCGACCTACAGATGATCTCGGTAGGCCAAAAAACGCAAGAAACTCGTGAATTACAAAAGTCGGCGACATATTGGCCGCCATCTGGAATACCGCCTTTCCGGTTCAGATTTCGATCGGGCAGCCGGCAAATTCGGATTCAGCGGGATCGAGTTAGAGGAAAAACATCGGTTGCCCAATTGTTACCCAAAATGCTTCTAGAACTTCGTTTGTGCGAAAACGTGCCTAGTTTACTTTGCCCATTCCAAAGATACTGTTGTGACTTCTGATGGAAGTCAAACTGTCAGTCAGAATTCATCGAAAAGGAAATGTACTAATTTGATCGAAACACAGCTGATCAAAGAACTTTACTAAACGACTGATTGTTTGATTCCGTCAGAACGAGACACAACTTCACCCCGCTTCCAAAACAGTATAAAGGCGCACACTCAAAACCTTTCAGATCTGATCATCACGATCCCTAGTAGACGATTAATCTACTAGGTAGAGCCTCGGAGCAGTAATCTGAGCAATTCTGAAAAATTAATCGAGAAATAATACTACCCAAAATGCAGAGAATTAATCAGAGTTCCTATTACAGGAAATTTCAAAGTATATTAATTATAAAGAAATTCCAGTATAATTAAGGATTTAAATTATAAAGAATTGTGAATTAGAGAAAATTGCAACCTGAATTGTCTGTGATAATAGAGTGAAAATAAAAAAAACTTTTTTGTAAATTTTTCTTTGAAAAATCATTGACTTTTATTTGAAGAAAATCGCCATCCTTTTCAGCATAATTTTATTAAAGGTTTCGGTAGGAACATTTTGGTCCTTCCAGCCATATAAAAGTCAAAGATAGAATACCAAGAATCCTACAAGTAAAATGGCAAGATCTATTAAAACACAAAGCGTTCTTCACGAACAAATAAAGAAAAACTTTTATTGCCAATAGAGTAGCTGAAATTCAGGAAAATATTCCTCAATCAGCATGGATATACGTCCCTACGAAAGAAAATCCAGCAGATCATGCTTCACGAGGAACATCACCCACCATCCTTCCATCATTAGAAATCGAGTGGAAAGGACCCACATGGTTACGACAAACAGAAATTAACTGACCAAAACAACCAACAGAATACAAAACTAACAACGAGATCAAAACAATTAAAACAATGACGACCACAATTCAAGATCCATCCATATTCTCCAAATTTTCATGATACATAAAAACAATACGTGTCCTAGAAAGATGTTTACGATTTATTAATTACACTAGACGAATTGACATAGCCACAACTCCATACTTAACTGCGAACGAATTGAAAACGCTCAAATAACAATCATTCCCATAATACAAAACATAGAATTCACACAAGAGATACAAAAACTAAAAGATAACAAAAATATCCCAAGGACCAGCAAAATCAAAAATCTTAATCAATTCCTATAGATAAAACCAAAATACTCAGAGCCCAGAGAATTTTAGATGATTTTCTTTAAAATTATATGATATATAAATCATTTATAAACAATAATATGTGCGAAAACAGTGACTTTTTGAAGAATACCCATTTGCCAAAATTTGCAATTTTCAAGTCCCGCTATCTACTAAAGGGTGCGATTTTTGAGAAACTAAAGAACCTGTTACTTTCTATACACAAACGAGCTGTCGACCACTTTATGTAAAAAACAGAAATTAAGCAAATCGGAGCACATGATATAATAAAATGTCCCAAAATGGGTCGATTTTTCATGGAATGACCCAACGCCGCAAAGATATTTCTTTCTGAAGAAGCTCATTCAAGAACTCATTTTTCTATTCGAGTTTGAAATGCACAAAATTTCAATTTCTGAAATGAGAAAGAAAATCGCAAATAACAAACAGCAAATCATTTTGCTAGCACCAGCCTAGAAAAGAAATTACAGCATGGAAGAAAACCGGTTCCAGTTGTTTGCAATGAAATTCAATTTCTTTTCATTTTTCAGTGTAAATAGAGACATCTGTTATGCTGCACAGAAAACCATCTGAATCTTCTTCTGCAATTTTCCTGAACATCACTCCGGTCCATTACCTCTGGACATCTGTATATTGTCTGTGCTCAGAGTCAAGGGACGATCAGAATACAGCAACTCAGCATATGAACAAAAATTTCCAATAATATTACCAGCAAAATATCACTTTACAAATCTCTTAATAAATCACATACATCAATCAACACGACATGGAGGAACACAATTGGTCTTAAAAATATTGCGAAATAACTTTTGGATTTTGAACGCCCGTAACACAGTTCGTTTAATAATTAATACACGAATGCATTGATTGCTACAGATACAATGCACGACCTATGACCCAACTAATGAGTCCATTGCCTGAAATCACAGTAACACCATCCCTCATATTCCAACACACAGTCGATTACGCTGGCCCTACCTAACACGGGTAGTACATTTGGAAGTTGCCACAGAATTATCAACGCTAGCATTTCTAGCTGCGTTCAAACGATTCTGAAGTCGACGAGGACTACCCTCCCGCATGTACTCTGATCAAGGAACCAACTTTATTGGTGCAGCAACAACCCTACAAAAAAGCAAAATTGAAAATTTTGAAAAAACCCACGACGATTAAACGTAATAGAAAAAGGATAAAATAATTTGAAAACCCCCGACTTAAAGAATTTAAACCCAAGAATATCCGTCCAGGGCTGCCATTAAATGAACTAGTTTTGCAGTTTTATAGTACCGTCAATAATTGGGGATATTTTATATATTGCAATACTAAGAAGACCTCGGTGCAAAAACCAGATAACTCCACTTTTCACAGAAATTGCGTTTTCCACTGATTATATATAAAAAATATATATCCCATCGTTTGATGCTAAAATCAGTCTTTGCATGGCCGCAAAACACCCGTTATATTTATTTTGGAGTTACAGTTCACATAATTTTAAAGCAAAAACAAGACAATGTTAGTTGGCGTTGGAGTTAGCTTGTTACTGCAGTAAAGACAAGAGAATAAAATTTTAATTCGAAGTTATGGGTGAAAATGAGGATTTCAGCGTTTCAGTGTCGGAGTATCAACCTTCGCACTTATCGAAAGCAAGTAGTGACATTTCAGAAATTCCGTTACAAGGAGGTAAAAAATTTGTCTTAATATATTCGGTAAGTATTATGGTGTTTTTTCATTATATGTGTACTAGGAAAAAAAAGAGTGCGCAATGAAAAACAATGAAAAAGGAATTCAGTAAAAAGGAGAGAGGCAGAAGGAAAGGAATATACTAACTATAGTGGAAATATTGTACCAGAAAGGAAAATGGGGGATTTTTGTAGCAAAATGTGTCGTCTAAACTGTGCGGAAAATGTAAAACCTGACGAGTCACGCAATATTTTTCAAGAATTTTACAAAATAGGTGAGAAGAAAAAACAGGACGCTTATCTTTGTGGCTTGATAAAGACATCGCAGATACAGCGAAGTCGATCAAAAACACGAAATTCTAGAAAGTAATCTAATAGGTATTATGTCAGACTATCGTCATCAAAAACAGTGCAAGTATGTAAGAAAACATTTTGCGCAATTCATGGTATCGACAAAAGTCGAGTAGAGCGATTGGTATCCTTTCTTTTTACCAACGTGACATTTCCAGCGGATATGAGAGGTCGACATAAGAATCGACCTAATAAAATTTCCGAAGAGATCATAGAACAAATTCGAGATCATATCCAAAGCTTTCCTAGCCGACGATCGCATTACAGTTGCACTGATTGCAGATATTTATCTTCCGAATTAAATATTAAGAAACTTCATGAACTTTATTTGGAAAAATATGAACCATCGATTTTTAAGGAACTTTTGGAAAATAAAAACGTAAAGCCTCAAGTCACGTATCATTTATACAGAAATATCTTTTTAACGAAGTTTAAGCTTTCTTTTGGAATTCCAAGAACAGATACATGTTCAACCTGCGACAAATTACAGAAAAAAATTGATAGTTGTACAAACGAAGAGGAGAAAAGTTCACTTGTGATTGAGAAAACATTACATGAAGAAAAAGCGAAGGCTTTCTACCTTGATCTTAAAGACAAAGCTGATAAATGCAAAAGTGACGCAACCATAGAATGCATCAGTTTTGATTTTCAACAGAATATGCCACTACCTCACGTGCCTTCAGGAGATGTGTTCTATAAAAGACAGCTTTGGGTATTTAATTTTTGTATCTATCAGTGCAGTAACGGAACTAGTCACATGTACATATATGACGAAACTTTAGGTCGAAAAGGACAAAATGAAGTCATAGGTTTTCTTCACCATTTTCTACGTAATTTTATAAAAAACGACGTCAAAGAACTATATATCTTTTCCGACAACTGCAGCGTACAAAACAAAAATAATGTTATGGTTCAATACTTAAACTCAGTTGTTAGATTCGGTAAACTAGAATGCATAGTTCATCATTTTCCAGAACCAGGACATAGCTATCTGCCATGCGATCGGTCTTTTGGAGTCATAGAAAAGCAAAAACGGAAAGTCGAAAGATTGTATACACCCTCACATTGGAAAGATTTGGTGGCGAAGTGCTCCAAAAACTTTAACGTTATTGATGTGAAGATCGGTGATTTGTTAGATTTTAAATCAATTTTGAATAAGTTTTACAACAAAACTTGTAAAGGACCCAAAACGCAAAAGTGAACCATCTCTAAATACAGAATATTTATTTACCAAAAGGATGAACTCGATGGTGTCTTGGTGTCTTCAAATCATTCGTTTGTCGACGCTCGACGTGGGAACCCATTTTGTCCAAATCATTTGCGCGAAACAAATATACCTATTGAGAGGAAAAAATATGCTGACGTCATGGAACTTGCCAAAAAGTATGTTCCCCAAGTTGATATGGAATTTTATAGAAATTTACAAAGTACTGAGGATACCATAGATTCCACATCAAGTGATTTATATGATTTACCTTAAGATTAATCGGAAAATTCAAAATTGTAGTGCAAAAACAAGATAATGCATTTTTTTGTTAATAGTTTTTCATAAAGGAATAAATGTTTAATTTTATTTTTCGTTTACAAAAAATGTTTGTTTTTATTATTTCTTTCAAACACACTGCCTAACATCAAGACATAATGCATACATATAATTAATAAAACACTTTTTTCACTTCCTGAAAAATCTTGAAAAGTGGAGTTATCTGGTTTTTGCACCCACGTCTTTTATTTATAAGGCGCGTTCTCACGATTCAAGTTTAGTTGACCGAATAAAGTTGATCAACAAAACTTGAACAGGAGTTGTTCAAGTTTTCGTTCACACGTTTCAACAAAAACTGATCAACAATTGGCATTGTTGTGCGTGAAATTTTACAGAAAGTGACAATTGTGATCCTCAAAATTTACTTAAAAGTTCCTTAAAATGGCTTTGCAAGCAATTGTGCGTAGAGTTGTAGATCTACTAGCAGATTCGGTAAATGAAGAAATGCGGAGAAATTCTAACATGATTCTTTAATAGTTTTTACATAGATACATTATTATTTTAAACGCAATTGCATTCTTTCTTTTATGAATAAAATAATGAAATTGATTTGACAACTCTAAATTCAATTTTAAAGTTGTCAGCATATGGCACATGACATAAAGTTGAACGATAAAGTTTGACTGGGTCAATCTTTTCTTGATCAAGTCAAAAGTTGATCAACTCTATTGAATGCAAGGTTCTCACGGGGTTTTTCGTTCAAGTTTTGTTGATCAACTTTAATCGGTCAACTAAACTTGAATCGTGAGAACGCGCCTATATTTATGTTGAAATTTAAAATAGGGATAGCAGCCCCCAACGGATATTCTTGGGTTTAAATTCTTTAAGTCGGGACTAGCCTTTTGATATGTTAAGTATATTGCTGTTTATTAAGTTCTATTGAAGTCTGGCAGTTCCACATCAAATAACGTTATACTTCAATTCAAATGCCGTGGTCGTGCGTATTTTTTTATTATTTTATTTGTCAACTATGAAATGCAAACATTCTAATTTGATAGAAAAATAAAACTTTTTATGTAGTTAAATATTTATAATTAATTATTATATATATATATATGTCACGGATAAGCCCTGGTCACTATTGTCTATTGACTCCATCACTTTATGTCGCTTTGCAAAAATCTAATGTTTTTAAATAAAATGAAACACTTTGTTCAAAAACTAATTTATTAAATTATTTAACAGTGTTATTTAAATTTATTCACACACGTAAACGAATCCACGGTTTCGGATCACGTCTCGCTCGTCTAGTCTCCCACCGAGAACTAACTTCCTTTCCATCCTTTCTTATCTTCTCTTTTTTTTTTTACTTTTTCTTCATTTCTTTTCATCTCGAAACCGTGGCTACGTTCAGTAGTCACCAGATGTACTCAAGGTCCTACTTCGCTGTGTTGTAAACATTTATTTCCTTAATTCTAAGAAATACATTTTTATGGCACTCACAGCCCTAAATTACCTCTCTAAATTCTAAGAATCTCTAATAACTATGTCCTAGCAGATTTGATTACTAAATATTAAAAATAACCTTAAGCAAATATCTAAGCGCGCCGACACGGCCTTCCTGATTGTCACACGCCCTCGTGTGTAGTTAAGAATCATTTCAAACCTCATCTGTAAATTATAAATCAGTAATTACTGCTCGGCTATCCTAACAAATAAACATGTTTTGTTTTCTTTTTTTTTTCAAAATAAAACTTATAACATTATAAAACTATATACTTCAAAGTGATCAGAACATGCGAACATTCAAAACATCTCAGAAAAATTTAAACTCCAGTTCAACATAGAACTTCTATTAATCAGAAATATTTTTATTTCTGGTACTACAAGAGCCAACTAATATTGTGTCCGAGTGCCACTCAACAACCCATGTGGCCTACACATAAATATTATCATCATTATGAACATCATTATCCTTCGTCTGCCGTTACATCACCCCGCCTCCTCGTCAGCTTAACTGAACAGAGAATAATGGCTTGCGACTAATAAGCAGCACGAGGATACTCAAGAGAGCACATTTTCTGGCATACTATTGTCAGTGTTTATACTGACACATTCCAACTGTTCTTCATCACTACTATTATTGCATATGTCTAATTCTACGGGAACAGAGCTATCGGGCATTAGTCTTAAACGTTCATGCGCATACTTAAAAGTTCTATTATTACTTAAAGATTTTAAACAATATCTATCATTGGGCAAAACTTCAATTATTTTAAATGGCCCACGAAATTTCGCATCTAATTTGGTTTGATTTCGCTTATGATTTTCTAATAAAACTAAGTCTCCTTCTGAAAATCTTCTAACTTTTGCTTTTGTACTGTCGAATCTTAATTTATCTTTTTCTGCAATTCGTTTGATTGATAAGGCGGCCTGCTCTCTGATGTTCTCAAGATCAATTTCTTCGTTTTCATTATCAATAACTGACAATGATAGTGGCCTGGCGACTTTACCTATTAATAATTCTAAGGGACTGTATTTCGTGGTACTATTTATAGTACAATTTAACGACAATTGTATATCACCAAGCTCTGTTTGCCAGCGTTTGTCTTTGTTTAATTCTACAGCAGTTAACATATTTTCGAGGGTACTCATAACACGTTCCACCTGACCGTTGGCACGACTTGTTCCAGTAGAAATTAAGTGCAGATCAATATTTTGAGTTTTACAGAGTTCTCGGAGGCTATTGTTTGCAAAACATCTTCCTTGATCTACAATAATTCGAGAGGGTGCACCAAATAAATTAACACAGTAATTTACTCCTGCCATTATACTCGGAGCATCTATGTGTAAAGTATGCTGCAATATGACAAATTTTGTGAATGCATCAATAAATACAAGCACATATTCTTTTTGATTATTTTTACCACTCAATTTCCCAGTAGCGTCAATATGAATAGTGTGCCATGGCACACTAACTTTTGGGATCGGATGGAGCTCAGCTTGAATTTTACCAGAGTGGGACTTTGATAATTTGCAGGTCATACAATTATCCACAAACTTGCGAACATATTTTGACATATTAGGGAACCAATAATGGTCGTATGCTTTTTCTAAGGTCTTTTCCCAGCCAAGGTGCATAATAGATTCGTGTATATTATTAATTACCGACCATCTGAAATGTACGGGTACTATTGGCAGAAATTTGTTTCGATTACTACGCTGTATTTTTCTATACAAAATTTCGGATTTTAATTGATAGGTTTGCGCGACATTTGAATCAATCTGATCGCTTTTTAATTTGATTATTATCTCCTTCAAGTCTTTATCTCGTTGTTGCTCGGCTTGTAACCAATTTTCAGATATTTCTGCCAGGTTAACCCTTTTTTGTTCCATTTTTTCGTTTTTCTTCTCGATTGGTAAAGGGTTTCTCGAAAAGAAATCTGCGTGGCTCATACGCTTACCTTCCCGATATACAATATCAAAAGTGAACGCCTGAAGGAAAGCCCACCATCTGTATACACGTGGTGTAAGATCCTTTTTTGAACGCGATGCCTTAAGAGAGTTACAATCTGTAACGACTAAGAATTCTCTACCTTGCAAATAATGACGGAAATGCTTAATTGCATTGACTACAGCGAGAGTTTCCAATTCGTATGAGTGATACCGCGATTCGGTATCTGTTGTTCTTTTACTATAATATGCAACAACATGAGATTTATTATCAATCTTTTGTATCAGCACAGCTCCGTAACCGTTTGAGCTAGCGTCGGTATGTAGTTCAATGGGAAATGACGGGTCAAATATAACTAATACTGGCTCTTTCGTTAATCGATCAATAATTTCTTGGCGTACCATTTCATGTTGGGGTTTCCATTATACTTTACCTTTTCCTGTTGTTAGTTTATACAGAGGCGATGTAATTTGGGAAAATTTAGGTATGAATTGACGAAAATATGAGGCCAAACCAATAAATTGTCTTACTTGAGTAACAGTTTCGGGAGGAGGTAAATATGTAAGTGCCTTTATTTTTCGAGGATTTGGTCTTATTTCTCCTGCTGAGACTTCAAATCCCAGGTACTCTACGCGCGTTTTCAAAAAGGAACATTTATTGAAGTTTAGTGTAAAACCAGCGATTTTTAATTTTTCCAACACTAGCTGCAGTCTTTCTAATGATTGTGATATGGATTCAGCAGGGATCATGACGTCATCTAAATAGCATACTACGAAAGAGTTTATATATTCAGACAGGGCTAGATTTATTGCCCTTTGAAACACCGCAGGTGCATTACGAAGCCCAAATGGCATCGACAGATACTCGTATTGTCCGTCAGGGGTTACAAACGCAGTACGTTCAATGGAAGATTCATGTATTGGGATTTGGTGAAAACCCGAAGCCATATCTAGGGTGGTAAAATATTTGGCGCCTTTCAGCCGTTGAATCTGATCATTTATGAGGGGTAAAGGATACCGATCAGGAACTGTGTTATTATTGAGTTCCCGATAGTCAACACATAAACGACTAGATCCATCCTTTTTCTCAACAAGGATTATGGGACTCGCAAATGGAGAGCAGCTCGGTCGAATGATGCCAGCAGAAAGAAGCTCATTAATTTTTTCCCTAACAATTATTCTTTCATTAGGACTAAGACGGTATGGTCTTCGTTGTACTATACGATTTGGGTCAATTAATCGTATCTGCAGTTGACCGGTCGCTACGCGTCCCGACGGTATACCAGCAACAAAGGAGGTAGAAAATTGTTTTAAAATATCAGTCAATAATACCTTATTAATTCCGGTAACATCTGTGTCAACATCTTCAAAATTGTCTATTTGTTTTCCGATTCCGCAGACGTTAATTATTCGCGTTTTCTTTAAAACAATTTTGTCGGCTGATACCTCGATTAAAAAACCTTGACTTAATAAGTCTCGACCAATTAAAATATTTTCACTTAAGTAATTGTCAGCCACAGAATGAAATAATGTTTCAATGGTGTACCCACTAATAGTAACCTGACACAAAACTTGAAGAGTGCTGACCACTATTGCATTACCTAGGCCTTTTAGTGTTACTGCCGAATGAAATCGTTTACCAGAAAATGTATTTGCGATTAATTCTTTTATCAGAGAGCATTCCGCACCTGTATCAAAACAAAACATATACTTCTCACCTGACTGTATTAATTCCCCTGTCACCGGCTTGATGCTGCATAAATTGATTCGGCGCTCCGTCGACGTCCTTGAGTGATGGTTAGTTGAAGTTCCATCCTTCGCACATTGAGTCGAAATGTGGCCACTCTCGCCGCACTTAAAGCAAATTATGAGTTTTCTGGACGAAACTCCATTAGCTCCACTCATTCCAGCCTTGGTTCCCGATGCTCCTTGACGACGATAACAGTTCGCTGACTTATGACCAGCTTTTCCACAGGTGTAGCAGTTCGCAGAATATCGTGCCTTCTTGTTCTCTACTGATTTTACATCCTTAACGTCGGTTACCGCTTGTCTCTTCCGGAAACTGAATGCCATCATCTCCTGTTGCAGTACATTTCGAGAAGAAATATTGGAAACGAATGCAAGACGTTGCAATTGTGGATTTATTTGCACACAATGTGCTAGTGCTGACACAACAGCAATGTGTTCAATATTCATACCAGAATATTGTCGCATATATTCTGTCACTATCCTGTTCGAGTATGCTGACATACATTCACCTTCTTTTGGTCGTCCATTAGCAATCCTCACTAGAGCAGCTGCTGGAGTTTCCACTGTTCCGTACTGAGCGAGAAACATCTTTTTAAATGCATCCCAGTTCATTCCTGCATAATTTGTTTGCGTCAACCAGGCTGAGGCACTTCCTTTTAATGATTTACTTAGCGCTATGAGCAATGCGCTACCTTCTATTGGTTGTTCAGAAAGGCAGGCATCCACAGTGTTGCACCAAGCTTGCGCGTCATGCTGTTCACCATCTGGGTTAAACTCGGGAAAACTTATTGAAAGGGAATTTGTTGTCATTGGTGTTTGCATTTTTTGCATCAACGTTTCAAACATAATTTTCCAATCCACTCCATCATTTGCAGGCAAGGTATTTTGCAATGTTAAATTAGATGCTTGCAACGATCCCACTTCTGATGTCACGGATAAGCCCTGGTCACTATTGTCTATTGACTCCATCACTTTATGTCGCTTTGCAAAAATCTAATGTTTTTAAATAAAATGAAACACTTTGTTCAAAAACTAATTTATTAAATTATTTAACAGTGTTATTTAAATTTATTCACACACGTAAACGAATCCACGGTTTCGGATCACGTCTCGCTCGTCTAGTCTCCCACCGAGAACTAACTTCCTTTCCATCCTTTCTTATCTTCTCTTTTTTTTTTACTTTTTCTTCATTTCTTTTCATCTCGAAACCGTGGCTACGTTCAGTAGTCACCAGATGTACTCAAGGTCCTACTTCGCTGTGTTGTAAACATTTATTTCCTTAATTCTAAGAAATACATTTTTATGGCACTCACAGCCCTAAATTACCTCTCTAAATTCTAAGAATCTCTAATAACTATGTCCTAGCAGATTTGATTACTAAATATTAAAAATAACCTTAAGCAAATATCTAAGCGCGCCGACATATATATTTTTTTTTTTGGTTAAGTACCTTAATTTTTGTAATGTTTTAAGTGGCTTATTTATTACTCTGCCCATACATACATACATCGACTGCTAAAATTATAACCCTTCCTTTTGGCTTGGTCGTAGTCGGGTAAAAATACGCACGACCACGGCATTTGAATTGAACTATAACGTTATTTGATGTGGAACAGCAATATACTTAACATATCAAAAGGCTAGTCTTACTCAATAAGACGATGATAGCAATCAGCACCGAACTTGTTTCTTACTTTTTAGTTTATTTTATTTATCCCTAGTCGGGTTAAAGATTTTGGAACTTTTTCCTATAATTATATTTTTTCGTAGTCGGGTTAAAGTTTTTTAAACTTTTCTTTTATTTTAAACTTTTCCGTTTTAACTCACTCATAATCAGCGCACAGCCCAAACAAATTGACCTAGAACCTTGAAATTTTGCATGGACGTTTCTTTTAGGCTGTAAGTAACCACTAAAAAACGGTTTTTAGAAATTCAACCCTTAAGGGGGTAAAAAGGGGTGAAAAAGGTTTTCCCGGAACAACTGGACCGATTTTCATGAAATTTGGAGTACATCTGCAACTTACCGCATAGCTTATTGCTGAGAAACAGTTTTTGGAATTTCAACCCTAAAGGGGGTTAAGGGGTGGGGGGGGGGGGGGGGGTGTTATCAAACCAATGGAATCAATAGATAGATATTACAATCCCGCTTACGCTTACCATGGTGTAGAGAAATTTACTTAGTAAAATAGTTTTTCTGTCGCTTGGTATATTTTAATATTACACTATATTTATATTTTTGAACTCAGAATTTTCTTGTCTTTCATTTGACATCTCACTCGATATGATAGCAAAAAATTTTTTTTTCAGCGCCCCCCTTTTTTCGATGTAACATCCGTTATATTATCATCCGGATGTAACATCCATTCTATTGTCACTTGGACCGTAATTACGAATCGATTGACACCTCATTCATCAAAATCGGCTCAGTAGTTTAGACGCTACGATGGAACATACGTACATACATACATACATAGACTCCTATTTTTATAACCCTTCTTTTTGGCTTTGCCGCAGTCGGGTAAAAAGGAATTGTTATGAATATATAACAAATTCTGCTGTATACCGGCTGTCAAAAATGGAAAATGTCAACAAAGTTCACAAAAATGACAGTTTATTAAATTTGCTTTGAAGTTGCCCACATTCTCACCGGTGAGAATTTTATGAAATTTCCCTTGATCTGAATAATGACCTGGATAGAACCCTGGATCACCGGTTTGTATGGAGAAGGTCATTAAAAAAACACAGCTATTATCTGGGCTCGATACCGATAACTGCGGCAAAATTAAATTTTTGATATTCTCCGAAGGATTTTGGATCGCTGATCACGGGAAAAATAATAAAAAAATCCCTGATGGACCGTTTATGAGATATCCTTCGAAAAAGATTCAGTTCATCTGGCTACCAAAATTCTTCGGAAACTGGTTTATTTACATTTATTTATCACTTTAAGGACCTAATAGCAATGTAGCGGGGTTAGGGGGTTCACCAGCTTCACGTAATATCGGATGAAGCGCATGTAGTAGCCGGACAGTCTTAGGAAGGATCTTAACTCCTTAAGGGTTTTTAGCTCCGGTAAATCGGCTATCGCCTGAACCTTTCCGGGTTTGGTTTTAATTCCTTCTTGCGAAACAATGCATCATTTGAACTTTCATGTTCGCTTTCACGAGGGTGTCGAAAATACGATCGATGTTGTTGATGTGTTCTTGTTCGGCAAGTCTAAAGATGATAATATTCTAAAGTCTAAAGATGATAATTCTTGCACCTATCTGCCCGACTAAGTGGATCAAGGACGGAGTGGTTATACCATGTTCGTCGGAATATGCCAACCCGGTGGTAGTAATAAAAAAGAAAGAGGGTAGTGCACGTGTTTGCATTGATTATCGCAAGTTGAACAGCAAGATAATCAAGGAACGATATCCGATGGGAAATGTTGAAGATATTTTGGATAATTTACAGTAGTGGGGAATATTCAACACGATCGATTTGAAAAATGGATTTGTTCATGTACCAGTGAGTGAGAAGAGCAGGAAATTTTTGTCATTTGTGATGTAGAATGGTCAATATGCAAAAGGTTCTCCACGAACCTTTCAGCGTTATATAAATGGGGTGTTTCGGAAGTTAAAGAAGGAAGCCATTCTTATGATCTATATTGACGACCGACGTAGTGATTGGAGGAGCAAATGAAGAGGAAGCACGGACAAATTTGAAAAGGATTCATTGGCGGAAAAGCCAAATGATGAGCGAATCGAGTTTCTTGGGCATGTCATTGAAAACGGCAGGATCCAACCGACTGAAACTAGTCGGCAGTTAGACGATTTCCACAGCCCAAAAATGAAAAAGATGTCCAACGATTTCTGGGGCTTGCATGATATAGCGTAAATTTATCGCATCATATGCAATGATAGCAAAACCACTCTGATTTATTGCGCCAGATGCTTACAAATATGGTTTTGGAGGAATTCTCATGCAAAAATCAAAAATTTCATCCGGTGTATTATATGTCAAAGAAAACTAAAGAGATGGAAGAGAAATATGATAGTTATACTTATAATTTTTAGCTGTCGTAAAAGCAGTAGCAAAATTTCGAATATATTTGCTGAATAGAAAATTTACAATTTTTACGGATTGCCAGGCTTATCAGAAGACGAAGGATAAACATTATGTAGTGCCACGAGTAGCTCGCTAGGTAATAGAACTCCAGGAATTTGATTACGAGGTCGAGCATGGGTCAGCCGAGCGAATGCGGCACGTTTCCCCATGCAAGTTCCTTTCGTAATTTTGTAAAACTTACCATCGAACTGGCAAATGTTCAAATCCATACATAATTTAGTGAGTTTTACAAACGATATATTGATGAATACAGTGGAAGCACCGATTCGTTCACCACTACTTGGTTTAATAGAGTGATTGTTCAAATGACGAAACTGTTATTGCAATTTGTGTTCTTCTCCTTTTTTCTTTTTTTGTTTTCTTCTTTCTTTCTCTTATTAACGTAGCTGTGTTTTTTAAAAGGGATTTTTGTTATTCAGTGGTCATATTGACACTCGCTGAGGAGGACGAATAGTCGACATGCACCCGAAATATTGTTTTGAGTTTGTTTAATCATTTGTAAAAAATTGTTTAAATGACCAAAATAAAATGAGCAAAATCAATTAAAGTGGAAAAAATCGAATTAAAATTTTCCAGCTTTTAGAGCTTTGAATATGTACACGAGCAGCTTTTAAGTCGAGAGCGCATCATTCGGCCGCCGGCCGTCATGCGAGCAGGACTATGCTTCTTTTCGCTTTGCTTTCAGGTACACTGTAAATTTGAAGTCATTTTGCCATCTGGCTTCACTTTTACATGACAGGTGACGTCACCAAAATTAACAGTGTAAAAAAGGCCGGAGAGAGCTTTGAAGAGCTTTTACACAATCACATTTTGAGACTGTGGTTGCATGCCCATCCCTGCTCTATATTGGACGTCAGCTTCAGGAGAGAAACGAAAAATTAAAAGTCTACATCGTTTCAACACCGAGATGAAGGAACTCATCCTGAGTCCTATCAGCAGCCAGTAGAGTGAGAGCCTGTGGGGTTCTGCTGTCGTATTAGTGCGTAAGCCCGGAAAGGTACGGAATGTCAATGCGGTCACAAAGAAAGACGCCTATCCGTTGCCACACATTAACGGAATATGTAGTCAATTACCGCTGGTGAAGTACATAACGAGCCTGGATTTGAAAGACCCCTTTTTGCAAATCCCCTTGCAATGCACCACAGACAATGTGCCGGCTGATGGCCAAAGTCATCCCTCATGACCTACGGGATCGAGTTCTCGTGTATCTGGACGACATTCTGGTACTGTATATTTCGACTCACACGTAGCGCTACTCGCACAGGAATGCTTGGAGAAGGCCGGTCTGACGATTAACCTTGATGCTGGTAGGGTCCTTTTGAAGAACTTTTATGTCGATGATGCTATGTTTGGTACTGATTCGTATCCCTACTATCGGGAAGAGGTTTCCACTTACGTAAATGGAGCTCAAATTACATTAATCTGTCGAGTTGAATACCAACCGGACCGCGAATTAAAGCCCGAATTAGAATTAGGAGATGCTAATGCTGTCCAAACCCTCGGAATCCAAAGGTTTCCTTTCACTGACGAGTTCGGCTACATGGTTTGATTATCAGCACTTAAGATCCGTTAAGATAGGTATCTGCTTCAATCATACCAGTAAAGGTGATCTTACAACAGCTATAGCTATGTAGGGTAAATGGGGTATCATGAATGAGATGAAAGATTACAATTGGAACTAGAGCGGGAATGGCTTAAGCTAAGGATGGCTTAGAGAAAATTAGAGTTCGACGATAGACACACAATTCCACAAACTCAACGGCTGTTGAACTTCGCTGTTTTCAAGGACAAAATTTTATATTAGCAAGAGTGTATCCTATTCAATGTGGTCAAGGTTTACCAAAATTTGTAAACTAGTGATACCTAATATGTATTTTCAAAAGCGATGTAAAGATTGGAGTAAATTTCTCTCCTAAACTTAATCCATCAATGCTCACTATGTTTACAGAAGCAATAACATTGTAGGTAACTCAAAAAACCAGAAAATTATTCGCTGCAGAGTTTGGAAAAAAAAATTATATTCGTAGTATAACTTACGGCTATGATATCTTTCATAAATGTGACATAAATTTTCTAAATCCTTCTGACCATGAGAGTGTTGGAAATAATTAAAACTAACACAATTACTTATGTTGTCAACAACACATTTTGAATTAAATGCCCCAAATATAATATATTTTTATTGAATTTCGTGATGTTATAATAATTTTATTACTTAATGGTGTATTGTGAACTAAACAGAAATAATTACTTTTTAAATACATCTATTTCGATATTATCCAGCGTGGAATTTAAAAATGTTTTAAATATTTTTTGTTGTCCTGTTTGGTAGAATTGAACGATTAAGATAACAGTGCTAATTATAGACAAGATAACCTGAAAAATTAATGACGCTATTCATTTCAATATACTTCATATTATATTAAATGCACTGCTTCCATACACTGAAAAACTGTTCAAAATTGACGCTAAACAGGTAATATGCGTGGATGTTTGTTTTTCGCCCGATCATTTGCACGACTAGAACTTCGATCTGCAAATATAATTATTGACATTTTCGCAATACTTTTAGAACTCATAAGTTGCTCACATTTCTTCCAAAAGTATTCAGTGTGACGTCCGTATAACTGCAAAGGCATACATTGAGCAATTTTCTTGTTCTTCCAATTTCCTTTTTGAGGCCCATTGATGAGCTAAAGATGACGTATAGCTCAAAAAATTCAATTAGTAAATAAATACACTGTAATGTAGCAAGCAAACTTCTGTTACCAATTACACTTTCGTCAGCATAGAAATGAATAAAACATATGCGAAACAGAAGAGCCACAATAAATAAAGTGTAGTAAGTAATAATTGCAAGAATTAAAGGTGCAATTATGTCCCGGATTTGCTCAAAATATGACCATAATTTTATATTAAAAGCGGACACCCATTCCAACTCACGGTTTACCTCCCGTGCAATCAGATTCTTTTGAAAGTCTTTCCAGCGAGAGTTGGCTTTTCCTACTTTCTTTGTGCTTTCTAGCAGACGTTTATTCATTTTATGAAATAAATCCTTTGTTAAAATCAGAACAACAGTAATTACAGTTATCGTTAAAGTTATACTAAAAGAAGCTAACGTCAGAGCCAATCCCTGCAGAATATTTTCCCATGTGTCGAAGACCATTTGGTCTATAAGTAATATCTGAAGAGTACTTTGGAAAGTCGCATGTATGATTTGTAGAAACATAAAGCATGTAATGTAAATGTGGAGGCTCGTTTGAACTGGTCCCACTTCGTTCACTAAAACCGAATAGAAATTAATCAAATATACGATGTTGGATCTTTGCAATAATGTTCGAAAAATCACTAGCAAGCCGGTCAGTGCCGCAAGAGGAAACATACTTAAGGATAGAAACACATGAATAGGTTCACCCAACAGAAAATCGGTATATAAGCACAAACATCCCACGAGTGAGATTGTTATAAAGCACCCGAAACACATTGCAAAACAATCATATAATAAGTTTGTTGAGTTCAATTTTGCATGTAATGTTTTCAAATTAATGGCAAAGGGAAACAAGCCAAAAATCTTGCCACAAACATAAAATAAACCCCAAACAGTTTTCGTTAAAATATTAGATTTTGAATACATAGCAAATAGCGGATGGTAGCAGCAAAGCGCAAACTAAGTCGTACTGATTTGGTTTTATGTTTGGAGTTTGGCATTCAATCGAAGTAAGAATATTTAATGTTCACGATAAGAATTTAATTAACTCTATATTGGATCAATAATGTTGGGCAAAGTAAAAATCAATAGAATTATTCAGATTTCTTATATTCATGTAAAGAAATTGTATGTACATTGTACCTATTTTTATTGTATGGAAAGAGTTTGAACATCAAATTTCGGTCATTTCACTCACCCCTCTACAAATATACATAATAAAATATTCGAGGGTAGTAAGTCATTTATCTGTAAGCAATATATAATATACATACCTAAACGTAATATATTATAAATACCTACTTTATGAAGGCACACAAATCGAAAACGTCTAAATGTTTGTTTTTAAATTTGAGGTCATTAAATTATTTTCACTAATATCATTTTCAACATGGGATAGGTACTGAAAAAATATCTAGGATCAAGAAGTACATAATAATTAATATTGTATTTTGCTCCGTATCCCATGCCACAGGTACCGTACTTTTGTTATGCAGTTCAGCAACTGTCAACCAAAGTTCCAATTAACTGAAACGTGTATGCAAATTTTGCTGCTGCTTGAGAATATTTCAATTATTTTACTTTTTAATTAAAATGAAACACGTATGTTCTTTAAAAAATAGTTTATTCTGTTACTAGCATTCAAGTAGACATTCATCATGTTAATTTGCGTTGATGAGACGACATTGATCAGGAGGGATCTATGGATTAAGAGTTTTGCTGCATTTACATTTTAATATTCTTAAGAGGAGGATACACCTAAATCGCGAAATTGACCAAAGTTGACACCACATAACTCCTGTATTTCTGAACTGATTTCTATGAAAGACATCATTTGATAGATTGAAGGTTAGCATTGGATGTGAATAGAGGAATTTTTAAACAAGGTCTTAGATTTTTTGTTATAACGGTTTAAAGTGATAACTACAATCATTTTGATAACAAAAACTAGTAAAGAAGCAATTGGTCACACCAATTACGTGATACCCTAGATGTAGAAAAATATAATCATTCTTATATCAACATTTTTGTATAAAAACGACTCATGCTTATATGGCAACACTAAGAAGGAGTTGCCCGATTTTGCTCATCTTCGAACTTGACCTTGCAATTTTAATCAAATATTATTGTACTAAATTATAAGCGTTCTCGAGTTATCGTCTGGACAGACAGACAGACAGACACACAGACAGACAGACACACAGACAGACAGACAGACGGACATGCATAAAACGGTTTCTTTTCACTACCCAATCATGAATATATAGTTCTTTCTTTTCTGTGACGGTTATTTCTTGGCGTTGCAAACGTTCGCTCAAAACTAATATACCCTACATCTAGGGTATAATAACAAAAACATCTATTGTCAGCAGGAATCTATTGATTGAAAAAGTGTCAGATCTCTAAAACCTAAAGAAATGTGCTTAAATTACGTTGGCGGATTTGATCATCACACAATTGAGTTAAGTAAAAGCATTTAAAAATAGTTGGACGCTGTCTTAATAGCCTAGGATTCCATCTTACAAATAAGTGCTATAGTAAACATACATGCATCAAATGCAATCAACGAAACCATACCACCTTACATGATCACCGTAAACAGAAATCCGAACAGTTAACTACACTTCAACAAGTTAGGCTACAGGAGGACAACCCTTCAACATAAGGGAACCCAACTAGTGAACCCACATCCACTCAAGGATCATCTCCAAATAAATTAGTAAACAACTGTTTTATTAATTTAAACCAGGGACCGTAACTGTTATGAGTTTTATAATTAAAATTGCACATGAATGGTTATTTTAGATTTATATTTTATCCATATTGAATAAATAAGTTGTTTGTAACAACAATATAAATCGCACGATCACTGATGAATGAAATTTGTAATGTAATGAGAAAGGAGACTGGGCAAATTTGTATGGCGCGTGGTCCAAGAGCCTCCACTTTTGAGATATATCCAGAATGCGTTAAGCATTTGTTATTATGGGACCATCAAAATCTATCCCGGGAGAAAAAAGATATAAGCGAAAAAAGTTACAAATTGAGAAGAAGTTGGTATCATAATTATACAACTCGCTAGAACTATCTTGTATGTGGTCCAGGAGTTTCCACATGTAAAACTAGGATGTTTGTGGCAATATCTCGAAAAGCCCCGAGATGCCAAACCCCTCTAATTTTTCTAGTTCGCTAGATCACTCTTAGACCGTTGAGTGCAACTGTACCGTGTGATAATTTTCCCTTAGCACAAACAGAGTGAGAATATAGTCAGTAGAAGGTAGTGATCGGAGCATACAGCATGTGTGGTAGAATCGGTAGCTAAAGTTAATGTAGAAAAGTGCGTTTAGAGGAAAATGTCACAATTATTTGGGTCGGTACAGTTGTAACCTCTACTAAACTCGGTCGTTCATGTCGGTGTCTAACTGTCTACGGCCCTGGCTAATACTTTTATGTCCAGTGGTTATTATGTCCAGTGGCGTGCGTGGGGGCACCTTAAGCAATATTATTGACAAAAAATGTGTACGCCACTGACTTTTTTTTAATTATGATATTTTTTTTAGATAAAGGAAGCAAAAATACAACTTTTTGGTCTCCTGAGTTTTTGACGTATCTTTCTTCGAGATAAAACGCAAAAACCATTTGATTGCATGTCCTTTTACCAAACAAAAATAGTTATGAAAAATTTGAACTATTTTTTTTTTTGAAATTTTGGTAATATTATGTTGATACTTCTTGTCAAATAATTGTTTTCGCCCTGTAGTGCGAAAAAAAGCAAATTAAAATAGTTCAAAATTTTCTTAAATATTTTTGTATGGTAAATAGACATTCAATCAAATGGTTTTTGCTTTTTATCTCGAAAACGAAGAAAGATACGTCAAAAACTCAGGAGACCAAAAAGTTGTATTTTTGCTTCCTTTATCTAAAAAAAATATCATAATTAGAAAAAAGTCAGTGGCGTACACATTTTTTGTCAATAATAATGCTTAAGGTGCCCCCACGCACGCCACTGGACATAATAACCTTAGTCTAATTAAGGTGAAATGAGCTCCTTATTACTACACACAATGCTGCAAAATTTCAAAAAAATCGGACAAAAGATATTTCAGATATTGTTAAAAAACCGATATTTTAAAAAGTGTTTAACACCCTGTATCTTGGAAACCATGCGTTTCCGGACCTATGTTTATATGAACTTTTTTTCATGAAATGAACTCAGAAATCACCCCCTTAAATATTGCCGTGTTGTTTTTAAACACCCTGTAGAATACTTAATAATACGTTTGTTTAAATGTTTAAGTTTGAAACATAAGAGTAAATTAATTAAAAATTAAAATTACTTGATAGTTAGAGAAAAAGTTTACGATTACATAAGGTATCCTTATTTATGGTTAAATGACTATAATTTATAAGGCAATGGTTCTAATCTTCATCTACTACTAGCAGGTCTACCCGTTTTCACCCGGGAAGATGAAAATCATAATATAATGTATATCATAGTACGTTTTGAATTTACAACTGCCCCCAAACGCGACATATTTTACATAGAGCCGTTTCCCGTAGGACGGTCAAAATAATAGTTGTTTAGTTTTCTTCAGTCAAGGGTGGTTTCGGGGAGTTGAATTAGGATAGAAGTCGGTAGTTCTTATTTAACTTTCTTTCTAACCAAAAAGCCATACCAATTTTTATGATTTTCTAACTTCAAAAATAGGGAATATTCATAGAAACTTTCAACCCTCAGTTTACCCCCTTAAGGGTTGAATTTCAAAAAATTCCGATACAGGTATTTTTTTATTTCTAACAAAAGGACGAATACCAATTTTTTTGAATTTTTTACTTAAAATATGGCGGATTTCTAACCAAACTTTCATCCCCTATTTTACCCCTTTAGGTGTGGAATTTCAAAAAATTCGGTTTTAGTTGTTGCAAAAATTTCAGCTTTTTAGGTCCAGCGATTTAGTCCGTGCTTTTTCTGTCAGTCAGTTATGGAAATTCGAGTTAGTGTAGGACTGTAGGTATAGACGTATAGTTGATCTACCCGGCTTTACACGGGAATGCTTTATCATCAATATTCAATATCCGTGCTTTGCTACGGTGTTCCACAAAGTAAAAATATTGGGTATATTTAATAAGCTGGATTAAAAATTTGCAAAAGGTAAAATAATGTTCTGCACATATATTGTCAAAAAAAACCGTCATTTACAATATACATATATGGACAAAAACTCTTTGTTCCCACCACCTCCCTCGGGTAATGGAATATAGGCGTATGAGGTAGACGTAGCCAGTCATTTGATCTTGTTTAACGTTGTCTCTTGAATGTTTTCATTTTTTTTGTGCAGATTGCTTCCATATAAACCATCATTTCGGATTATTGTCCACCTCTATTTTGCAGTTTTCGCCCGTTTTCAGCCCTTAAAAGTTGAATTTCTCTGATTCTCTGCGATCACCTATTAGGAAAGTTGTAGAAGTATTCCAAATTTCATGGAAAACGGTGCTGTGGTTCAAATTCGTGCTTATGTCTAAGACTGCAAAGTCAATTTGCTTTAATGGAATGGGTGATCAAAATGATTGTTCGTAAAATGTAAATAAATTTGCTTTAAAAATATCTATTCACAAAATGCACACCTTTTTTACAAAAAAAAAAAAAAAAAAAAAAAAACAATTTTAAATTTATTAGATTTCACTGTTTGAGCACAACCGCGCGGTGTAATCGAATCATCGAACTGAGTATGAATAATCGAATCATCGAATCGAATCGAGCTGTCAAACAACAGGCCCGCCATCAACACCATCTGGTTGTGAAAAGTGCATTCTCATACAAAATGCAAACCACGATTTTTTCGATTTTCCGGCTTTCCCTTTGATTTTTTCTGAATTTTCTTTTTTCATAAACCACCCCTATATTTAGACAAAGCAAACTAAAAAAGAATCATTCAAATCGGTCGAGCCGTTCTCGAGTTTTTGCGAGACTAACGTAATGCAATTGATTTTTATATATATAGATTAGGTTGTCTAAAAATTCTGCTGGATGAGTAATATTTTCGTACCTAGCCCAAGCAAGATACCAAATTATAGACATGACATGCGCGCAACATCCCAAAGTACCCTTTCCACATTTGCATGAGCAGTAATAATGCGCAACAGATTCTATTCCGCATTTGTCTGGATTTACTACAATATAAGAATAGTAAGTCCGAGATCGAGTGTGCCTAGATTGTATTCTACCCCTTAACAGCCACAAGTTTTCTCCAGGAATGTTCTACCTGTTTAGTTGGTTAGTTAGGGGTTGTGAGTCTCTAAAGACTTCTATCAAGTAAACTCCACCGCGATGATGTTCACTATAATAACTTCTTCCTTGGCTTTAGGATCATACCTGATAAAACTTGCTAGAAGTTATAAAATAGTCCAGTCATTGAATAGTGGAGATTCAACAAAATTGTTTCAAAACGTTTCTCAACGGATTTCAATAGTTTTATACCTCTACATAACACAAAAAAGTCGACCGAAATCTGACTTGGGGAAGTACCGGATAATAGGGTATTTAAATCAAAGTAATAAGTGTTCGCAAAAAAAAAAAGTTAAAAACTTTATTGTTAGATATAGGGTGTAGTATATCGATTTTAATGTTTTTGAGGGTGGGGAAGCTAAATATGCAACATAAAATGTGATTTGATCTCATTTGACGCCACAAAATGCCCGCCAAAATACGTTCTATGTAGAAAAAACTGAAAAAAACTTATTTTTAGATATATGATGTAGTATATCAATTTTAATATTTATAAGAGCGAGGAAACTAAATATGCAACTTAAATATGATTTGACATCATGAAACGATGGCGCAAGATGGGCTACCGGGGCATATGGACTATTTTCACATAGAGTATATAATAACGGTAGTATAAAATTGGTGGAAATCGATTACAATGAACACACTTTTTAATATAAAGAAAGCTGAAAGCAAAGTTATACTGCTAATAAACATTATTGTTTTAATACAGTTCATAATGGAATGAAGTGTGAAGTGTTGAACGATAGTCCCACATATCTGTGCATTGTCACATTTTTACAAATTGTATTACTCTGTACTGTCACTATCACTCTGTATTACTCTGTGTTAGTTCGGAGATAGACATAGATGGTCTTATGATTGCTGACTGATAAGTGGTGTTGTAACAGAATGAGAAGGTCCGTATCATCCCCTACAACTTCTACAGGCTGTATCAAAGTAACGAGCAAAAATTTCTTCATCTCCTGGGACTGGGATCCCAGATGATGAAGCAAGTAGGTATTCAAGTCACTCACTCATCTGGTGATGCGGATTATTATATAGCAATAACTGCTTGCACAATGCACAACTGCTTTGATACATCTTGTAGTAGCTGTAAGGGATGATACAGACCTTCTCATTCTGTTACAACACCACTTATCAGTCAGCAATCATAAGACCATCTATGTCTATCTCCGAACTAACACAGAGTAATACAGAGTGATAGTGACAGTACAGAGTAATACAATTTGTAAAAATGTGACAATGCACAGATATGTGGGACTATCGTTCAACACTTCACACTTCATTCCATTATGAACTGTATTAAAACAATTGTTTATTAGCAGTATGACTTTGCTTTCAGCTTTCTTTATATTAAAAAGTGTGTTAATTGAAATCGATTTCCACCAATTTTATACTACCGTTATTATATATTCTATGTGAAAATAGTCCATATGCCCCGGTAGCCCATCTTGCGCCATCGTCTCATGATGTCAAATCATATTTAAGTTGCATATTTAGTTTCCTCGCTCTTATAAAAATTAAATTTGATATACTACATCCTTTATCTAAAGGCAAGGTTTTTTGACTTTTTGTCTCCATTGAGCGTACTTTATCCATTGAGCGTACGTCTGTCCAGACGATAACTCGAGAACGCTTGTAGCTAGGGACTTGTAATTTAGTACAATAATATTTGATAAAAATTGCAAGGTCAAGTTCGAAGATGAGCAAAATCGGGCAACTCCTTCTTAGTGTTGCCATATAAGCATGAGTCGTTTTTATACAAAAATGTTGATATAAGAATGAGTATATTTTTCTACATCTAGGGTATCACGTAATTGGTGTGACCAATTGCTTCCTTACTAGTCTCTTCTATTTATGAACCGATTTTCATAATTTTTTTTAAAACAAAAGGTACTTACAAGAAGGGGTGCACCGAAACCTTTTTTTGTTACTTTATTTGTTAAATTAGGTAAAATAAGCTAAAGTGTATTTCACCATATAAAGTACATGTGAAGAAAAGAGAAAAAAGAAGAAAAATTCTGGCAATCATTAACGGCTGCCTCAGTCATTGAGGGCGACACTCAATGTTATCTAGATAATCATTACATTTTCGCTAAAAACTCATATAACGGTACATAATCTATCTAACATATGTATATTTAATCGCATCTACATTCTCTTCTAAGCATTTTGGTTTAATTATTTGTCAAATTTATTTTTCATGAAAAACCTCATAACGGTTAAAAGTAGAAAATTGAAATGTTCCCATGATTTGATTTGATTTGGATAGATTATTTTATTGCCATCTTTATACATATAATTCTACTGTACGTGTGTATGTCACTGAACTCCTCCTAAACGGCTGAGCCGATTTGAATGAATTTTTTTGTATGCGTTTGGGTGGAGCCCTGGATGGTTTAGATTCACAAATCAGCCCGGCAGATGGCGCTGCAGTCGGTATCTAACAATTGTTTGTTTGTTTTTACTTGAATGCGCTAATCTCTGGAACTACCAGTCAGATTTGAATAATTCTTTTTGCATTTCATAGCCCAATTCTTGAGGAAGGTTATACGCTATTTAACATCACGCTACAACCCTTAGGAGCTAAGCAAAAAGAAAAAGCTATATAATGTATCTCTATATAATGGTGCATTTGTCCTGACTGACTAACAGAGAATCAACGTGGAGCCTAAACTATAATAGATAGAGACTTGAAATTTTGACAGTATGTTTATTTCGTAATGTAAGTGCTCACTAAGAAACGGTTTTTTGAAATTCCATCCTTAAGGGGGTGAAAACTGTTTCTCTGGAACCACTAAACCGATTTTCATGAAATTTGGAATACTTCTACAACTTACTTCATAATCATAGGTGATCGTTTAGAAGCAGTTTTTGGAAATTCAACCCTTAAAGGGGTGAAAAAGGGTGAAAACGGTTTCTCTGGAACCACTAAGCCAATTTCCATGAAATTGGAAATACTTCGTCAACTTGCCTCACAAGTTATCACTGAGAAGCAGTTTTTTTAAATTCAAATTTTAAGGGGGTGAAAACGGTTTCTCCGGAACCACTGAACCGATTTCCACAAAATTTTGTATATACTTCAACTTATCTCATAGGTGCTCACTAAAGAACCGGTTTTTGAAATTCCATCCTTACGGGGGTAAAATGGGGGATGAAATTTCTTATTGAAATTCACCATCTTTGAAGTACTATAATTCATGAAAATTTGTATTTGGCCTTTTGGTTAGAAAAAAAGCTCAATGAGAACTACTACCCTCCATGGCTCCATCCTAATTCAACCCCTCAAAAGCACCATTCAATGAAAAAAAACTAACCAACTATTATTGCAGCCCGATCTACCGGAAACAGTTGTATGTATTATACGTCGCGTTTGGGAGTAGTTATAAATTTTAATGTAATATGATGCACATTATATTATAATTTTCACCGCCCGAGTGTAACCGGGTAGACCTGCTAGTTTTATATATTTCTTTAAGTTTTCGATTTTTAACAAATATCAAGCACAAAATGGATTAATTATAATAGTTGTACAGAGACCATTTTTATGTAGGCACTTGTACCAAAAAATTTTTCCAAATTGCATCATGTTTTAGAATTTGTATACAAAAAAAACTATAAAAGATATTGTTAAAATTATGAAAATTTATCAAGAATGAAAAGTATTAGGGACTGAAAGAAATTTATTGAAAGCAAATGGGTAATCAATGTATTTTTATAGGAATTGGAAGGTGAAATAATTTTTGTTCGTTAATTTTATTTAAAAATCCAACGTTAATACCATACAGGGTGTCCCAAAAATGATACGCCAGACTGACAATGGTGGTAGACTATACCTTCTGGTCTATCAGATAACATCAACATGACCTTAGTAAAAGGTCTCTGGTTTTCGAGTTATTTCCGCTTTTGTGTTTTTTCTTTAAATCTCTACTTTTTGGTCCTTTTTCGCCTATCATTGTTAGAAATAACTTCAGACTTGCGTTTTTTTTTTTAAATAGGCTAACTACAACCTACTAAAGATAGCCTATTTAAAAAGAAACGCAAGTCTGAAGTTATTTCTAACAATGATAGGCGAAAAGGGACCAAAAAGTAGAGATATAAAGAAAAAACACAAAAGTGGAAATAACTCAAAAACCAGACCCCTTTTACTAAGGTCATGTTGATGTTATCTGATAGACCAGAAGCTAGTCTACCTCCAGTGTCAGTCTGGCGTATCATTTTTGGGACACCCTGTATAAAAAAATACCTATTACCTAGTAATAAGTTCCGGTGTGGAGATAGCCACACATTACTTCCATGTTCACCATGTTATGTTGTTAACGGCAATGACAAAAAAAAAGAATTGGCTGCAGGTGTCGCTCGTTTCGGACTGCTACTTCTGCACCCACGACCATCACCTCAAAAATGTTGGACCCGTCGACATAGTTTTAGCTGTAAGTTAGCCAAATCAAATGCGATCGAGCTCAAAATCAATAGGCATGATCTCGACATATTACCAGACATTTTGGTATAAGTCCCGCGAAATTTAATCTATTTTGACGGCAGTTATCGTTGAAAATCGGAAAATTATAAAACCCGTTATAACTCCCTAATTTTAATACTTGGTGAACTTCTTGTAATCTAAAACTGAATAGTCTAACAAGCTGAACAAAACGCGAAAAGAAATTTTGAAAAAGACCGAATTTAAAGAAAATTATGACCATTTCAAAAAACAATGGAGCGACTGAGCGACACCAAGCTAAAAACTTCCAGAAAGTGTTTTTAAGCACTCCTGACAACGATTCCATGATTTTTTCGGACACCCATTTTTCGCTGCATCACCATACTTCCTTTACAGTAATAAATTTATTTTAAATAATTTAACTTGTGATTTTAGCAAAAAAAAACCACAATAACAACAGGTATTCAGCCATAAAGCATACAGAACTTACTGTGTTTCAACTGTGTTTTTTCGTGATTTTGACATTGCATAACTTTTGTACTAGCCCAATATACAAAATGATTTTATATTTTACAAAACTAGGTACAAAATCACTACAATCTGTGAAAATTTCAGAATTATATCTTCAGCCCCATTAGAGATATAGAGGCCTAAAGTTGGTAAATTTGAGAAGAAATCAATTTTTAAAAATTTGTAAAAAAAAAAACTATGCATGTTTCACAATTCAGTTTTTTTTTGGTAGTTGTACTTATATACAACTATTTCCATAAAAAATATCAAGTTGTCTGTAGCACTCGTTCCATGAGAAAAAAATGTCTGAAAAATGTATTTTGAATAATTTTGATATCCGACTTCGATTGAAGGTTTCTTGGGGAAGGGAGAAAGAGGCGAAATATGGTTACCATCTAATTTAAAGAGGGAATTATTACCTTTAAAACGGTTTTTGTTTCAACCTTTTTGAATAAATAGTTTCTGAAATATACCCATTGACGTCAAAGCTTGCAAACACAAAAATCAGGGTGAGTACGAAAATAAAAATGGCCGCCATCCTTAAACGGATTAAGATAGAATTTTTTTAAAAAGTGTTCTCAATTCCAATAATACAATAGATATAACAGGGGGAGTATGATTTTTTTCTAAATTGGTCGAGCGGCCAACTCTGGACCACTTCATATGGATTGACTATATAGGACTATATATAGGAACATGAAGTAAAAATTAGGTGTACCATCAATCTTGCAAAGTTCGACACAAACATTGAGAGGGCTATGAATCTAACTATTACAGGATGGGATGATAGAAGATTTGATTTAATCTTGGTACTTTTATATCATATCAAAATAGTTTAACCTACATGGTCGAATTTCGACCGCGGGGCAACCACTAGTACCATACCATTTAATGCACTAAACTCTCGCTACTTTAGAGCAATAACAGATCCGATCTGTGAAGGACTTGCAGAAGCTTATGGAACAAACTTCCGCATAATTCATCAAATTGCAAAGAAGCAGTGAAAACCCTGCAAAAAAAAAATTAGACAAACGATTGCCTATTAGGCCAAGGGAAGATTACTATCTTTAAAAATTGATAGCGCTAAGAGGTTGTCTCGGGTGGTATTCGGTGTAAGTCCGCAATTCAAAAGTAATAACGCTATTCAATCTCACCTAATTGGGATGGTACATGTAAAAAGAGTAAAGGCTACCTGTTCAAAAAACTTGGCAACCAAAACGCTAAAAATTTGAGATACATTTGGCATATCATTACCGCAAATAGTGTCGATAACTTCGGACAATGGTGATAATATGATAAAAACTACAAAATTACTCTCCCAATCAACGTTATTGGAAGATGAATTCGAAGCAGAGGAAAACAATGAAGCTTATTTAAGAAATATAGAAGACTTTGAAAAATTCGACGAATTCTCATTTCAACTAGGAATAATCCAGCATTGCCGGTGTGCGGCATATACTGCTCAGCTTTTCTGCATTTGGAAAAGCTACTATGCCGTTTTAGCTCATTTGCAAATAATTGTAATAAAAATCCAAAAAGAGCAGCATAATTATAGTGAGTTTTTTGCTAATTGACTTAAATGTAGAGTGTGGACGGAAGAAATTTTAGACAAAAATCATTTTATTGTGACAATAGCACAACTACTCTTAAATTCATTTGTTCAAATACAGCGAAAACTGCTTGATAACGAAGGACTAATTTCATGCTTATATTTGGATCCACGTTTTCAGCATTTTCTCAATGCATCACAAAAGGTGAAGGCTGTGAACTTCCTTTGTATTAATTATGGGATCAACTACAAAAAATTAATCCTCAGTACTGTGCATCGACATCTTCAACTATTAATATTACAAACTTACAACATGTGCAAAGTGAAAAATAATGCATAGACAAAAAAAATACGTTTAAAAAACTAAAACCCGATTACGGCCAATTTGCAAACTCAAAAGTAAGAAACAAGAAAATCTTGGGGATTCCTAAAATTGTGTTAAATTACTAGCTGAAATTTTCCATTACATTACAAATTTCATGCATCCGTGATCGCGTGTTTTATATTAAATAAATAAGTTGTTTGTAACAGCAATATAAAACGCATGACCACGGATGCATGAAATCAGGGAAATCAAGGGAATTTGCCGATCCAGAACTGTATGCATTTAGCATTATCAAATATATTGTTGTAAAAATTCCCCGTGCCGAGCGGTTTGTTGCCAGGGGAATTCTTAATCTTAAGGCGTTATCCGTTAAGAGGAGGGGGAGTACAAGAGAAAACTTACCGGTTTTCCTGCAGCGGGCCGCGGTGAAACTTGAGCTGCAAAAGATCCATCCAGGGGAATTTAAGTGAAAACTCTCCAAAATGTTGTAATTCCCCACAGACTTCAAATGCCATAATTACTTTGGGCATTATTTATCACTTGAAAATCACGAGCACGCGGTTTTTTTCCGGCACTGTCAGAACACGATCTTTTCCCGAATGAAAGTCAAATAATGCGATTTTTTATTTAGCAAAATGAACAGTCTCCTTTTCTTTTAGGCACAGAGCAACGGGAATTTATCAGGGATTTATCCTCAGGGAACTCGCGCCTTAACTTTTTAGCTCACCATGAACGAAATCGCACTCCTTTCACGCGAACTAATTAAAAATTGCAAATTTTCGCGCCCGTAAGCTGCGATCAGACTCTGTAATCCCACAACGGCAACTGATCCAGTTGCATCTCTTGCAATTTTCTCTGGGCAAGACTTTAAGCAAAATTTGTTGTAGATTAGGAACTAAATGGCCGAAATGCACACAAAATTAAGAAAACCAACCGTCGCTTGTCGGTCTTTAGCGGTAAATGCAATCGCTGCGGTAAATGCCGGTGTAACTCCCCCTGGCCTCACACTTAGCGGCAGCGGGATCCATGGATTTGAATTTATATATATATATACTAGCAGGTCTACCCGGTTACACTCGGGCGGTGAAAATTATAATATCTATAATGTGCATCAATGCATCATATTACATTAAAATTTACAACTACTCCCAAACGCGACGTATAATCAGGCCCGCGCCAAGCGGGGGTGCCAGGGGTTCAAGAAACCCGGGCGTCACGTCTTCGGGGCGCTAAATATTTTTGGGGCGGCAAAATTTTTAGTGTTAACTTACTAATTGTACAATCTTTATTACGCTTATTACGTAGTTTAACGTTTTAAACCTACTGCTTATCAGTTAAGGCGCGTTCCCACGACGCGTCGTCCGGCTCGGCGTGGTCCTTCACGCCTTTGAAGTTTTGAGGATTTACCGACATTTTACGACATTTTACCGGAAAGACGGGCCGAATCCTTTTGTTAACTGTGACACTTTTATGATCATACGAGCCGAGCAACGCGTCGTGGGAACGCGCCTTTAAATAGGTACGGCGCGGCGGCAGCACGACTTTAGGGGCGCCATATTCGATTTAAGCCACAGACTCAATTCTTTTGTTCACCAGATAGTTGCTTGCATTTGCGTATTTCTTTCACGTTCCCAGTTTCCCTTGATAGCTTTGTAATTCCCGATTGCAATTTGAGAAAATTAGATTTATGACTTTAAGCCCAGTCCAGACGCTCAGTTTTGCACAAAGATTTGTCTGCGCAGATCCAATAGTTGGAGATAAATCGTTGCGTGTAGACTGGAAAACTGCGCAGATTTGCATTTGGTGCGAGGTCTACGCAGTTGCAACGATATCTGAGCTAAAAAGCATAGATATCCGTGAATCTGTGCAGACTTCTATGAACTTTGAACGCATATCACACAAAACTCAGCGAAATACGCAGATATGTCTGCACCGCACGTGTGGACGCTCTAAAAATCGCAACGATTTCATTCGGTCATAAAACTGCGCAGACAAATCGTTGTTCAAAACTGAGTGTCTGGACCGGGCTTAAGTTCAGTGGGATGCTGCCCTAAACTTTTGTCCACAAAGTACTTGTGTGTATTCTAGATATTTCGTGAACGTTCACATATTTCTTCGGGGCTTTTGATTTCTGCGTAAATTTTATTTCCTTTAAAAAGATGGAGGAACGTTCTTGTGGATGGCAAGGTGACAAATATGAAATAACTAAGTGATTAAGCGAAGTTAAGTGAAGTTTTTATTTTCTTTTATTTGTTCAATACTTTTCATATCTTTTTATTTTATCATAATTATTTTAATATCATCATATATACTGTAGAATTAGCTTATAGCAACCTCAAACGGCAACAATTTTTCGCGTGGCGCCCCTCGGGAAATTCTCGCACCCCGGCGCCCACAGACCTTGGCACGGCCCTGCGTATAATACATAAAACCGTTTCCTGTAGATCGGGCTGCAATAAGAGTTAGTTAGTTTTTTCAGTCAAGGGTAGTTTTGGGGCGTTGAGTTAGGACAGAGGTTAGCAGTTCTCATTAAGCTTTTTTTTAACCAAAAGGCCAAATACAAATTTTTATGAATGTTTTTACTTCAAAAATGGTGGATTTTTATAGAAACTCTGTTACATCGTTAAAGGTGAAATTTCAAAATATCCTGCCCTACATCATGTCTACATCACAAAAGCATCCTCTGCGCAAAGCTTTAGATTTCTAGGTTCAAGGGCTTAGGCTGGGTGTTAATGAATCAGTCAGTCAATCCGGACTTCTTTTTTTTTAAATTTTACAACATAATAGAGTGAATAAAAATTGAAAATTTGAGTTTCCAGGTGCAGCCCAACAGTAAATTTTTTATTTTAGTAAGAAAAAAACACTAAAATTGAAATGAAGTACCAAATTTAAAAAACTTAAATGCAAACCAGCGGTATATTTGAACAACCATTTTATTTTTTTATATCGCTCTTGCCTTTTTTTTTTATTTCTGTTTTTCTATCGCAAGTAAACTTTGTCAGTACTCAAAACACGATTGATCACGATTTTTGTTTTTTAACTATCTTCTTCCCATTCAATAAAAAACAAACGATAAATAATGTCTTCGGCCCAACACTTCTCGTGAGGTTGGTTGTGTCACCTAGGATCTTTTAGCGATGTTCGGCTCTGCGACACACGCACGCGCTTCTCAATCATTCCTATGCATATATGCAAAAGAATACCTTCCGGTGACTTCGCTCTTCGCTGTTTTGCCACTTTGATAAAACCGGAGCAAAAGACGATAGCAAAATTCACAAATTTTTAAGAAAATATTTTAGAAAATATTTAATTTTTGTGACATCAAGTCTCACGATAAGCAAATGTCTACTTTTCTATAGCGGCTGCGAAAATTATAAAGTTTTGTGTCTACGAGTCACACGATCTTCGTTTTTAAAAATATCTAAGGTTGTAACTGAGCTCTGAGAATGAGCATTGAGCATGAGCAGCAACCTATAATATGTATACACAAAGTTATGTGTCGTGTGACTCGAACAATGTGAAACTCTCCCGATTCCTTTGATTTGCTGAAAATTTTCCGAAATTTTCGGCACAATTTATAAGCGATATGCCACATTGCATATTGTCGCGTCACATGATAAAATATTTTCAAAATTACTTATAAATGGGGGGTTTTGCTATCGTCAGACTCCGGCTTAACACATACTTATGTAGATCGGTGAAAGCGAATCTACTCAAGATGTACATATTCAATTGATACTCAAGATTTTAAAAACGTGGAATTGTTTTTCTTGGGAGATAAGTAGGACAGTGAATTCTTCTAAGTTACATAACTAAAACGTGTTAACTATTTTATGCATCCACGATTTTTCACGACCCTCTTCATCCCCTTAAAAGTTGAATTTTAAAAAACCGCTTTAGGGTGATAGCCTGTGAGGAAAGTTGAAGAGGTATTTCAATTTTTGTAGAAATCGGTTCAGGAAAAACCGTTTTCACCCCTTTTCACCCCCTTAAGGGTTAAATTTCATGAAACCGTTTCTTAGTGAGCACCTATGAGGTAAGTTGTATAAGTATTCGGAATTTCATTGAAATTGGTTCGTGGGTTCCACAGATTCACTGATATATAAGTGAGTACGTCGTATTTCGCTTTTGTATATATTGAAGATTGAAGATGAAGATAGAAGATAGCAAGTGTCTACTCGGTTACACCCCGGTCGGTCAAAATCATATTATAATGTACAACAGATTACATTTTGAATTTACAACCACCCCTGAACGCGATGTACCTGTATTGCCATAGAACCGTTTCCCGTACTTCGAGTTACAATAATGGTTGGTTAATTTGTTTTCAGTCAAGGGTAGTTTTTAAAGGTTGAATGAGGGTCGAGGGTGGTAGTTCTCATTGAGTTTTTTTTTAACTTAAAAGGCAAAATACCAATTTTTATGAATTTTTTTTACTTCAAAAATTGGCGAATTTCCATAAAAAATTTCATCCCCTATTATATCCCCTTAGGGGTGGAATTTCAAAATCCGGTTCTTAGTGAGCACTAATTATGAGATAAGTTGAAGAAGTATACGAAATTTCGTGGAAATCGGTTCAGCGGTTCCGGAGAAACCGTTTTCACCCCTTTTCATCCCCTTAAGGGTTGAATTTCAAGAAATCGTTTCTTAGCGAGCACCTATGAGGTAAGTTGTATAAGTATTCCAAATTTCATTCAAATCGGATCAGTGGTTCAGGAGAAACAGTTTTCACCCCTTTTCACCCCTTAAGGGTTGAATTTCGAAAAATCGCTTCTCAACTATAACCTGTGAGGCAAGTTTAAGAAGTATTTCAAATTTCGTGGAAATCGGTTCAAAGGTTCCGGAGAAACCGTTTTCACCCCTTTTCACCCCCTTAGGGGTTGAATTTCAAAAACCCGTTTCTTAGTGAGCACCTATGAGGTAAGTTGTATAAGTATTCGAAATTTCATTGAAATCGGTTCAGTGGTTCCGGAGATTCGCTGATAGTATATGAGTACGTGGTATTTCGCTTTTATATATATAGATTATACATATGTATACCTATATATATATTATATATGTATAGTATATAGCAAAAAAAAAACTCTTAGCGAGTTTAAAACTGACGGGGTGCCCAATAGCGCATTAACTTGTATCCACAAAAGAGTTGACATAAATTTTTGTGGTGTGCGTGCATTATTGTTCCTTAATAAAATCAATTGTTTCTTTGAGGTATTTGCTTTTATTTGGTGGTATTAAAGTTTCCAATATTTGGAAATGAATGTTTCTTTGAGGTATTTGTAAACTCTTATTGATTTTATATTAAGGAACAATTGCATGTGCAAAGGTATTTGTAAATTTTTATTGATTTTATTAAGGAACAATAATGCACGCACACCACAAAAATTTATATCAACTCTTTTGTGGATACGAGTTAATGCGCTATTGGGCACCCCGTCAGTTTTAAACTCGCTAAGAGTTTTTTTTTGCTAGTATCAGTATGTTTTTTGAAAGCAACCATTATTATTAAGTAAATAATTTTTCCATAAATGTTGAAATAAAATAAATTTTAATAAAACGAAGCAGTTGCTATTCGTTCACGAAACCGATTGCATTTTTTGCTCTCTTTATTTTGGGTCAGTTAAAATTAAAAATACAATTGTGCATTAAATAAATTTCGTGTATCCAACTTTACCCTACAAACATTTGAGGGGTTTGAGAAACTGGAAAATTCGAAGTGCTGATGTTAGGTTTAGGGGGACCATCTGCTAGGATTTTACAATTATTTTTCATAGTTTAGAATAGGTTCATGAAAACTATAGAACAAAAGCCTTCCTATTCACTTTCTAAGGTGTTTTGGACTCATCAAGGAATGCTGCGATTGAAATTTTTATTCGAACATTTTTCATTTTTTACAAAATTGTTGAATAACTCACTTTTCCCGGTTCGCGATATTATTCGGATGCCATTTTCTCCGGAACTAGAGTTTTCCCAGAATTCACATATTAAGCCATCGACGCGTTTGGTTGTCAACTACAAACGACTAGTTTTTTAACAAAATTGCTTGGTTCAATTTTGAGTAATAGCCTTCAAATCGAAAATTTGGCAGTGTCACTTTTTAGTTTTTTCTATATTTTTCTTGAACTAGAGGGCTGATTATGATTTTCTGGCCACCATTTGAAAACTTAGTTCAATACCGATCGACTGATTCATATACGGACGCCTTTCATTGGATTTTAGTGGAGATATTATATTTTTAAAAAAGTGCATCTGGCTCTATTCAAAAGTCCATATCTCGATCAAATTCAAAGAAATCTTAAAAATGTTAACGGATTCTGCAAGCCGCACTTATCCCCGAAAAATAGAGGTATAAACGACAGAAATCGGTTCAACTTTTGTACAAACAAACTATTTGAGGTAGGCAATTTTTCATGAATTTCATGAAAATTAACCGTAAATTTTGGAGGGCTATAACTTTTCAACGGATGGTTCGATTTTAATATATAAGGTACCGTTGGAATGGTCTTGATAAGTAGCCTCGGAAAACACTATAGCTGAATAGTTTTCTACACCCACCTTTGGGTTATATTGGAAAAACTAAAAATTTGGTCAAATTTTCAAGTGGCCATATCTCGGGTTGTAGTTGGTGGATAAGCAGTTTTAATATATTTTCCTAGTCTATGGCCCAACACCTTTCTAACGATACCCAACAGTCATGAATTGAAAGCTTAGTTCTCGATTTCGATTTATTCCTGTATATATAGTGGTGCATTTCAACAACAATCATCAGATCTTCAGATTTTTTGTTTTGCGCACCCCGCGGAGAACTACCGTTCTCCGTGATAGCTATATATTATATACATTAAATATAATTACACGTTAGCTGCCGTACTCTTGAAAGATATTGGATCCAAATTTGATCATGTTATTTTTCGGATTAATAGTTTGGTTAAGTTCGTTAATGAGCAACATCGTCCCAAGGGGGTAGCTGGGGGAGGTGGTTGACATTTTTAAATAATTATATCTCGAACCCTATGAAGTTTAGATAGAAACTTTATTTGCCAAAATTAGAGCACTCTCTATGAGGTTGAGCGTGACACCACCGAAATAGGGGTTGGTGGGGTACGAGTGGGGGTGGGAGTGTAAATCCAAATTTTTCTAACCACTTCTTATGGGGTATCGTTGAAAAGCTCTTGATGAGTAGTTGATAAATCTATAACTAGCTTCTTGATTTTGAAATAAATTACCCCAATAAACGCAATCAAAACACTTCCAAATCTACCTCAGCTTCAGCCCCTAGGCGTGAAAAGGATTTTTATTCAAGTGATTCAGTTCGAAAAAACAGTTTCCTAGGAGAGTCCCCCTATCTAAGATAAGGCCTCCTACTGGAATCTGAAGGTATTATTGATTTTCGCTGCAGTAAAAGCAACCACACTACAGTAGCAAGACGCCCACCCCCGGTTGAAAATTCACATTGAGGCATAGAGACAGCAGCAGTGGTAGCCCACCGGTGAGTTTTTGTGCAGATAGCGCCCACCGCGGGTAAGTTTTGTGTGAGGTGGGAGCAAGAAAGACACGTCCTTGTTGCACTTCATGAGTGGTATGGATTCGAATGCATGATTTTGTTGAGAAAATTCGTGCTCGGGGTTGCTCAACAAAGCGACTCGACAGAACATTTGGCAGCCGCAGCGGTGGGATCTTTTTTAGCTCCATTTCGCTGGCCCGGCCATGTCAGAAAAGCAAAATTTCAACTATACTAGGAGTTAGTACTAGGTTAGTACTAGTTAGTACCCAAATATGAAAGTTAGTACTCTAAGCGTTACTGAGTTATGAACGCAATGCCCTCCAGAGAAATGCGAATCATGTTAACCATCTTTCTACGTTTGGTGATGATATGCAATAAACAACATTTACCGGAGGCTGAAGCGAAATAAATTGTAGTGTTATATAATTAAAGTGACTCTTCTCTGCGTCTAATTTAAGATGTAGATTAAAAAATCCCTTTCAGCAGGGCTACAGGCTTGTATTATTTTATATTGGGTACCGACTGGTGTTGAGTCAAAGAGCGCTGAGTACTGACTGACTTTATTATTCGACATACAAACTTAACTATAATTTAACCTAAGCTGTACAAATGTTCCATTTGATCACTACATCTCCCCCCTAATATACATTCATATGTTCAGCAAAAGACTTATTATATTTTATAAAGTATTGTTACAAATTCATTTTATATAATATTTTTATAAATTCATTCTACTGACAATACTTGTTTTATTATAATCTCCATTAACGTAGACGGCTTCATGGCTCTTAGTAGCGCTTCCGAATAAACCGCGAATTTCTTCTTACTATTTTTCCATTGTTAAATTTCACTATAAATGACCGTGGTGTTTCATGCTTACTCTGTATCTCACCGGGCTTCCAACAACCTTCTTCTCTTATCCATATTCTCTCCCCCTGCCACAACATTGCTTTGTTTTTCGCATTTCTATCATATCTCTCTTTATTTTTCATATTATTTCGTTGAATTATTGGAACTATATCCCTATATGTTTGCTCATTTCTATACTTATTCACTTTACCTGGTACTAATGTTCTGGTTTGTCTTCCCATTAAAATTTGCGTCGGTGACAATTCCGAATTTTTTATAGGCGTATTTCTATATTCAAGCAACGCTTTCCATAAATTTTCATTGGTTTCTTTACTTTTATTTACTAACTTCTTTGCTATATCTACAAATTTTTCTGCGACTCCATTTGATTGTGAGTATAAGGGACTGGTATTTATTACTTCAATATCTAATGATTTTGCAAATTCTTTAAAGCAGTATGAAGAAAATGGCATATTGTCTGCTACTATTTTTCTCGGAATCCCATGGGTTGCAAACATTGGTTCTAACTTATTGATAACAGTGTGCGCTGTTTTCTTTTGAATTGGTATTATCTCTAGATATTTTGAAAAATAATCTGCTACTACTAAGTAATTCAGGGCTCCTAACTCCATTATGTCAATACCAATGTTCTGAAATGGTGTCTGGGGAATTTCATGATTTATTAGTGGCTCTCTACTATTTGCACTGCGATATTTCTGACAGGCACTACACTTTTGCACCATATTCTCAATATCTTCATTAATCGTTGGCCAATACACTATTGTACGCGCTCTCTGTTTCGTTTTTTCTATACCGAGGTGGGATTTATGCAAGGCTTCCAGAATTGACTTATGCAATTTGGGAGGTACGAAGATCCTATCGTTTAAATAGATTAGTTTATCTTCAACTATCAGATCAGATCGGAATTTCCAGAAATATTTCAACTCTTCAGGCAATCTCTTCTTTTCTACAGGCCATCCATCTAATATAATGTTCATTAATTTTCCCATGATTGGGTCCTTTCTCGTTTCTTCTTGTAACTCTACTTTTTTAGTTGAACTTACATTTACAGAATGTACTAACTCATCTAAACCTTTTATTATTTCCGTTTTTTCAATTTTCTCATCAACAATATTTCTTGACAAACAGCTTGTAGTAGCTGTAAGGGATGATACAGACCTTCTCATTCTGTTACAACACCACTTATCAGTCAGCAATCATAAGACCATCTATGTCTATCTCCGAACTAACACAGAGTAATACAGAGTGATAGTGACAGTATACAGAGTAATACAATTTGTAAAAATGTGACAATGCACAGATATGTGGGACTATCGTTCAACACTTCACACTTCATTCCATTATGAACTGTATTAAAACAATTGTTTATTAGCAGTATGACTTTGCTTTCAGCTTTCTTTATATTAAAAAGTGTGTTAATTGAAATCGATTTCCACCAATTTTATACTACCGTTATTATATATTCTATGTGAAAATAGTCCATATGCCCCGGTAGCCCATCTTGCGCCATCGTCTCATGATGTCAAATCATATTTAAGTTGCATATTTAGTTTCCTCGCTCTTATAAAAATTAAATTTGATATACTACATCCTTTATCTAAAGGCAAGGTTTTTTGACTTTTTGTCTACATTGAGCGTACTTTATCCATTGAGCGTACGTCTGTCCAGACGATAACTCGAGAACGCTTGTAGCTAGGGACTTGTAATTTAGTACAATAATATTTGATAAAAATTGCAAGGTCAAGTTCGAAGATGAGCAAAATCGGGCAACTCCTTCTTAGTGTTGCCATATAAGCATGAGTCGTTTTTATACAAAAATGTTGATATAAGAATGAGTATATTTTTCTACATCTAGGGTATCACGTAATTGGTGTGACCAATTGCTTCCTTACTAGTCTCTTCTATTTATGAACCGATTTTCATAATTTTTTTTAAAACAAAAGGTACTTACAAGAAGGGGTGCACCGAAACCTTTTTTTGTTACTTTATTTGTTAAATTAGGTAAAATAAGCTAAAGTGTATTTCACCATATAAAGTACATGTGAAGAAAAGAGAAAAAAGAAGAAAAATTCTGGCAATCATTAACGGCTGCCTCAGTCATTGAGGGCGACACTCAATGTTATCTAGATAATCATTACATTTTCGCTAAAAACTCATATAACGGTACATAATCTATCTAACATATGTATATTTAATCGCATCTACATTCTCTTCTAAGCATTTTGGTTTAATTATTTGTCAAATTTATTTTTCATGAAAAACCTCATAACGGTTAAAAGTAGAAAATTGAAATGTTCCCATGATTTGATTTGATTTGGATAGATTATTTTATTGCCATCTTTATACATATAATTCTACTGTACGTGTGTATGTCACTGAACTCCTCCTAAACGGCTGAGCCGATTTGAATGAATTTTTTTGTATGCGTTTGGGTGGAGCCCTGGATGGTTTAGATTCACAAATCAGCCCGGCAGATGGCGCTGCAGTCGGTATCTAACAATTGTTTGTTTGTTTTTACTTGAATGCGCTAATCTCTGGAACTACCAGTCAGATTTGAATAATTCTTTTTGCATTTCATAGCCCAATTCTTGAGGAAGGTTATACGCTATTTAACATCACGCTACAACCCTTAGGAGCTAAGCAAAAAGAAAAAGCTATATAATGTATCTCTATATAATGGTGCATTTGTCCTGACTGACTAACAGAGAATCAACGTGGAGCCTAAACTATAATAGATAGAGACTTGAAATTTTGACAGTATGTTTATTTCGTAATGTAAGTGCTCACTAAGAAACGGTTTTTTGAAATTCCATCCTTAAGGGGGTGAAAACTGTTTCTCTGGAACCACTAAACCGATTTTCATGAAATTTGGAATACTTCTACAACTTACTTCATAATCATAGGTGATCGTTTAGAAGCAGTTTTTGGAAATTCAACCCTTAAAGGGGTGAAAAAGGGTGAAAACGGTTTCTCTGGAACCACTAAGCCAATTTCCATGAAATTGGAAATACTTCGTCAACTTGCCTCACAAGTTATCACTGAGAAGCAGTTTTTTTAAATTCAAATTTTAAGGGGGTGAAAACGGTTTCTCCGGAACCACTGAACCGATTTCCACAAAATTTTGTATATACTTCAACTTATCTCATAGGTGCTCACTAAAGAACCGGTTTTTGAAATTCCATCCTTACGGGGGTAAAATGGGGGATGAAATTTCTTATTGAAATTCACCATCTTTGAAGTACTATAATTCATGAAAATTTGTATTTGGCCTTTTGGTTAGAAAAAAAGCTCAATGAGAACTACTACCCTCCATGGCTCCATCCTAATTCAACCCCTCAAAAGCACCATTCAATGAAAAAAAACTAACCAACTATTATTGCAGCCCGATCTACCGGAAACAGTTGTATGTATTATACGTCGCGTTTGGGAGTAGTTATAAATTTTAATGTAATATGATGCACATTATATTATAATTTTCACCGCCCGAGTGTAACCGGGTAGACCTGCTAGTTTTATATATTTCTTTAAGTTTTCGATTTTTAACAAATATCAAGCACAAAATGGATTAATTATAATAGTTGTACAGAGACCATTTTTATGTAGGCACTTGTACCAAAAAATTTTTCCAAATTGCATCATGTTTTAGAATTTGTATACAAAAAAAACTATAAAAGATATTGTTAAAATTATGAAAATTTATCAAGAATGAAAAGTATTAGGGACTGAAAGAAATTTATTGAAAGCAAATGGGTAATCAATGTATTTTTATAGGAATTGGAAGGTGAAATAATTTTTGTTCGTTAATTTTATTTAAAAATCCAACGTTAATACCATACAGGGTGTCCCAAAAATGATACGCCAGACTGACAATGGTGGTAGACTATACCTTCTGGTCTATCAGATAACATCAACATGACCTTAGTAAAAGGTCTCTGGTTTTCGAGTTATTTCCGCTTTTGTGTTTTTTCTTTAAATCTCTACTTTTTGGTCCTTTTTCGCCTATCATTGTTAGAAATAACTTCAGACTTGCGTTTTTTTTTTTAAATAGGCTATCTACAACCTACTAAAGATAGCCTATTTAAAAAGAAACGCAAGTCTGAAGTTATTTCTAACAATGATAGGCGAAAAGGGACCAAAAAGTAGAGATATAAAGAAAAAACACAAAAGTGGAAATAACTCAAAAACCAGACCCCTTTTACTAAGGTCATGTTGATGTTATCTGATAGACCAGAAGCTAGTCTACCTCCAGTGTCAGTCTGGCGTATCATTTTTGGGACACCCTGTATAAAAAAAATACCTATTACCTAGTAATAAGTTCCGGTGTGGAGATAGCCACACATTACTTCCATGTTCACCATGTTATGTTGTTAACGGCAATGACAAAAAAAAAGAATTGGCTGCAGGTGTCGCTCGTTTCGGACTGCTACTTCTGCACCCACGACCATCACCTCAAAAATGTTGGACCCGTCGACATAGTTTTAGCTGTAAGTTAGCCAAATCAAATGCGATCGAGCTCAAAATCAATAGGCATGATCTCGACATATTACCAGACATTTTGGTATAAGTCCCGCGAAATTTAATCTATTTTGACGGCAGTTATCGTTGAAAATCGGAAAATTATAAAACCCGTTATAACTCCCTAATTTTAATACTTGGTGAACTTCTTGTAATCTAAAACTGAATAGTCTAACAAGCTGAACAAAACGCGAAAAGAAATTTTGAAAAAGACCGAATTTAAAGAAAATTATGACCATTTCAAAAAACAATGGAGCGACTGAGCGACACCAAGCTTAAAACTTCCAGAAAGTGTTTTTAAGCACTCCTGACAACGATTCCATGATTTTTTCGGACACCCATTTTTCGCTGCATCACCATACTTCCTTTACAGTAATAAATTTATTTTAAATAATTTAACTTGTGATTTTAGCAAAAAAAAACCACAATAACAACAGGTATTCAGCCATAAAGCATACAGAACTTACTGTGTTTCAACTGTGTTTTTTCGTGATTTTGACATTGCATAACTTTTGTACTAGCCCAATATACAAAATGATTTTATATTTTACAAAACTAGGTACAAAATCACTACAATCTGTGAAAATTTCAGAATTATATCTTCAGCCCCATTAGAGATATAGAGGCCTAAAGTTGGTAAATTTGAGAAGAAATCAATTTTTAAAAATTTGTAAAAAAAAAAACTATGCATGTTTCACAATTCAGTTTTTTTTTGGTAGTTGTACTTATATACAACTATTTCCATAAAAAATATCAAGTTGTCTGTAGCACTCGTTCCATGAGAAAAAAATGTCTGAAAAATGTATTTTGAATAATTTTGATATCCGACTTCGATTGAAGGTTTCTTGGGGAAGGGAGAAAGAGGCGAAATATGGTTACCATCTAATTTAAAGAGGGAATTATTACCTTTAAAACGGTTTTTGTTTCAACCTTTTTGAATAAATAGTTTCTGAAATATACCCATTGACGTCAAAGCTTGCAAACACAAAAATCAGGGTGAGTACGAAAATAAAAATGGCCGCCATCCTTAAACGGATTAAGATAGAATTTTTTTAAAAAGTGTTCTCAATTCCAATAATACAATAGATATAACAGGGGGAGTATGATTTTTTTCTAAATTGGTCGAGCGGCCAACTCTGGACCACTTCATATGGATTGACTATATAGGACTATATATAGGAACATGAAGTAAAAATTAGGTGTACCATCAATCTTGCAAAGTTCGACACAAACATTGAGAGGGCTATGAATCTAACTATTACAGGATGGGATGATAGAAGATTTGATTTAATCTTGGTACTTTTATATCATATCAAAATAGTTTAACCTACATGGTCGAATTTCGACCGCGGGGCAACCACTAGTACCATACCATTTAATGCACTAAACTCTCGCTACTTTAGAGCAATAACAGATCCGATCTGTGAAGGACTTGCAGAAGCTTATGGAACAAACTTCCGCATAATTCATCAAATTGCAAAGAAGCAGTGAAAACCCTGCAAAAAAAAAATTAGACAAACGATTGCCTATTAGGCCAAGGGAAGATTACTATCTTTAAAAATTGATAGCGCTAAGAGGTTGTCTCGGGTGGTATTCGGTGTAAGTCCGCAATTCAAAAGTAATAACGCTATTCAATCTCACCTAATTGGGATGGTACATGTAAAAAGAGTAAAGGCTACCTGTTCAAAAAACTTGGCAACCAAAACGCTAAAAATTTGAGATACATTTGGCATATCATTACCGCAAATAGTGTCGATAACTTCGGACAATGGTGATAATATGATAAAAACTACAAAATTACTCTCCCAATCAACGTTATTGGAAGATGAATTCGAAGCAGAGGAAAACAATGAAGCTTATTTAAGAAATATAGAAGACTTTGAAAAATTCGACGAATTCTCATTTCAACTAGGAATAATCCAGCATTGCCTGTGTGCGGCATATACTGCTCAGCTTTTCTGCATTTGGAAAAGCTACTATGCCGTTTTAGCTCATTTGCAAATAATTGTAATAAAAATCCAAAAAGAGCAGCATAATTATAGTGAGTTTTTTGCTAATTGACTTAAATGTAGAGTGTGGACGGAAGAAATTTTAGACAAAAATCATTTTATTGTGACAATAGCACAACTACTCTTAAATTCATTTGTTCAAATACAGCGAAAACTGCTTGATAACGAAGGACTAATTTCATGCTTATATTTGGATCCACGTTTTCAGCATTTTCTCAATGCATCACAAAAGGTGAAGGCTGTGAACTTCCTTTGTATTAATTATGGGATCAACTACAAAAAATTAATCCTCAGTACTGTGCATCGACATCTTCAACTATTAATATTACAAACTTACAACATGTGCAAAGTGAAAAATAATGCATAGACAAAAAAAATACGTTTAAAAAACTAAAACCCGATTACGGCCAATTTGCAAACTCAAAAGTAAGAAACAAGAAAATCTTGGGGATTCCTAAAATTGTGTTAAATTACTAGCTGAAATTTTCCATTACATTACAAATTTCATGCATCCGTGATCGCGTGTTTTATATTAAATAAATATGTTGTTTGTAACAGCAATATAAAACGCATGACCACGGATGCATGAAATCAGGGAAATCAAGGGGATTTGCCGATCCAGAACTGTATGCATTTAGCATTATCAAATATATTGTTGTAAAAATTCCCCGTGCCGAGCGGTTTGTTGCCAGGGGAATTCTTAATCTTAAGGCGTTATCCGTTAAGAGGAGGGGGAGTACAAGAGAAAACTTACCGGTTTTCCTGCAGCGGGCCGCGGTGAAACTTGAGCTGCAAAAGATCCATCCAGGGGAATTTAAGTGAAAACTCTCCAAAATGTTGTAATTCCCCACAGACTTCAAATGCCATAATTACTTTGGGCATTATTTATCACTTGAAAATCACGAGCACGCGGTTTTTTTCCGGCACTGTCAGAACACGATCTTTTCCCGAATGAAAGTCAAATAATGCGATTTTTTATTTAGCAAAATGAACAGTCTCCTTTTCTTTTAGGCACAGAGCAACGGGAATTTATCAGGGATTTATCCTCAGGGAACTCGCGCCTTAACTTTTTAGCTCACCATGAACGAAATCGCACTCCTTTCACGCGAACTAATTAAAAATTGCAAATTTTCGCGCCCGTAAGCTGCGATCAGACTCTGTAATCCCACAACGGCAACTGATCCAGTTGCATCTCTTGCAATTTTCTCTGGGCAAGACTTTAAGCAAAATTTGTTGTAGATTAGGAACTAAATGGCCGAAATGCACACAAAATTAAGAAAACCAACCGTCGCTTGTCGGTCTTTAGCGGTAAATGCAATCGCTGCGGTAAATGCCGGTGTAACTCCCCCTGGCCTCACACTTAGCGGCAGCGGGATCCATGGATTTGAATTTATATATATATATACTAGCAGGTCTACCCGGTTACACTCGGGCGGTGAAAATTATAATATCTATAATGTGCATCAATGCATCATATTACATTAAAATTTACAACTACTCCCAAACGCGACGTATAATCAGGCCCGCGCCAAGCGGGGGTGCCAGGGGTTCAAGAAACCCGGGCGTCACGTCTTCGGGGCGCTAAATATTTTTGGGGCGGCAAAATTTTTAGTGTTAACTTACTAATTGTACAATCTTTATTACGCTTATTACGTAGTTTAACGTTTTAAACCTACTGCTTATCAGTTAAGGCGCGTTCCCACGACGCGTCGTCCGGCTCGGCGTGGTCCTTCACGCCTTTGAAGTTTTGAGGATTTACCGACATTTTACGACATTTTACCGGAAAGACGGGCCGAATCCTTTTGTTAACTGTGACACTTTTATGATCATACGAGCCGAGCAACGCGTCGTGGGAACGCGCCTTTAAATAGGTACGGCGCGGCGGCAGCACGACTTTAGGGGCGCCATATTCGATTTAAGCCACAGACTCAATTCTTTTGTTCACCAGATAGTTGCTTGCATTTGCGTATTTCTTTCACGTTCCCAGTTTCCCTTGATAGCTTTGTAATTCCCGATTGCAATTTGAGAAAATTAGATTTATGACTTTAAGCCCAGTCCAGACGCTCAGTTTTGCACAAAGATTTGTCTGCGCAGATCCAATAGTTGGAGATAAATCGTTGCGTGTAGACTGGAAAACTGCGCAGATTTGCATTTGGTGCGAGGTCTACGCAGTTGCAACGATATCTGAGCTAAAAAGCATAGATATCCGTGAATCTGTGCAGACTTCTATGAACTTTGAACGCATATCACACAAAACTCAGCGAAATACGCAGATATGTCTGCACCGCACGTGTGGACGCTCTAAAAATCGCAACGATTTCATTCGGTCATAAAACTGCGCAGACAAATCGTTGTTCAAAACTGAGTGTCTGGACCGGGCTTAAGTTCAGTGGGATGCTGCCCTAAACTTTTGTCCACAAAGTACTTGTGTGTATTCTAGATATTTCGTGAACGTTCACATATTTCTTCGGGGCTTTTGAATTCTGCGTAAATTTTATTTCCTTTAAAAAGATGGAGGAACGTTCTTGTGGATGGCAAGGTGACAAATATGAAATAACTAAGTGATTAAGCGAAGTTAAGTGAAGTTTTTATTTTCTTTTTTTGTTCAATACTTTTCATATCTTTTTATTTTATCATAATTATTTTAATATCATCATATATACTGTAGAATTAGCTTATAGCAACCTCAAACGGCAACAATTTTTCGCGTGGCGCCCCTCGGGAAATTCTCGCACCCCGGCGCCCACAGACCTTGGCACGGCCCTGCGTATAATACATAAAACCGTTTCCTGTAGATCGGGCTGCAATAAGAGTTAGTTAGTTTTTTCAGTCAAGGGTAGTTTTGGGGCGTTGAGTTAGGACAGAGGTTAGCAGTTCTCATTAAGCTTTTTTTTAACCAAAAGGCCAAATACAAATTTTTATGAATGTTTTTACTTCAAAAATGGTGGATTTTTATAGAAACTCTGTTACATCGTTAAAGGTGAAATTTCAAAATATCCTGCCCTACATCATGTCTACATCACAAAAGCATCCTCTGCGCAAAGCTTTAGATTTCTAGGTTCAAGGGCTTAGGCTGGGTGTTAATGAATCAGTCAGTCAATCCGGACTTCTTTTTTTTTAAATTTTACAACATAATAGAGTGAATAAAAATTGAAAATTTGAGTTTCCAGGTGCAGCCCAACAGTAAATTTTTTATTTTAGTAAGAAAAAAACACTAAAATTGAAATGAAGTACCAAATTTAAAAAACTTAAATGCAAACCAGCGGTATATTTGAACAACCATTTTATTTTTTTATATCGCTCTTGCCTTTTTTTTTTATTTCTGTTTTTCTATCGCAAGTAAACTTTGTCAGTACTCAAAACACGATTGATCACGATTTTTGTTTTTTAACTATCTTCTTCCCATTCAATAAAAAACAAACGATAAATAATGTCTTCGGCCCAACACTTCTCGTGAGGTTGGTTGTGTCACCTAGGATCTTTTAGCGATGTTCGGCTCTGCGACACACGCACGCGCTTCTCAATCATTCCTATGCATATATGCAAAAGAATACCTTCCGGTGACTTCGCTCTTCGCTGTTTTGCCACTTTGATAAAACCGGAGCAAAAGACGATAGCAAAATTCACAAATTTTTAAGAAACTATTTTAGAAAATATTTAATTTTTGTGACATCAAGTCTCACGATAAGCAAATGTCTACTTTTCTATAGCGGCTGCGAAAATTATAAAGTTTTGTGTCTACGAGTCACACGATCTTCGTTTTTAAAAATATCTAAGGTTGTAACTGAGCTCTGAGAATGAGCATTGAGCATGAGCAGCAACCTATAATATGTATACACAAAGTTATGTGTCGTGTGACTCGAACAATGTGAAACTCTCCCGATTCCTTTGATTTGCTGAAAATTTTCCGAAATTTTCGGCACAATTTATAAGCGATATGCCACATTGCATATTGTCGCGTCACATGATAAAATATTTTCAAAATTACTTATAAATGGGGGGTTTTGCTATCGTCAGACTCCGGCTTAACACATACTTATGTAGATCGGTGAAAGCGAATCTACTCAAGATGTACATATTCAATTGATACTCAAGATTTTAAAAACGTGGAATTGTTTTTCTTGGGAGATAAGTAGGACAGTGAATTCTTCTAAGTTACATAACTAAAACGTGTTAACTATTTTATGCATCCACGATTTTTCACGACCCTCTTCATCCCCTTAAAAGTTGAATTTTAAAAAACCGCTTTAGGGTGATAGCCTGTGAGGAAAGTTGAAGAGGTATTTCAATTTTTGTAGAAATCGGTTCAGGAAAAACCGTTTTCACCCCTTTTCACCCCCTTAAGGGTTAAATTTCATGAAACCGTTTCTTAGTGAGCACCTATGAGGTAAGTTGTATAAGTATTCGGAATTTCATTGAAATTGGTTCGTGGGTTCCACAGATTCACTGATATATAAGTGAGTACGTCGTATTTCGCTTTTGTATATATTGAAGATTGAAGATGAAGATAGAAGATAGCAAGTGTCTACTCGGTTACACCCCGGTCGGTCAAAATCATATTATAATGTACAACAGATTACATTTTGAATTTACAACCACCCCTGAACGCGATGTACCTGTATTGCCATAGAACCGTTTCCCGTACTTCGAGTTACAATAATGGTTGGTTAATTTGTTTTCAGTCAAGGGTAGTTTTTAAAGGTTGAATGAGGGTCGAGGGTGGTAGTTCTCATTGAGTTTTTTTTTAACTTAAAAGGCAAAATACCAATTTTTATGAATTTTTTTTACTTCAAAAATTGGCGAATTTCCATAAAAAATTTCTTCCCCTATTATATCCCCTTAGGGGTGGAATTTCAAAATCCGGTTCTTAGTGAGCACTAATTATGAGATAAGTTGAAGAAGTATACGAAATTTCGTGGAAATCGGTTCAGCGGTTCCGGAGAAACCGTTTTCACCCCTTTTCATCCCCTTAAGGGTTGAATTTCAAGAAATCGTTTCTTAGCGAGCACCTATGAGGTAAGTTGTATAAGTATTCCAAATTTCATTCAAATCGGATCAGTGGTTCAGGAGAAACAGTTTTCACCCCTTTTCACCCCTTAAGGGTTGAATTTCGAAAAATCGCTTCTCAACTATAACCTGTGAGGCAAGTTTAAGAAGTATTTCAAATTTCGTGGAAATCGGTTCAAAGGTTCCGGAGAAACCGTTTTCACCCCTTTTCACCCCCTTAGGGGTTGAATTTCAAAAACCCGTTTCTTAGTGAGCACCTATGAGGTAAGTTGTATAAGTATTCGAAATTTCATTGAAATCGGTTCAGTGGTTCCGGAGATTCGCTGATAGTATATGAGTACGTGGTATTTCGCTTTTATATATATAGATTATACATATGTATACCTATATATATATTATATATGTATAGTATATAGCAAAAAAAAAACTCTTAGCGAGTTTAAAACTGACGGGGTGCCCAATAGCGCATTAACTTGTATCCACAAAAGAGTTGACATAAATTTTTGTGGTGTGCGTGCATTATTGTTCCTTAATAAAATCAATTGTTTCTTTGAGGTATTTGCTTTTATTTGGTGGTATTAAAGTTTCCAATATTTGGAAATGAATGTTTCTTTGAGGTATTTGTAAACTCTTATTGATTTTATATTAAGGAACAATTGCATGTGCAAAGGTATTTGTAAATTTTTATTGATTTTATTAAGGAACAATAATGCACGCACACCACAAAAATTTATATCAACTCTTTTGTGGATACGAGTTAATGCGCTATTGGGCACCCCGTCAGTTTTAAACTCGCTAAGAGTTTTTTTTTGCTAGTATCAGTATGTTTTTTGAAAGCAACCATTATTATTAAGTAAATAATTTTTCCATAAATGTTGAAATAAAATAAATTTTAATAAAACGAAGCAGTTGCTATTCGTTCACGAAACCGATTGCATTTTTTGCTCTCTTTATTTTGGGTCAGTTAAAATTAAAAATACAATTGTGCATTAAATAAATTTCGTGTATCCAACTTTACCCTACAAACATTTGAGGGGTTTGAGAAACTGGAAAATTCGAAGTGCTGATGTTAGGTTTAGGGGGACCATCTGCTAGGATTTTACAATTATTTTTCATAGTTTAGAATAGGTTCATGAAAACTATAGAACAAAAGCCTTCCTATTCACTTTCTAAGGTGTTTTGGACTCATCAAGGAATGCTGCGATTGAAATTTTTATTCGAACATTTTTCATTTTTTACAAAATTGTTGAATAACTCACTTTTCCCGGTTCGCGATATTATTCGGATGCCATTTTCTCCGGAACTAGAGTTTTCCCAGAATTCACATATTAAGCCATCGACGCGTTTGGTTGTCAACTACAAACGACTAGTTTTTTAACAAAATTGCTTGGTTCAATTTTGAGTAATAGCCTTCAAATCGAAAATTTGGCAGTGTCACTTTTTAGTTTTTTCTATATTTTTCTTGAACTAGAGGGCTGATTATGATTTTCTGGCCACCATTTGAAAACTTAGTTCAATACCGATCGACTGATTCATATACGGACGCCTTTCATTGGATTTTAGTGGAGATATTATATTTTTAAAAAAGTGCATCTGGCTCTATTCAAAAGTCCATATCTCGATCAAATTCAAAGAAATCTTAAAAATGTTAACGGATTCTGCAAGCCGCACTTATCCCCGAAAAATAGAGGTATAAACGACAGAAATCGGTTCAACTTTTGTACAAACAAACTATTTGAGGTAGGCAATTTTTCATGAATTTCATGAAAATTAACCGTAAATTTTGGAGGGCTATAACTTTTCAACGGATGGTTCGATTTTAATATATAAGGTACCGTTGGAATGGTCTTGATAAGTAGCCTCGGAAAACACTATAGCTGAATAGTTTTCTACACCCACCTTTGGGTTATATTGGAAAAACTAAAAATTTGGTCAAATTTTCAAGTGGCCATATCTCGGGTTGTAGTTGGTGGATAAGCAGTTTTAATATATTTTCCTAGTCTATGGCCCAACACCTTTCTAACGATACCCAACAGTCATGAATTGAAAGCTTAGTTCTCGATTTCGATTTATTCCTGTATATATAGTGGTGCATTTCAACAACAATCATCAGATCTTCAGATTTTTTGTTTTGCGCACCCCGCGGAGAACTACCGTTCTCCGTGATAGCTATATATTATATACATTAAATATAATTACACGTTAGCTGCCGTACTCTTGAAAGATATTGGATCCAAATTTGATCATGTTATTTTTCGGATTAATAGTTTGGTTAAGTTCGTTAATGAGCAACATCGTCCCAAGGGGGTAGCTGGGGGAGGTGGTTGACATTTTTAAATAATTATATCTCGAACCCTATGAAGTTTAGATAGAAACTTTATTTGCCAAAATTAGAGCACTCTCTATGAGGTTGAGCGTGACACCACCGAAATAGGGGTTGGTGGGGTACGAGTGGGGGTGGGAGTGTAAATCCAAATTTTTCTAACCACTTCTTATGGGGTATCGTTGAAAAGCTCTTGATGAGTAGTTGATAAATCTATAACTAGCTTCTTGATTTTGAAATAAATTACCCCAATAAACGCAATCAAAACACTTCCAAATCTACCTCAGCTTCAGCCCCTAGGCGTGAAAAGGATTTTTATTCAAGTGATTCAGTTCGAAAAAACAGTTTCCTAGGAGAGTCCCCCTATCTAAGATAAGGCCTCCTACTGGAATCTGAAGGTATTATTGATTTTCGCTGCAGTAAAAGCAACCACACTACAGTAGCAAGACGCCCACCCCCGGTTGAAAATTCACATTGAGGCATAGAGACAGCAGCAGTGGTAGCCCACCGGTGAGTTTTTGTGCAGATAGCGCCCACCGCGGGTAAGTTTTGTGTGAGGTGGGAGCAAGAAAGACACGTCCTTGTTGCACTTCATGAGTGGTATGGATTCGAATGCATGATTTTGTTGAGAAAATTCGTGCTCGGGGTTGCTCAACAAAGCGACTCGACAGAACATTTGGCAGCCGCAGCGGTGGGATCTTTTTTAGCTCCATTTCGCTGGCCCGGCCATGTCAGAAAAGCAAAATTTCAACTATACTAGGAGTTAGTACTAGGTTAGTACTAGTTAGTACCCAAATATGAAAGTTAGTACTCTAAGCGTTACTGAGTTATGAACGCAATGCCCTCCAGAGAAATGCGAATCATGTTAACCATCTTTCTACGTTTGGTGATGATATGCAATAAACAACATTTACCGGAGGCTGAAGCGAAATAAATTGTAGTGTTATATAATTAAAGTGACTCTTCTCTGCGTCTAATTTAAGATGTAGATTAAAAAATCCCTTTCAGCAGGGCTACAGGCTTGTATTATTTTATATTGGGTACCGACTGGTGTTGAGTCAAAGAGCGCTGAGTACTGACTGACTTTATTATTCGACATACAAACTTAACTATAATTTAACCTAAGCTGTACAAATGTTCCATTTGATCACTACATCTCCCCCCTAATATACATTCATATGTTCAGCAAAAGACTTATTATATTTTATAAAGTATTGTTACAAATTCATTTTATATAATATTTTTATAAATTCATTCTACTGACAATACTTGTTTTATTATAATCTCCATTAACGTAGACGGCTTCATGGCTCTTAGTAGCGCTTCCGAATAAACCGCGAATTTCTTCTTACTATTTTTCCATTGTTAAATTTCACTATAAATGACCGTGGTGTTTCATGCTTACTCTGTATCTCACCGGGCTTCCAACAACCTTCTTCTCTTATCCATATTCTCTCCCCCTGCCACAACATTGCTTTGTTTTTCGCATTTCTATCATATCTCTCTTTATTTTTCATATTATTTCGTTGAATTATTGGAACTATATCCCTATATGTTTGCTCATTTCTATACTTATTCACTTTACCTGGTACTAATGTTCTGGTTTGTCTTCCCATTAAAATTTGCGTCGGTGACAATTCCGAATTTTTTATAGGCGTATTTCTATATTCAAGCAACGCTTTCCATAAATTTTCATTGGTTTCTTTACTTTTATTTACTAACTTCTTTGCTATATCTACAAATTTTTCTGCGAATCCATTTGATTGTGAGTATAAGGGACTGGTATTTATTACTTCAATATCTAATGATTTTGCAAATTCTTTAAAGCAGTATGAAGAAAATGGCATATTGTCTGCTACTATTTTTCTCGGAATCCCATGGGTTGCAAACATTGGTTCTAACTTATTGATAACAGTGTGCGCTGTTTTCTTTTGAATTGGTATTATCTCTAGATATTTTGAAAAATAATCTGCTACTACTAAGTAATTCAGGGCTCCTAACTCCATTATGTCAATACCAATGTTCTGAAATGGTGTCTGGGGAATTTCATGATTTATTAGTGGCTCTCTACTATTTGCACTGCGATATTTCTGACAGGCACTACACTTTTGCACCATATTCTCAATATCTTCATTAATCGTTGGCCAATACACTATTGTACGCGCTCTCTGTTTCGTTTTTTCTATACCGAGGTGGGATTTATGCAAGGCTTCCAGAATTGACTTATGCAATTTGGGAGGTACGAAGATCCTATCGTTTAAATAGATTAGTTTATCTTCAACTATCAGATCAGATCGGAATTTCCAGAAATATTTCAACTCTTCAGGCAATCTCTTCTTTTCTACAGGCCATCCATCTAATATAATGTTCATTAATTTTCCCATGATTGGGTCCTTTCTCGTTTCTTCTTGTAACTCTACTTTTTTAGTTGAACTTACATTTACAGAATGTACTAACTCATCTAAACCTTTTATTATTTCCGTTTTTTCAATTTTCTCATCAACAATATTTCTTGACAAACAGCTTGTAGTAGCTGTAAGGGATGATACAGACCTTCTCATTCTGTTACAACACCACTTATCAGTCAGCAATCATAAGACCATCTATGTCTATCTCCGAACTAACACAGAGTAATACAGAGTGATAGTGACAGTATACAGAGTAATACAATTTGTAAAAATGTGACAATGCACAGATATGTGGGACTATCGTTCAACACTTCACACTTCATTCCATTATGAACTGTATTAAAACAATTGTTTATTAGCAGTATGACTTTGCTTTCAGCTTTCTTTATATTAAAAAGTGTGTTAATTGAAATCGATTTCCACCAATTTTATACTACCGTTATTATATATTCTATGTGAAAATAGTCCATATGCCCCGGTAGCCCATCTTGCGCCATCGTCTCATGATGTCAAATCATATTTAAGTTGCATATTTAGTTTCCTCGCTCTTATAAAAATTAAATTTGATATACTACATCCTTTATCTAAAGGCAAGGTTTTTTGACTTTTTGTCTCCATTGAGCGTACTTTATCCATTGAGCGTACGTCTGTCCAGACGATAACTCGAGAACGCTTGTAGCTAGGGACTTGTAATTTAGTACAATAATATTTGATAAAAATTGCAAGGTCAAGTTCGAAGATGAGCAAAATCGGGCAACTCCTTCTTAGTGTTGCCATATAAGCATGAGTCGTTTTTATACAAAAATGTTGATATAAGAATGAGTATATTTTTCTACATCTAGGGTATCACGTAATTGGTGTGACCAATTGCTTCCTTACTAGTCTCTTCTATTTATGAACCGATTTTCATAATTTTTTTTAAAACAAAAGGTACTTACAAGAAGGGGTGCACCGAAACCTTTTTTTGTTACTTTATTTGTTAAATTAGGTAAAATAAGCTAAAGTGTATTTCACCATATAAAGTACATGTGAAGAAAAGAGAAAAAAGAAGAAAAATTCTGGCAATCATTAACGGCTGCCTCAGTCATTGAGGGCGACACTCAATGTTATCTAGATAATCATTACATTTTCGCTAAAAACTCATATAACGGTACATAATCTATCTAACATATGTATATTTAATCGCATCTACATTCTCTTCTAAGCATTTTGGTTTAATTATTTGTCAAATTTATTTTTCATGAAAAACCTCATAACGGTTAAAAGTAGAAAATTGAAATGTTCCCATGATTTGATTTGATTTGGATAGATTATTTTATTGCCATCTTTATACATATAATTCTACTGTACGTGTGTATGTCACTGAACTCCTCCTAAACGGCTGAGCCGATTTGAATGAATTTTTTTGTATGCGTTTGGGTGGAGCCCTGGATGGTTTAGATTCACAAATCAGCCCGGCAGATGGCGCTGCAGTCGGTATCTAACAATTGTTTGTTTGTTTTTACTTGAATGCGCTAATCTCTGGAACTACCAGTCAGATTTGAATAATTCTTTTTGCATTTCATAGCCCAATTCTTGAGGAAGGTTATACGCTATTTAACATCACGCTACAACCCTTAGGAGCTAAGCAAAAAGAAAAAGCTATATAATGTATCTCTATATAATGGTGCATTTGTCCTGACTGACTAACAGAGAATCAACGTGGAGCCTAAACTATAATAGATAGAGACTTGAAATTTTGACAGTATGTTTATTTCGTAATGTAAGTGCTCACTAAGAAACGGTTTTTTGAAATTCCATCCTTAAGGGGGTGAAAACTGTTTCTCTGGAACCACTAAACCGATTTTCATGAAATTTGGAATACTTCTACAACTTACTTCATAATCATAGGTGATCGTTTAGAAGCAGTTTTTGGAAATTCAACCCTTAAAGGGGTGAAAAAGGGTGAAAACGGTTTCTCTGGAACCACTAAGCCAATTTCCATGAAATTGGAAATACTTCGTCAACTTGCCTCACAAGTTATCACTGAGAAGCAGTTTTTTTAAATTCAAATTTTAAGGGGGTGAAAACGGTTTCTCCGGAACCACTGAACCGATTTCCACAAAATTTTGTATATACTTCAACTTATCTCATAGGTGCTCACTAAAGAACCGGTTTTTGAAATTCCATCCTTACGGGGGTAAAATGGGGGATGAAATTTCTTATTGAAATTCACCATCTTTGAAGTACTATAATTCATGAAAATTTGTATTTGGCCTTTTGGTTAGAAAAAAAGCTCAATGAGAACTACTACCCTCCATGGCTCCATCCTAATTCAACCCCTCAAAAGCACCATTCAATGAAAAAAAACTAACCAACTATTATTGCAGCCCGATCTACCGGAAACAGTTGTATGTATTATACGTCGCGTTTGGGAGTAGTTATAAATTTTAATGTAATATGATGCACATTATATTATAATTTTCACCGCCCGAGTGTAACCGGGTAGACCTGCTAGTTTTATATATTTCTTTAAGTTTTCGATTTTTAACAAATATCAAGCACAAAATGGATTAATTATAATAGTTGTACAGAGACCATTTTTATGTAGGCACTTGTACCAAAAAATTTTTCCAAATTGCATCATGTTTTAGAATTTGTATACAAAAAAAACTATAAAAGATATTGTTAAAATTATGAAAATTTATCAAGAATGAAAAGTATTAGGGACTGAAAGAAATTTATTGAAAGCAAATGGGTAATCAATGTATTTTTATAGGAATTGGAAGGTGAAATAATTTTTGTTCGTTAATTTTATTTAAAAATCCAACGTTAATACCATACAGGGTGTCCCAAAAATGATACGCCAGACTGACAATGGTGGTAGACTATACCTTCTGGTCTATCAGATAACATCAACATGACCTTAGTAAAAGGTCTCTGGTTTTCGAGTTATTTCCGCTTTTGTGTTTTTTCTTTAAATCTCTACTTTTTGGTCCTTTTTCGCCTATCATTGTTAGAAATAACTTCAGACTTGCGTTTTTTTTTTTAAATAGGCTATCTACAACCTACTAAAGATAGCCTATTTAAAAAGAAACGCAAGTCTGAAGTTATTTCTAACAATGATAGGCGAAAAGGGACCAAAAAGTAGAGATATAAAGAAAAAACACAAAAGTGGAAATAACTCAAAAACCAGACCCCTTTTACTAAGGTCATGTTGATGTTATCTGATAGACCAGAAGCTAGTCTACCTCCAGTGTCAGTCTGGCGTATCATTTTTGGGACACCCTGTATAAAAAAATACCTATTACCTAGTAATAAGTTCCGGTGTGGAGATAGCCACACATTACTTCCATGTTCACCATGTTATGTTGTTAACGGCAATGACAAAAAAAAAGAATTGGCTGCAGGTGTCGCTCGTTTCGGACTGCTACTTCTGCACCCACGACCATCACCTCAAAAATGTTGGACCCGTCGACATAGTTTTAGCTGTAAGTTAGCCAAATCAAATGCGATCGAGCTCAAAATCAATAGGCATGATCTCGACATATTACCAGACATTTTGGTATAAGTCCCGCGAAATTTAATCTATTTTGACGGCAGTTATCGTTGAAAATCGGAAAATTATAAAACCCGTTATAACTCCCTAATTTTAATACTTGGTGAACTTCTTGTAATCTAAAACTGAATAGTCTAACAAGCTGAACAAAACGCGAAAAGAAATTTTGAAAAAGACCGAATTTAAAGAAAATTATGACCATTTCAAAAAACAATGGAGCGACTGAGCGACACCAAGCTAAAAACTTCCAGAAAGTGTTTTTAAGCACTCCTGACAACGATTCCATGATTTTTTCGGACACCCATTTTTCGCTGCATCACCATACTTCCTTTACAGTAATAAATTTATTTTAAATAATTTAACTTGTGATTTTAGCAAAAAAAAACCACAATAACAACAGGTATAAAGCATACAGAACTTACTGTGTTTCAACTGTGTTTTTTCGTGATTTTGACATTGCATAACTTTTGTACTAGCCCAATATACAAAATGATTTTATATTTTACAAAACTAGGTACAAAATCACTACAATCTGTGAAAATTTCAGAATTATATCTTCAGCCCCATTAGAGATATAGAGGCCTAAAGTTGGTAAATTTGAGAAGAAATCAATTTTTAAAAATTTGTAAAAAAAAAAACTATGCATGTTTCACAATTCAGTTTTTTTTTGGTAGTTGTACTTATATACAACTATTTCCATAAAAAATATCAAGTTGTCTGTAGCACTCGTTCCATGAGAAAAAAATGTCTGAAAAATGTATTTTGAATAATTTTGATATCCGACTTCGATTGAAGGTTTCTTGGGGAAGGGAGAAAGAGGCGAAATATGGTTACCATCTAATTTAAAGAGGGAATTATTACCTTTAAAACGGTTTTTGTTTCAACCTTTTTGAATAAATAGTTTCTGAAATATACCCATTGACGTCAAAGCTTGCAAACACAAAAATCAGGGTGAGTACGAAAATAAAAATGGCCGCCATCCTTAAACGGATTAAGATAGAATTTTTTTAAAAAGTGTTCTCAATTCCAATAATACAATAGATATAACAGGGGGAGTATGATTTTTTTCTAAATTGGTCGAGCGGCCAACTCTGGACCACTTCATATGGATTGACTATATAGGACTATATATAGGAACATGAAGTAAAAATTAGGTGTACCATCAATCTTGCAAAGTTCGACACAAACATTGAGAGGGCTATGAATCTAACTATTACAGGATGGGATGATAGAAGATTTGATTTAATCTTGGTACTTTTATATCATATCAAAATAGTTTAACCTACATGGTCGAATTTCGACCGCGGGGCAACCACTAGTACCATACCATTTAATGCACTAAACTCTCGCTACTTTAGAGCAATAACAGATCCGATCTGTGAAGGACTTGCAGAAGCTTATGGAACAAACTTCCGCATAATTCATCAAATTGCAAAGAAGCAGTGAAAACCCTGCAAAAAAAAAATTAGACAAACGATTGCCTATTAGGCCAAGGGAAGATTACTATCTTTAAAAATTGATAGCGCTAAGAGGTTGTCTCGGGTGGTATTCGGTGTAAGTCCGCAATTCAAAAGTAATAACGCTATTCAATCTCACCTAATTGGGATGGTACATGTAAAAAGAGTAAAGGCTACCTGTTCAAAAAACTTGGCAACCAAAACGCTAAAAATTTGAGATACATTTGGCATATCATTACCGCAAATAGTGTCGATAACTTCGGACAATGGTGATAATATGATAAAAACTACAAAATTACTCTCCCAATCAACGTTATTGGAAGATGAATTCGAAGCAGAGGAAAACAATGAAGCTTATTTAAGAAATATAGAAGACTTTGAAAAATTCGACGAATTCTCATTTCAACTAGGAATAATCCAGCATTGCCGGTGTGCGGCATATACTGCTCAGCTTTTCTGCATTTGGAAAAGCTACTATGCCGTTTTAGCTCATTTGCAAATAATTGTAATAAAAATCCAAAAAGAGCAGCATAATTATAGTGAGTTTTTTGCTAATTGACTTAAATGTAGAGTGTGGACGGAAGAAATTTTAGACAAAAATCATTTTATTGTGACAATAGCACAACTACTCTTAAATTCATTTGTTCAAATACAGCGAAAACTGCTTGATAACGAAGGACTAATTTCATGCTTATATTTGGATCCACGTTTTCAGCATTTTCTCAATGCATCACAAAAGGTGAAGGCTGTGAACTTCCTTTGTATTAATTATGGGATCAACTACAAAAAATTAATCCTCAGTACTGTGCATCGACATCTTCAACTATTAATATTACAAACTTACAACATGTGCAAAGTGAAAAATAATGCATAGACAAAAAAAATACGTTTAAAAAACTAAAACCCGATTACGGCCAATTTGCAAACTCAAAAGTAAGAAACAAGAAAATCTTGGGGATTCCTAAAATTGTGTTAAATTACTAGCTGAAATTTTCCATTACATTACAAATTTTATGCATCCGTGATCGCGTGTTTTATATTAAATAAATAAGTTGTTTGTAACAGCAATATAAAACGCATGACCACGGATGCATGAAATCAGGGAAATCAAGGGAATTTGCCGATCCAGAACTGTATGCATTTAGCATTATCAAATATATTGTTGTAAAAATTCCCCGTGCCGAGCGGTTTGTTGCCAGGGGAATTCTTAATCTTAAGGCGTTATCCGTTAAGAGGAGGGGGAGTACAAGAGAAAACTTACCGGTTTTCCTGCAGCGGGCCGCGGTGAAACTTGAGCTGCAAAAGATCCATCCAGGGGAATTTAAGTGAAAACTCTCCAAAATGTTGTAATTCCCCACAGACTTCAAATGCCATAATTACTTTGGGCATTATTTATCACTTGAAAATCACGAGCACGCGGTTTTTTTCCGGCACTGTCAGAACACGATCTTTTCCCGAATGAAAGTCAAATAATGCGATTTTTTATTTAGCAAAATGAACAGTCTCCTTTTCTTTTAGGCACAGAGCAACGGGAATTTATCAGGGATTTATCCTCAGGGAACTCGCGCCTTAACTTTTTAGCTCACCATGAACGAAATCGCACTCCTTTCACGCGAACTAATTAAAAATTGCAAATTTTCGCGCCCGTAAGCTGCGATCAGACTCTGTAATCCCACAACGGCAACTGATCCAGTTGCATCTCTTGCAATTTTCTCTGGGCAAGACTTTAAGCAAAATTTGTTGTAGATTAGGAACTAAATGGCCGAAATGCACACAAAATTAAGAAAACCAACCGTCGCTTGTCGGTCTTTAGCGGTAAATGCAATCGCTGCGGTAAATGCCGGTGTAACTCCCCCTGACCTCACACTTAGCGGCAGCGGGATCCATGGATTTGAATTTATATATATATATACTAGCAGGTCTACCCGGTTACACTCGGGCGGTGAAAATTATAATATCTATAATGTGCATCAATGCATCATATTACATTAAAATTTACAACTACTCCCAAACGCGACGTATAATATAATACATAAAACCGTTTCCTGTAGATCGGGCTGCAATAAGAGTTAGTTAGTTTTTTCAGTCAAGGGTAGTTTTGGGGCGTTGAGTTAGGACAGAGGTTAGCAGTTCTCATTAAGCTTTTTTTTAACCAAAAGGCCAAATACAAATTTTTATGAATGTTTTTACTTCAAAAATGGTGGATTTTTATAGAAACTCTGTTACATCGTTAAAGGTGAAATTTCAAAATATCCTGCCCTACATCATGTCTACATCACAAAAGCATCCTCTGCGCAAAGCTTTAGATTTCTAGGTTCAAGGGCTTAGGCTGGGTGTTAATGAATCAGTCAGTCAATCCGGACTTCTTTTTTTTTAAATTTTACAACATAATAGAGTGAATAAAAATTGAAAATTTGAGTTTCCAGGTGCAGCCCAACAGTAAATTTTTTATTTTAGTAAGAAAAAAACACTAAAATTGAAATGAAGTACCAAATTTAAAAAACTTAAATGCAAACCAGCGGTATATTTGAACAACCATTTTATTTTTTTATATCGCTCTTGCCTTTTTTTTTTATTTCTGTTTTTCTATCGCAAGTAAACTTTGTCAGTACTCAAAACACGATTGATCACGATTTTTGTTTTTTAACTATCTTCTTCCCATTCAATAAAAAACAAACGATAAATAATGTCTTCGGCCCAACACTTCTCGTGAGGTTGGTTGTGTCACCTAGGATCTTTTAGCGATGTTCGGCTCTGCGACACACGCACGCGCTTCTCAATCATTCCTATGCATATATGCAAAAGAATACCTTCCGGTGACTTCGCTCTTCGCTGTTTTGCCACTTTGATAAAACCGGAGCAAAAGACGATAGCAAAATTCACAAATTTTTAAGAAAATATTTTAGAAAATATTTAATTTTTGTGACATCAAGTCTCACGATAAGCAAATGTCTACTTTTCTATAGCGGCTGCGAAAATTATAAAGTTTTGTGTCTACGAGTCACACGATCTTCGTTTTTAAAAATATCTAAGGTTGTAACTGAGCTCTGAGAATGAGCATTGAGCATGAGCAGCAACCTATAATATGTATACACAAAGTTATGTGTCGTGTGACTCGAACAATGTGAAACTCTCCCGATTCCTTTGATTTGCTGAAAATTTTCCGAAATTTTCGGCACAATTTATAAGCGATATGCCACATTGCATATTGTCGCGTCACATGATAAAATATTTTCAAAATTACTTATAAATGGGGGGTTTTGCTATCGTCAGACTCCGGCTTAACACATACTTATGTAGATCGGTGAAAGCGAATCTACTCAAGATGTACATATTCAATTGATACTCAAGATTTTAAAAACGTGGAATTGTTTTTCTTGGGAGATAAGTAGGACAGTGAATTCTTCTAAGTTACATAACTAAAACGTGTTAACTATTTTATGCATCCACGATTTTTCACGACCCTCTTCATCCCCTTAAAAGTTGAATTTTAAAAAACCGCTTTAGGGTGATAGCCTGTGAGGAAAGTTGAAGAGGTATTTCAATTTTTGTAGAAATCGGTTCAGGAAAAACCGTTTTCACCCCTTTTCACCCCCTTAAGGGTTAAATTTCATGAAACCGTTTCTTAGTGAGCACCTATGAGGTAAGTTGTATAAGTATTCGGAATTTCATTGAAATTGGTTCGTGGGTTCCACAGATTCACTGATATATAAGTGAGTACGTCGTATTTCGCTTTTGTATATATTGAAGATTGAAGATGAAGATAGAAGATAGCAAGTGTCTACTCGGTTACACCCCGGTCGGTCAAAATCATATTATAATGTACAACAGATTACATTTTGAATTTACAACCACCCCTGAACGCGATGTACCTGTATTGCCATAGAACCGTTTCCCGTACTTCGAGTTACAATAATGGTTGGTTAATTTGTTTTCAGTCAAGGGTAGTTTTTAAAGGTTGAATGAGGGTCGAGGGTGGTAGTTCTCATTGAGTTTTTTTTTAACTTAAAAGGCAAAATACCAATTTTTATGAATTTTTTTTACTTCAAAAATTGGCGAATTTCCATAAAAAATTTCATCCCCTATTATATCCCCTTAGGGGTGGAATTTCAAAATCCGGTTCTTAGTGAGCACTAATTATGAGATAAGTTGAAGAAGTATACGAAATTTCGTGGAAATCGGTTCAGCGGTTCCGGAGAAACCGTTTTCACCCCTTTTCATCCCCTTAAGGGTTGAATTTCAAGAAATCGTTTCTTAGCGAGCACCTATGAGGTAAGTTGTATAAGTATTCCAAATTTCATTCAAATCGGTTCAGTGGTTCCGGAGATTCGCTGATAGTATATGAGTACGTGGTATTTCGCTTTTATATATATAGATTATACATATGTATACCTATATATATATTATATATGTATAGTATATAGCAAAAAAAAAACTCTTAGCGAGTTTAAAACTGACGGGGTGCCCAATAGCGCATTAACTTGTATCCACAAAAGAGTTGACATAAATTTTTGTGGTGTGCGTGCATTATTGTTCCTTAATAAAATCAATTGTTTCTTTGAGGTATTTGCTTTTATTTGGTGGTATTAAAGTTTCCAATATTTGGAAATGAATGTTTCTTTGAGGTATTTGTAAACTCTTATTGATTTTATATTAAGGAACAATTGCATGTGCAAAGGTATTTGTAAATTTTTATTGATTTTATTAAGGAACAATAATGCACGCACACCACAAAAATTTATATCAACTCTTTTGTGGATACGAGTTAATGCGCTATTGGGCACCCCGTCAGTTTTAAACTCGCTAAGAGTTTTTTTTTGCTAGTATCAGTATGTTTTTTGAAAGCAACCATTATTATTAAGTAAATAATTTTTCCATAAATGTTGAAATAAAATAAATTTTAATAAAACGAAGCAGTTGCTATTCGTTCACGAAACCGATTGCATTTTTTGCTCTCTTTATTTTGGGTCAGTTAAAATTAAAAATACAATTGTGCATTAAATAAATTTCGTGTATCCAACTTTACCCTACAAACATTTGAGGGGTTTGAGAAACTGGAAAATTCGAAGTGCTGATGTTAGGTTTAGGGGGACCATCTGCTAGGATTTTACAATTATTTTTCATAGTTTAGAATAGGTTCATGAAAACTATAGAACAAAAGCCTTCCTATTCACTTTCTAAGGTGTTTTGGACTCATCAAGGAATGCTGCGATTGAAATTTTTATTCGAACATTTTTCATTTTTTACAAAATTGTTGAATAACTCACTTTTCCCGGTTCGCGATATTATTCGGATGCCATTTTCTCCGGAACTAGAGTTTTCCCAGAATTCACATATTAAGCCATCGACGCGTTTGGTTGTCAACTACAAACGACTAGTTTTTTAACAAAATTGCTTGGTTCAATTTTGAGTAATAGCCTTCAAATCGAAAATTTGGCAGTGTCACTTTTTAGTTTTTTCTATATTTTTCTTGAACTAGAGGGCTGATTATGATTTTCTGGCCACCATTTGAAAACTTAGTTCAATACCGATCGACTGATTCATATACGGACGCCTTTCATTGGATTTTAGTGGAGATATTATATTTTTAAAAAAGTGCATCTGGCTCTATTCAAAAGTCCATATCTCGATCAAATTCAAAGAAATCTTAAAAATGTTAACGGATTCTGCAAGCCGCACTTATCCCCGAAAAATAGAGGTATAAACGACAGAAATCGGTTCAACTTTTGTACAAACAAACTATTTGAGGTAGGCAATTTTTCATGAATTTCATGAAAATTAACCGTAAATTTTGGAGGGCTATAACTTTTCAACGGATGGTTCGATTTTAATATATAAGGTACCGTTGGAATGGTCTTGATAAGTAGCCTCGGAAAACACTATAGCTGAATAGTTTTCTACACCCACCTTTGGGTTATATTGGAAAAACTAAAAATTTGGTCAAATTTTCAAGTGGCCATATCTCGGGTTGTAGTTGGTGGATAAGCAGTTTTAATATATTTTCCTAGTCTATGGCCCAACACCTTTCTAACGATACCCAACAGTCATGAATTGAAAGCTTAGTTCTCGATTTCGATTTATTCCTGTATATATAGTGGTGCATTTCAACAACAATCATCAGATCTTCAGATTTTTTGTTTTGCGCACCCCGCGGAGAACTACCGTTCTCCGTGATAGCTATATATTATATACATTAAATATAATTACACGTTAGCTGCCGTACTCTTGAAAGATATTGGATCCAAATTTGATCATGTTATTTTTCGGATTAATAGTTTGGTTAAGTTCGTTAATGAGCAACATCGTCCCAAGGGGGTAGCTGGGGGAGGTGGTTGACATTTTTAAATAATTATATCTCGAACCCTATGAAGTTTAGATAGAAACTTTATTTGCCAAAATTAGAGCACTCTCTATGAGGTTGAGCGTGACACCACCGAAATAGGGGTTGGTGGGGTACGAGTGGGGGTGGGAGTGTAAATCCAAATTTTTCTAACCACTTCTTATGGGGTATCGTTGAAAAGCTCTTGATGAGTAGTTGATAAATCTATAACTAGCTTCTTGATTTTGAAATAAATTACCCCAATAAACGCAATCAAAACACTTCCAAATCTACCTCAGCTTCAGCCCCTAGGCGTGAAAAGGATTTTTATTCAAGTGATTCAGTTCGAAAAAACAGTTTCCTAGGAGAGTCCCCCTATCTAAGATAAGGCCTCCTACTGGAATCTGAAGGTATTATTGATTTTCGCTGCAGTAAAAGCAACCACACTACAGTAGCAAGACGCCCACCCCCGGTTGAAAATTCACATTGAGGCATAGAGACAGCAGCAGTGGTAGCCCACCGGTGAGTTTTTGTGCAGATAGCGCCCACCGCGGGTAAGTTTTGTGTGAGGTGGGAGCAAGAAAGACACGTCCTTGTTGCACTTCATGAGTGGTATGGATTCGAATGCATGATTTTGTTGAGAAAATTCGTGCTCGGGGTTGCTCAACAAAGCGACTCGACAGAACATTTGGCAGCCGCAGCGGTGGGATCTTTTTTAGCTCCATTTCGCTGGCCCGGCCATGTCAGAAAAGCAAAATTTCAACTATACTAGGAGTTAGTACTAGGTTAGTACTAGTTAGTACCCAAATATGAAAGTTAGTACTCTAAGCGTTACTGAGTTATGAACGCAATGCCCTCCAGAGAAATGCGAATCATGTTAACCATCTTTCTACGTTTGGTGATGATATGCAATAAACAACATTTACCGGAGGCTGAAGCGAAATAAATTGTAGTGTTATATAATTAAAGTGACTCTTCTCTGCGTCTAATTTAAGATGTAGATTAAAAAATCCCTTTCAGCAGGGCTACAGGCTTGTATTATTTTATATTGGGTACCGACTGGTGTTGAGTCAAAGAGCGCTGAGTACTGACTGACTTTATTATTCGACATACAAACTTAACTATAATTTAACCTAAGCTGTACAAATGTTCCATTTGATCACTACATCTCCCCCCTAATATACATTCATATGTTCAGCAAAAGACTTATTATATTTTATAAAGTATTGTTACAAATTCATTTTATATAATATTTTTATAAATTCATTCTACTGACAATACTTGTTTTATTATAATCTCCATTAACGTAGACGGCTTCATGGCTCTTAGTAGCGCTTCCGAATAAACCGCGAATTTCTTCTTACTATTTTTCCATTGTTAAATTTCACTATAAATGACCGTGGTGTTTCATGCTTACTCTGTATCTCACCGGGCTTCCAACAACCTTCTTCTCTTATCCATATTCTCTCCCCCTGCCACAACATTGCTTTGTTTTTCGCATTTCTATCATATCTCTCTTTATTTTTCATATTATTTCGTTGAATTATTGGAACTATATCCCTATATGTTTGCTCATTTCTATACTTATTCACTTTACCTGGTACTAATGTTCTGGTTTGTCTTCCCATTAAAATTTGCGTCGGTGACAATTCCGAATTTTTTATAGGCGTATTTCTATATTCAAGCAACGCTTTCCATAAATTTTCATTGGTTTCTTTACTTTTATTTACTAACTTCTTTGCTATATCTACAAATTTTTCTGCGAATCCATTTGATTGTGAGTATAAGGGACTGGTATTTATTACTTCAATATCTAATGATTTTGCAAATTCTTTAAAGCAGTATGAAGAAAATGGCATATTGTCTGCTACTATTTTTCTCGGAATCCCATGGGTTGCAAACATTGGTTCTAACTTATTGATAACAGTGTGCGCTGTTTTCTTTTGAATTGGTATTATCTCTAGATATTTTGAAAAATAATCTGCTACTACTAAGTAATTCAGGGCTCCTAACTCCATTATGTCAATACCAATGTTCTGAAATGGTGTCTGGGGAATTTCATGATTTATTAGTGGCTCTCTACTATTTGCACTGCGATATTTCTGACAGGCACTACACTTTTGCACCATATTCTCAATATCTTCATTAATCGTTGGCCAATACACTATTGTACGCGCTCTCTGTTTCGTTTTTTCTATACCGAGGTGGGATTTATGCAAGGCTTCCAGAATTGACTTATGCAATTTGGGAGGTACGAAGATCCTATCGTTTAAATAGATTAGTTTATCTTCAACTATCAGATCAGATCGGAATTTCCAGAAATATTTCAACTCTTCAGGCAATCTCTTCTTTTCTACAGGCCATCCATCTAATATAATGTTCATTAATTTTCCCATGATTGGGTCCTTTCTCGTTTCTTCTTGTAACTCTACTTTTTTAGTTGAACTTACATTTACAGAATGTACTAACTCATCTAAACCTTTTATTATTTCCGTTTTTTCAATTTTCTCATCAACAATATTTCTTGACAAACAGCTTGTAGTAGCTGTAAGGGATGATACAGACCTTCTCATTCTGTTACAACACCACTTATCAGTCAGCAATCATAAGACCATCTATGTCTATCTCCGAACTAACACAGAGTAATACAGAGTGATAGTGACAGTATACAGAGTAATACAATTTGTAAAAATGTGACAATGCACAGATATGTGGGACTATCGTTCAACACTTCACACTTCATTCCATTATGAACTGTATTAAAACAATTGTTTATTAGCAGTATGACTTTGCTTTCAGCTTTCTTTATATTAAAAAGTGTGTTAATTGAAATCGATTTCCACCAATTTTATACTACCGTTATTATATATTCTATGTGAAAATAGTCCATATGCCCCGGTAGCCCATCTTGCGCCATCGTCTCATGATGTCAAATCATATTTAAGTTGCATATTTAGTTTCCTCGCTCTTATAAAAATTAAATTTGATATACTACATCCTTTATCTAAAGGCAAGGTTTTTTGACTTTTTGTCTCCATTGAGCGTACTTTATCCATTGAGCGTACGTCTGTCCAGACGATAACTCGAGAACGCTTGTAGCTAGGGACTTGTAATTTAGTACAATAATATTTGATAAAAATTGCAAGGTCAAGTTCGAAGATGAGCAAAATCGGGCAACTCCTTCTTAGTGTTGCCATATAAGCATGAGTCGTTTTTATACAAAAATGTTGATATAAGAATGAGTATATTTTTCTACATCTAGGGTATCACGTAATTGGTGTGACCAATTGCTTCCTTACTAGTCTCTTCTATTTATGAACCGATTTTCATAATTTTTTTTAAAACAAAAGGTACTTACAAGAAGGGGTGCACCGAAACCTTTTTTTGTTACTTTATTTGTTAAATTAGGTAAAATAAGCTAAAGTGTATTTCACCATATAAAGTACATGTGAAGAAAAGAGAAAAAAGAAGAAAAATTCTGGCAATCATTAACGGCTGCCTCAGTCATTGAGGGCGACACTCAATGTTATCTAGATAATCATTACATTTTCGCTAAAAACTCATATAACGGTACATAATCTATCTAACATATGTATATTTAATCGCATCTACATTCTCTTCTAAGCATTTTGGTTTAATTATTTGTCAAATTTATTTTTCATGAAAAACCTCATAACGGTTAAAAGTAGAAAATTGAAATGTTCCCATGATTTGATTTGATTTGGATAGATTATTTTATTGCCATCTTTATACATATAATTCTACTGTACGTGTGTATGTCACTGAACTCCTCCTAAACGGCTGAGCCGATTTGAATGAATTTTTTTGTATGCGTTTGGGTGGAGCCCTGGATGGTTTAGATTCACAAATCAGCCCGGCAGATGGCGCTGCAGTCGGTATCTAACAATTGTTTGTTTGTTTTTACTTGAATGCGCTAATCTCTGGAACTACCAGTCAGATTTGAATAATTCTTTTTGCATTTCATAGCCCAATTCTTGAGGAAGGTTATACGCTATTTAACATCACGCTACAACCCTTAGGAGCTAAGCAAAAAGAAAAAGCTATATAATGTATCTCTATATAATGGTGCATTTGTCCTGACTGACTAACAGAGAATCAACGTGGAGCCTAAACTATAATAGATAGAGACTTGAAATTTTGACAGTATGTTTATTTCGTAATGTAAGTGCTCACTAAGAAACGGTTTTTTGAAATTCCATCCTTAAGGGGGTGAAAACTGTTTCTCTGGAACCACTAAACCGATTTTCATGAAATTTGGAATACTTCTACAACTTACTTCATAATCATAGGTGATCGTTTAGAAGCAGTTTTTGGAAATTCAACCCTTAAAGGGGTGAAAAAGGGTGAAAACGGTTTCTCTGGAACCACTAAGCCAATTTCCATGAAATTGGAAATACTTCGTCAACTTGCCTCACAAGTTATCACTGAGAAGCAGTTTTTTTAAATTCAAATTTTAAGGGGGTGAAAACGGTTTCTCCGGAACCACTGAACCGATTTCCACAAAATTTTGTATATACTTCAACTTATCTCATAGGTGCTCACTAAAGAACCGGTTTTTGAAATTCCATCCTTACGGGGGTAAAATGGGGGATGAAATTTCTTATTGAAATTCACCATCTTTGAAGTACTATAATTCATGAAAATTTGTATTTGGCCTTTTGGTTAGAAAAAAAGCTCAATGAGAACTACTACCCTCCATGGCTCCATCCTAATTCAACCCCTCAAAAGCACCATTCAATGAAAAAAAACTAACCAACTATTATTGCAGCCCGATCTACCGGAAACAGTTGTATGTATTATACGTCGCGTTTGGGAGTAGTTATAAATTTTAATGTAATATGATGCACATTATATTATAATTTTCACCGCCCGAGTGTAACCGGGTAGACCTGCTAGTTTTATATATTTCTTTAAGTTTTCGATTTTTAACAAATATCAAGCACAAAATGGATTAATTATAATAGTTGTACAGAGACCATTTTTATGTAGGCACTTGTACCAAAAAATTTTTCCAAATTGCATCATGTTTTAGAATTTGTATACAAAAAAAACTATAAAAGATATTGTTAAAATTATGAAAATTTATCAAGAATGAAAAGTATTAGGGACTGAAAGAAATTTATTGAAAGCAAATGGGTAATCAATGTATTTTTATAGGAATTGGAAGGTGAAATAATTTTTGTTCGTTAATTTTATTTAAAAATCCAACGTTAATACCATACAGGGTGTCCCAAAAATGATACGCCAGACTGACAATGGTGGTAGACTATACCTTCTGGTCTATCAGATAACATCAACATGACCTTAGTAAAAGGTCTCTGGTTTTCGAGTTATTTCCGCTTTTGTGTTTTTTCTTTAAATCTCTACTTTTTGGTCCTTTTTCGCCTATCATTGTTAGAAATAACTTCAGACTTGCGTTTTTTTTTTTAAATAGGCTATCTACAACCTACTAAAGATAGCCTATTTAAAAAGAAACGCAAGTCTGAAGTTATTTCTAACAATGATAGGCGAAAAGGGACCAAAAAGTAGAGATATAAAGAAAAAACACAAAAGTGGAAATAACTCAAAAACCAGACCCCTTTTACTAAGGTCATGTTGATGTTATCTGATAGACCAGAAGCTAGTCTACCTCCAGTGTCAGTCTGGCGTATCATTTTTGGGACACCCTGTATAAAAAAATACCTATTACCTAGTAATAAGTTCCGGTGTGGAGATAGCCACACATTACTTCCATGTTCACCATGTTATGTTGTTAACGGCAATGACAAAAAAAAAGAATTGGCTGCAGGTGTCGCTCGTTTCGGACTGCTACTTCTGCACCCACGACCATCACCTCAAAAATGTTGGACCCGTCGACATAGTTTTAGCTGTAAGTTAGCCAAATCAAATGCGATCGAGCTCAAAATCAATAGGCATGATCTCGACATATTACCAGACATTTTGGTATAAGTCCCGCGAAATTTAATCTATTTTGACGGCAGTTATCGTTGAAAATCGGAAAATTATAAAACCCGTTATAACTCCCTAATTTTAATACTTGGTGAACTTCTTGTAATCTAAAACTGAATAGTCTAACAAGCTGAACAAAACGCGAAAAGAAATTTTGAAAAAGACCGAATTTAAAGAAAATTATGACCATTTCAAAAAACAATGGAGCGACTGAGCGACACCAAGCTAAAAACTTCCAGAAAGTGTTTTTAAGCACTCCTGACAACGATTCCATGATTTTTTCGGACACCCATTTTTCGCTGCATCACCATACTTCCTTTACAGTAATAAATTTATTTTAAATAATTTAACTTGTGATTTTAGCAAAAAAAAACCACAATAACAACAGGTATAAAGCATACAGAACTTACTGTGTTTCAACTGTGTTTTTTCGTGATTTTGACATTGCATAACTTTTGTACTAGCCCAATATACAAAATGATTTTATATTTTACAAAACTAGGTACAAAATCACTACAATCTGTGAAAATTTCAGAATTATATCTTCAGCCCCATTAGAGATATAGAGGCCTAAAGTTGGTAAATTTGAGAAGAAATCAATTTTTAAAAATTTGTAAAAAAAAAAACTATGCATGTTTCACAATTCAGTTTTTTTTTGGTAGTTGTACTTATATACAACTATTTCCATAAAAAATATCAAGTTGTCTGTAGCACTCGTTCCATGAGAAAAAAATGTCTGAAAAATGTATTTTGAATAATTTTGATATCCGACTTCGATTGAAGGTTTCTTGGGGAAGGGAGAAAGAGGCGAAATATGGTTACCATCTAATTTAAAGAGGGAATTATTACCTTTAAAACGGTTTTTGTTTCAACCTTTTTGAATAAATAGTTTCTGAAATATACCCATTGACGTCAAAGCTTGCAAACACAAAAATCAGGGTGAGTACGAAAATAAAAATGGCCGCCATCCTTAAACGGATTAAGATAGAATTTTTTTAAAAAGTGTTCTCAATTCCAATAATACAATAGATATAACAGGGGGAGTATGATTTTTTTCTAAATTGGTCGAGCGGCCAACTCTGGACCACTTCATATGGATTGACTATATAGGACTATATATAGGAACATGAAGTAAAAATTAGGTGTACCATCAATCTTGCAAAGTTCGACACAAACATTGAGAGGGCTATGAATCTAACTATTACAGGATGGGATGATAGAAGATTTGATTTAATCTTGGTACTTTTATATCATATCAAAATAGTTTAACCTACATGGTCGAATTTCGACCGCGGGGCAACCACTAGTACCATACCATTTAATGCACTAAACTCTCGCTACTTTAGAGCAATAACAGATCCGATCTGTGAAGGACTTGCAGAAGCTTATGGAACAAACTTCCGCATAATTCATCAAATTGCAAAGAAGCAGTGAAAACCCTGCAAAAAAAAAATTAGACAAACGATTGCCTATTAGGCCAAGGGAAGATTACTATCTTTAAAAATTGATAGCGCTAAGAGGTTGTCTCGGGTGGTATTCGGTGTAAGTCCGCAATTCAAAAGTAATAACGCTATTCAATCTCACCTAATTGGGATGGTACATGTAAAAAGAGTAAAGGCTACCTGTTCAAAAAACTTGGCAACCAAAACGCTAAAAATTTGAGATACATTTGGCATATCATTACCGCAAATAGTGTCGATAACTTCGGACAATGGTGATAATATGATAAAAACTACAAAATTACTCTCCCAATCAACGTTATTGGAAGATGAATTCGAAGCAGAGGAAAACAATGAAGCTTATTTAAGAAATATAGAAGACTTTGAAAAATTCGACGAATTCTCATTTCAACTAGGAATAATCCAGCATTGCCGGTGTGCGGCATATACTGCTCAGCTTTTCTGCATTTGGAAAAGCTACTATGCCGTTTTAGCTCATTTGCAAATAATTGTAATAAAAATCCAAAAAGAGCAGCATAATTATAGTGAGTTTTTTGCTAATTGACTTAAATGTAGAGTGTGGACGGAAGAAATTTTAGACAAAAATCATTTTATTGTGACAATAGCACAACTACTCTTAAATTCATTTGTTCAAATACAGCGAAAACTGCTTGATAACGAAGGACTAATTTCATGCTTATATTTGGATCCACGTTTTCAGCATTTTCTCAATGCATCACAAAAGGTGAAGGCTGTGAACTTCCTTTGTATTAATTATGGGATCAACTACAAAAAATTAATCCTCAGTACTGTGCATCGACATCTTCAACTATTAATATTACAAACTTACAACATGTGCAAAGTGAAAAATAATGCATAGACAAAAAAAATACGTTTAAAAAACTAAAACCCGATTACGGCCAATTTGCAAACTCAAAAGTAAGAAACAAGAAAATCTTGGGGATTCCTAAAATTGTGTTAAATTACTAGCTGAAATTTTCCATTACATTACAAATTTCATGCATCCGTGATCGCGTGTTTTATATTAAATAAATAAGTTGTTTGTAACAGCAATATAAAACGCATGACCACGGATGCATGAAATCAGGGAAATCAAGGGAATTTGCCGATCCAGAACTGTATGCATTTAGCATTATCAAATATATTGTTGTAAAAATTCCCCGTGCCGAGCGGTTTGTTGCCAGGGGAATTCTTAATCTTAAGGCGTTATCCGTTAAGAGGAGGGGGAGTACAAGAGAAAACTTACCGGTTTTCCTGCAGCGGGCCGCGGTGAAACTTGAGCTGCAAAAGATCCATCCAGGGGAATTTAAGTGAAAACTCTCCAAAATGTTGTAATTCCCCACAGACTTCAAATGCCATAATTACTTTGGGCATTATTTATCACTTGAAAATCACGAGCACGCGGTTTTTTTCCGGCACTGTCAGAACACGATCTTTTCCCGAATGAAAGTCAAATAATGCGATTTTTTATTTAGCAAAATGAACAGTCTCCTTTTCTTTTAGGCACAGAGCAACGGGAATTTATCAGGGATTTATCCTCAGGGAACTCGCGCCTTAACTTTTTAGCTCACCATGAACGAAATCGCACTCCTTTCACGCGAACTAATTAAAAATTGCAAATTTTCGCGCCCGTAAGCTGCGATCAGACTCTGTAATCCCACAACGGCAACTGATCCAGTTGCATCTCTTGCAATTTTCTCTGGGCAAGACTTTAAGCAAAATTTGTTGTAGATTAGGAACTAAATGGCCGAAATGCACACAAAATTAAGAAAACCAACCGTCGCTTGTCGGTCTTTAGCGGTAAATGCAATCGCTGCGGTAAATGCCGGTGTAACTCCCCCTGGCCTCACACTTAGCGGCAGCGGGATCCATGGATTTGAATTTATATATATATATACTAGCAGGTCTACCCGGTTACACTCGGGCGGTGAAAATTATAATATCTATAATGTGCATCAATGCATCATATTACATTAAAATTTACAACTACTCCCAAACGCGACGTATAATCAGGCCCGCGCCAAGCGGGGGTGCCAGGGGTTCAAGAAACCCGGGCGTCACGTCTTCGGGGCGCTAAATATTTTTGGGGCGGCAAAATTTTTAGTGTTAACTTACTAATTGTACAATCTTTATTACGCTTATTACGTAGTTTAACGTTTTAAACCTACTGCTTATCAGTTAAGGCGCGTTCCCACGACGCGTCGTCCGGCTCGGCGTGGTCCTTCACGCCTTTGAAGTTTTGAGGATTTACCGACATTTTACGACATTTTACCGGAAAGACGGGCCGAATCCTTTTGTTAACTGTGACACTTTTATGATCATACGAGCCGAGCAACGCGTCGTGGGAACGCGCCTTTAAATAGGTACGGCGCGGCGGCAGCACGACTTTAGGGGCGCCATATTCGATTTAAGCCACAGACTCAATTCTTTTGTTCACCAGATAGTTGCTTGCATTTGCGTATTTCTTTCACGTTCCCAGTTTCCCTTGATAGCTTTGTAATTCCCGATTGCAATTTGAGAAAATTAGATTTATGACTTTAAGCCCAGTCCAGACGCTCAGTTTTGCACAAAGATTTGTCTGCGCAGATCCAATAGTTGGAGATAAATCGTTGCGTGTAGACTGGAAAACTGCGCAGATTTGCATTTGGTGCGAGGTCTACGCAGTTGCAACGATATCTGAGCTAAAAAGCATAGATATCCGTGAATCTGTGCAGACTTCTATGAACTTTGAACGCATATCACACAAAACTCAGCGAAATACGCAGATATGTCTGCACCGCACGTGTGGACGCTCTAAAAATCGCAACGATTTCATTCGGTCATAAAACTGCGCAGACAAATCGTTGTTCAAAACTGAGTGTCTGGACCGGGCTTAAGTTCAGTGGGATGCTGCCCTAAACTTTTGTCCACAAAGTACTTGTGTGTATTCTAGATATTTCGTGAACGTTCACATATTTCTTCGGGGCTTTTGATTTCTGCGTAAATTTTATTTCCTTTAAAAAGATGGAGGAACGTTCTTGTGGATGGCAAGGTGACAAATATGAAATAACTAAGTGATTAAGCGAAGTTAAGTGAAGTTTTTATTTTCTTTTATTTGTTCAATACTTTTCATATCTTTTTATTTTATCATAATTATTTTAATATCATCATATATACTGTAGAATTAGCTTATAGCAACCTCAAACGGCAACAATTTTTCGCGTGGCGCCCCTCGGGAAATTCTCGCACCCCGGCGCCCACAGACCTTGGCACGGCCCTGCGTATAATACATAAAACCGTTTCCTGTAGATCGGGCTGCAATAAGAGTTAGTTAGTTTTTTCAGTCAAGGGTAGTTTTGGGGCGTTGAGTTAGGACAGAGGTTAGCAGTTCTCATTAAGCTTTTTTTTAACCAAAAGGCCAAATACAAATTTTTATGAATGTTTTTACTTCAAAAATGGTGGATTTTTATAGAAACTCTGTTACATCGTTAAAGGTGAAATTTCAAAATATCCTGCCCTACATCATGTCTACATCACAAAAGCATCCTCTGCGCAAAGCTTTAGATTTCTAGGTTCAAGGGCTTAGGCTGGGTGTTAATGAATCAGTCAGTCAATCCGGACTTCTTTTTTTTTAAATTTTACAACATAATAGAGTGAATAAAAATTGAAAATTTGAGTTTCCAGGTGCAGCCCAACAGTAAATTTTTTATTTTAGTAAGAAAAAAACACTAAAATTGAAATGAAGTACCAAATTTAAAAAACTTAAATGCAAACCAGCGGTATATTTGAACAACCATTTTATTTTTTTATATCGCTCTTGCCTTTTTTTTTTATTTCTGTTTTTCTATCGCAAGTAAACTTTGTCAGTACTCAAAACACGATTGATCACGATTTTTGTTTTTTAACTATCTTCTTCCCATTCAATAAAAAACAAACGATAAATAATGTCTTCGGCCCAACACTTCTCGTGAGGTTGGTTGTGTCACCTAGGATCTTTTAGCGATGTTCGGCTCTGCGACACACGCACGCGCTTCTCAATCATTCCTATGCATATATGCAAAAGAATACCTTCCGGTGACTTCGCTCTTCGCTGTTTTGCCACTTTGATAAAACCGGAGCAAAAGACGATAGCAAAATTCACAAATTTTTAAGAAAATATTTTAGAAAATATTTAATTTTTGTGACATCAAGTCTCACGATAAGCAAATGTCTACTTTTCTATAGCGGCTGCGAAAATTATAAAGTTTTGTGTCTACGAGTCACACGATCTTCGTTTTTAAAAATATCTAAGGTTGTAACTGAGCTCTGAGAATGAGCATTGAGCATGAGCAGCAACCTATAATATGTATACACAAAGTTATGTGTCGTGTGACTCGAACAATGTGAAACTCTCCCGATTCCTTTGATTTGCTGAAAATTTTCCGAAATTTTCGGCACAATTTATAAGCGATATGCCACATTGCATATTGTCGCGTCACATGATAAAATATTTTCAAAATTACTTATAAATGGGGGGTTTTGCTATCGTCAGACTCCGGCTTAACACATACTTATGTAGATCGGTGAAAGCGAATCTACTCAAGATGTACATATTCAATTGATACTCAAGATTTTAAAAACGTGGAATTGTTTTTCTTGGGAGATAAGTAGGACAGTGAATTCTTCTAAGTTACATAACTAAAACGTGTTAACTATTTTATGCATCCACGATTTTTCACGACCCTCTTCATCCCCTTAAAAGTTGAATTTTAAAAAACCGCTTTAGGGTGATAGCCTGTGAGGAAAGTTGAAGAGGTATTTCAATTTTTGTAGAAATCGGTTCAGGAAAAACCGTTTTCACCCCTTTTCACCCCCTTAAGGGTTAAATTTCATGAAACCGTTTCTTAGTGAGCACCTATGAGGTAAGTTGTATAAGTATTCGGAATTTCATTGAAATTGGTTCGTGGGTTCCACAGATTCACTGATATATAAGTGAGTACGTCGTATTTCGCTTTTGTATATATTGAAGATTGAAGATGAAGATAGAAGATAGCAAGTGTCTACTCGGTTACACCCCGGTCGGTCAAAATCATATTATAATGTACAACAGATTACATTTTGAATTTACAACCACCCCTGAACGCGATGTACCTGTATTGCCATAGAACCGTTTCCCGTACTTCGAGTTACAATAATGGTTGGTTAATTTGTTTTCAGTCAAGGGTAGTTTTTAAAGGTTGAATGAGGGTCGAGGGTGGTAGTTCTCATTGAGTTTTTTTTTAACTTAAAAGGCAAAATACCAATTTTTATGAATTTTTTTTACTTCAAAAATTGGCGAATTTCCATAAAAAATTTCATCCCCTATTATATCCCCTTAGGGGTGGAATTTCAAAATCCGGTTCTTAGTGAGCACTAATTATGAGATAAGTTGAAGAAGTATACGAAATTTCGTGGAAATCGGTTCAGCGGTTCCGGAGAAACCGTTTTCACCCCTTTTCATCCCCTTAAGGGTTGAATTTCAAGAAATCGTTTCTTAGCGAGCACCTATGAGGTAAGTTGTATAAGTATTCCAAATTTCATTCAAATCGGTTCAGTGGTTCCGGAGATTCGCTGATAGTATATGAGTACGTGGTATTTCGCTTTTATATATATAGATTATACATATGTATACCTATATATATATTATATATGTATAGTATATAGCAAAAAAAAAACTCTTAGCGAGTTTAAAACTGACGGGGTGCCCAATAGCGCATTAACTTGTATCCACAAAAGAGTTGACATAAATTTTTGTGGTGTGCGTGCATTATTGTTCCTTAATAAAATCAATTGTTTCTTTGAGGTATTTGCTTTTATTTGGTGGTATTAAAGTTTCCAATATTTGGAAATGAATGTTTCTTTGAGGTATTTGTAAACTCTTATTGATTTTATATTAAGGAACAATTGCATGTGCAAAGGTATTTGTAAATTTTTATTGATTTTATTAAGGAACAATAATGCACGCACACCACAAAAATTTATATCAACTCTTTTGTGGATACGAGTTAATGCGCTATTGGGCACCCCGTCAGTTTTAAACTCGCTAAGAGTTTTTTTTTGCTAGTATCAGTATGTTTTTTGAAAGCAACCATTATTATTAAGTAAATAATTTTTCCATAAATGTTGAAATAAAATAAATTTTAATAAAACGAAGCAGTTGCTATTCGTTCACGAAACCGATTGCATTTTTTGCTCTCTTTATTTTGGGTCAGTTAAAATTAAAAATACAATTGTGCATTAAATAAATTTCGTGTATCCAACTTTACCCTACAAACATTTGAGGGGTTTGAGAAACTGGAAAATTCGAAGTGCTGATGTTAGGTTTAGGGGGACCATCTGCTAGGATTTTACAATTATTTTTCATAGTTTAGAATAGGTTCATGAAAACTATAGAACAAAAGCCTTCCTATTCACTTTCTAAGGTGTTTTGGACTCATCAAGGAATGCTGCGATTGAAATTTTTATTCGAACATTTTTCATTTTTTACAAAATTGTTGAATAACTCACTTTTCCCGGTTCGCGATATTATTCGGATGCCATTTTCTCCGGAACTAGAGTTTTCCCAGAATTCACATATTAAGCCATCGACGCGTTTGGTTGTCAACTACAAACGACTAGTTTTTTAACAAAATTGCTTGGTTCAATTTTGAGTAATAGCCTTCAAATCGAAAATTTGGCAGTGTCACTTTTTAGTTTTTTCTATATTTTTCTTGAACTAGAGGGCTGATTATGATTTTCTGGCCACCATTTGAAAACTTAGTTCAATACCGATCGACTGATTCATATACGGACGCCTTTCATTGGATTTTAGTGGAGATATTATATTTTTAAAAAAGTGCATCTGGCTCTATTCAAAAGTCCATATCTCGATCAAATTCAAAGAAATCTTAAAAATGTTAACGGATTCTGCAAGCCGCACTTATCCCCGAAAAATAGAGGTATAAACGACAGAAATCGGTTCAACTTTTGTACAAACAAACTATTTGAGGTAGGCAATTTTTCATGAATTTCATGAAAATTAACCGTAAATTTTGGAGGGCTATAACTTTTCAACGGATGGTTCGATTTTAATATATAAGGTACCGTTGGAATGGTCTTGATAAGTAGCCTCGGAAAACACTATAGCTGAATAGTTTTCTACACCCACCTTTGGGTTATATTGGAAAAACTAAAAATTTGGTCAAATTTTCAAGTGGCCATATCTCGGGTTGTAGTTGGTGGATAAGCAGTTTTAATATATTTTCCTAGTCTATGGCCCAACACCTTTCTAACGATACCCAACAGTCATGAATTGAAAGCTTAGTTCTCGATTTCGATTTATTCCTGTATATATAGTGGTGCATTTCAACAACAATCATCAGATCTTCAGATTTTTTGTTTTGCGCACCCCGCGGAGAACTACCGTTCTCCGTGATAGCTATATATTATATACATTAAATATAATTACACGTTAGCTGCCGTACTCTTGAAAGATATTGGATCCAAATTTGATCATGTTATTTTTCGGATTAATAGTTTGGTTAAGTTCGTTAATGAGCAACATCGTCCCAAGGGGGTAGCTGGGGGAGGTGGTTGACATTTTTAAATAATTATATCTCGAACCCTATGAAGTTTAGATAGAAACTTTATTTGCCAAAATTAGAGCACTCTCTATGAGGTTGAGCGTGACACCACCGAAATAGGGGTTGGTGGGGTACGAGTGGGGGTGGGAGTGTAAATCCAAATTTTTCTAACCACTTCTTATGGGGTATCGTTGAAAAGCTCTTGATGAGTAGTTGATAAATCTATAACTAGCTTCTTGATTTTGAAATAAATTACCCCAATAAACGCAATCAAAACACTTCCAAATCTACCTCAGCTTCAGCCCCTAGGCGTGAAAAGGATTTTTATTCAAGTGATTCAGTTCGAAAAAACAGTTTCCTAGGAGAGTCCCCCTATCTAAGATAAGGCCTCCTACTGGAATCTGAAGGTATTATTGATTTTCGCTGCAGTAAAAGCAACCACACTACAGTAGCAAGACGCCCACCCCCGGTTGAAAATTCACATTGAGGCATAGAGACAGCAGCAGTGGTAGCCCACCGGTGAGTTTTTGTGCAGATAGCGCCCACCGCGGGTAAGTTTTGTGTGAGGTGGGAGCAAGAAAGACACGTCCTTGTTGCACTTCATGAGTGGTATGGATTCGAATGCATGATTTTGTTGAGAAAATTCGTGCTCGGGGTTGCTCAACAAAGCGACTCGACAGAACATTTGGCAGCCGCAGCGGTGGGATCTTTTTTAGCTCCATTTCGCTGGCCCGGCCATGTCAGAAAAGCAAAATTTCAACTATACTAGGAGTTAGTACTAGGTTAGTACTAGTTAGTACCCAAATATGAAAGTTAGTACTCTAAGCGTTACTGAGTTATGAACGCAATGCCCTCCAGAGAAATGCGAATCATGTTAACCATCTTTCTACGTTTGGTGATGATATGCAATAAACAACATTTACCGGAGGCTGAAGCGAAATAAATTGTAGTGTTATATAATTAAAGTGACTCTTCTCTGCGTCTAATTTAAGATGTAGATTAAAAAATCCCTTTCAGCAGGGCTACAGGCTTGTATTATTTTATATTGGGTACCGACTGGTGTTGAGTCAAAGAGCGCTGAGTACTGACTGACTTTATTATTCGACATACAAACTTAACTATAATTTAACCTAAGCTGTACAAATGTTCCATTTGATCACTACATCTCCCCCCTAATATACATTCATATGTTCAGCAAAAGACTTATTATATTTTATAAAGTATTGTTACAAATTCATTTTATATAATATTTTTATAAATTCATTCTACTGACAATACTTGTTTTATTATAATCTCCATTAACGTAGACGGCTTCATGGCTCTTAGTAGCGCTTCCGAATAAACCGCGAATTTCTTCTTACTATTTTTCCATTGTTAAATTTCACTATAAATGACCGTGGTGTTTCATGCTTACTCTGTATCTCACCGGGCTTCCAACAACCTTCTTCTCTTATCCATATTCTCTCCCCCTGCCACAACATTGCTTTGTTTTTCGCATTTCTATCATATCTCTCTTTATTTTTCATATTATTTCGTTGAATTATTGGAACTATATCCCTATATGTTTGCTCATTTCTATACTTATTCACTTTACCTGGTACTAATGTTCTGGTTTGTCTTCCCATTAAAATTTGCGTCGGTGACAATTTCGAATTTTTTATAGGCGTATTTCTATATTCAAGCAACGCTTTCCATAAATTTTCATTGGTTTCTTTACTTTTATTTACTAACTTCTTTGCTATATCTACAAATTTTTCTGCGAATCCATTTGATTGTGAGTATAAGGGACTGGTATTTATTACTTCAATATCTAATGATTTTGCAAATTCTTTAAAGCAGTATGAAGAAAATGGCATATTGTCTGCTACTATTTTTCTCGGAATCCCATGGGTTGCAAACATTGGTTCTAACTTATTGATAACAGTGTGCGCTGTTTTCTTTTGAATTGGTATTATCTCTAGATATTTTGAAAAATAATCTGCTACTACTAAGTAATTCAGGGCTCCTAACTCCATTATGTCAATACCAATGTTCTGAAATGGTGTCTGGGGAATTTCATGATTTATTAGTGGCTCTCTACTATTTGCACTGCGATATTTCTGACAGGCACTACACTTTTGCACCATATTCTCAATATCTTCATTAATCGTTGGCCAATACACTATTGTACGCGCTCTCTGTTTCGTTTTTTCTATACCGAGGTGGGATTTATGCAAGGCTTCCAGAATTGACTTATGCAATTTGGGAGGTACGAAGATCCTATCGTTTAAATAGATTAGTTTATCTTCAACTATCAGATCAGATCGGAATTTCCAGAAATATTTCAACTCTTCAGGCAATCTCTTCTTTTCTACAGGCCATCCATCTAATATAATGTTCATTAATTTTCCCATGATTGGGTCCTTTCTCGTTTCTTCTTGTAACTCTACTTTTTTAGTTGAACTTACATTTACAGAATGTACTAACTCATCTAAACCTTTTATTATTTCCGTTTTTTCAATTTTCTCATCAACAATATTTCTTGACAAACAGCTTGTAGTAGCTGTAAGGGATGATACAGACCTTCTCATTCTGTTACAACACCACTTATCAGTCAGCAATCATAAGACCATCTATGTCTATCTCCGAACTAACACAGAGTAATACAGAGTGATAGTGACAGTATACAGAGTAATACAATTTGTAAAAATGTGACAATGCACAGATATGTGGGACTATCGTTCAACACTTCACACTTCATTCCATTATGAACTGTATTAAAACAATTGTTTATTAGCAGTATGACTTTGCTTTCAGCTTTCTTTATATTAAAAAGTGTGTTAATTGAAATCGATTTCCACCAATTTTATACTACCGTTATTATATATTCTATGTGAAAATAGTCCATATGCCCCGGTAGCCCATCTTGCGCCATCGTCTCATGATGTCAAATCATATTTAAGTTGCATATTTAGTTTCCTCGCTCTTATAAAAATTAAATTTGATATACTACATCCTTTATCTAAAGGCAAGGTTTTTTGACTTTTTGTCTCCATTGAGCGTACTTTATCCATTGAGCGTACGTCTGTCCAGACGATAACTCGAGAACGCTTGTAGCTAGGGACTTGTAATTTAGTACAATAATATTTGATAAAAATTGCAAGGTCAAGTTCGAAGATGAGCAAAATCGGGCAACTCCTTCTTAGTGTTGCCATATAAGCATGAGTCGTTTTTATACAAAAATGTTGATATAAGAATGAGTATATTTTTCTACATCTAGGGTATCACGTAATTGGTGTGACCAATTGCTTCCTTACTAGTCTCTTCTATTTATGAACCGATTTTCATAATTTTTTTTAAAACAAAAGGTACTTACAAGAAGGGGTGCACCGAAACCTTTTTTTGTTACTTTATTTGTTAAATTAGGTAAAATAAGCTAAAGTGTATTTCACCATATAAAGTACATGTGAAGAAAAGAGAAAAAAGAAGAAAAATTCTGGCAATCATTAACGGCTGCCTCAGTCATTGAGGGCGACACTCAATGTTATCTAGATAATCATTACATTTTCGCTAAAAACTCATATAACGGTACATAATCTATCTAACATATGTATATTTAATCGCATCTACATTCTCTTCTAAGCATTTTGGTTTAATTATTTGTCAAATTTATTTTTCATGAAAAACCTCATAACGGTTAAAAGTAGAAAATTGAAATGTTCCCATGATTTGATTTGATTTGGATAGATTATTTTATTGCCATCTTTATACATATAATTCTACTGTACGTGTGTATGTCACTGAACTCCTCCTAAACGGCTGAGCCGATTTGAATGAATTTTTTTGTATGCGTTTGGGTGGAGCCCTGGATGGTTTAGATTCACAAATCAGCCCGGCAGATGGCGCTGCAGTCGGTATCTAACAATTGTTTGTTTGTTTTTACTTGAATGCGCTAATCTCTGGAACTACCAGTCAGATTTGAATAATTCTTTTTGCATTTCATAGCCCAATTCTTGAGGAAGGTTATACGCTATTTAACATCACGCTACAACCCTTAGGAGCTAAGCAAAAAGAAAAAGCTATATAATGTATCTCTATATAATGGTGCATTTGTCCTGACTGACTAACAGAGAATCAACGTGGAGCCTAAACTATAATAGATAGAGACTTGAAATTTTGACAGTATGTTTATTTCGTAATGTAAGTGCTCACTAAGAAACGGTTTTTTGAAATTCCATCCTTAAGGGGGTGAAAACTGTTTCTCTGGAACCACTAAACCGATTTTCATGAAATTTGGAATACTTCTACAACTTACTTCATAATCATAGGTGATCGTTTAGAAGCAGTTTTTGGAAATTCAACCCTTAAAGGGGTGAAAAAGGGTGAAAACGGTTTCTCTGGAACCACTAAGCCAATTTCCATGAAATTGGAAATACTTCGTCAACTTGCCTCACAAGTTATCACTGAGAAGCAGTTTTTTTAAATTCAAATTTTAAGGGGGTGAAAACGGTTTCTCCGGAACCACTGAACCGATTTCCACAAAATTTTGTATATACTTCAACTTATCTCATAGGTGCTCACTAAAGAACCGGTTTTTGAAATTCCATCCTTACGGGGGTAAAATGGGGGATGAAATTTCTTATTGAAATTCACCATCTTTGAAGTACTATAATTCATGAAAATTTGTATTTGGCCTTTTGGTTAGAAAAAAAGCTCAATGAGAACTACTACCCTCCATGGCTCCATCCTAATTCAACCCCTCAAAAGCACCATTCAATGAAAAAAAACTAACCAACTATTATTGCAGCCCGATCTACCGGAAACAGTTGTATGTATTATACGTCGCGTTTGGGAGTAGTTATAAATTTTAATGTAATATGATGCACATTATATTATAATTTTCACCGCCCGAGTGTAACCGGGTAGACCTGCTAGTTTTATATATTTCTTTAAGTTTTCGATTTTTAACAAATATCAAGCACAAAATGGATTAATTATAATAGTTGTACAGAGACCATTTTTATGTAGGCACTTGTACCAAAAAATTTTTCCAAATTGCATCATGTTTTAGAATTTGTATACAAAAAAAACTATAAAAGATATTGTTAAAATTATGAAAATTTATCAAGAATGAAAAGTATTAGGGACTGAAAGAAATTTATTGAAAGCAAATGGGTAATCAATGTATTTTTATAGGAATTGGAAGGTGAAATAATTTTTGTTCGTTAATTTTATTTAAAAATCCAACGTTAATACCATACAGGGTGTCCCAAAAATGATACGCCAGACTGACAATGGTGGTAGACTATACCTTCTGGTCTATCAGATAACATCAACATGACCTTAGTAAAAGGTCTCTGGTTTTCGAGTTATTTCCGCTTTTGTGTTTTTTCTTTAAATCTCTACTTTTTGGTCCTTTTTCGCCTATCATTGTTAGAAATAACTTCAGACTTGCGTTTTTTTTTTTAAATAGGCTATCTACAACCTACTAAAGATAGCCTATTTAAAAAGAAACGCAAGTCTGAAGTTATTTCTAACAATGATAGGCGAAAAGGGACCAAAAAGTAGAGATATAAAGAAAAAACACAAAAGTGGAAATAACTCAAAAACCAGACCCCTTTTACTAAGGTCATGTTGATGTTATCTGATAGACCAGAAGCTAGTCTACCTCCAGTGTCAGTCTGGCGTATCATTTTTGGGACACCCTGTATAAAAAAATACCTATTACCTAGTAATAAGTTCCGGTGTGGAGATAGCCACACATTACTTCCATGTTCACCATGTTATGTTGTTAACGGCAATGACAAAAAAAAAGAATTGGCTGCAGGTGTCGCTCGTTTCGGACTGCTACTTCTGCACCCACGACCATCACCTCAAAAATGTTGGACCCGTCGACATAGTTTTAGCTGTAAGTTAGCCAAATCAAATGCGATCGAGCTCAAAATCAATAGGCATGATCTCGACATATTACCAGACATTTTGGTATAAGTCCCGCGAAATTTAATCTATTTTGACGGCAGTTATCGTTGAAAATCGGAAAATTATAAAACCCGTTATAACTCCCTAATTTTAATACTTGGTGAACTTCTTGTAATCTAAAACTGAATAGTCTAACAAGCTGAACAAAACGCGAAAAGAAATTTTGAAAAAGACCGAATTTAAAGAAAATTATGACCATTTCAAAAAACAATGGAGCGACTGAGCGACACCAAGCTAAAAACTTCCAGAAAGTGTTTTTAAGCACTCCTGACAACGATTCCATGATTTTTTCGGACACCCATTTTTCGCTGCATCACCATACTTCCTTTACAGTAATAAATTTATTTTAAATAATTTAACTTGTGATTTTAGCAAAAAAAAACCACAATAACAACAGGTATAAAGCATACAGAACTTACTGTGTTTCAACTGTGTTTTTTCGTGATTTTGACATTGCATAACTTTTGTACTAGCCCAATATACAAAATGATTTTATATTTTACAAAACTAGGTACAAAATCACTACAATCTGTGAAAATTTCAGAATTATATCTTCAGCCCCATTAGAGATATAGAGGCCTAAAGTTGGTAAATTTGAGAAGAAATCAATTTTTAAAAATTTGTAAAAAAAAAAACTATGCATGTTTCACAATTCAGTTTTTTTTTGGTAGTTGTACTTATATACAACTATTTCCATAAAAAATATCAAGTTGTCTGTAGCACTCGTTCCATGAGAAAAAAATGTCTGAAAAATGTATTTTGAATAATTTTGATATCCGACTTCGATTGAAGGTTTCTTGGGGAAGGGAGAAAGAGGCGAAATATGGTTACCATCTAATTTAAAGAGGGAATTATTACCTTTAAAACGGTTTTTGTTTCAACCTTTTTGAATAAATAGTTTCTGAAATATACCCATTGACGTCAAAGCTTGCAAACACAAAAATCAGGGTGAGTACGAAAATAAAAATGGCCGCCATCCTTAAACGGATTAAGATAGAATTTTTTTAAAAAGTGTTCTCAATTCCAATAATACAATAGATATAACAGGGGGAGTATGATTTTTTTCTAAATTGGTCGAGCGGCCAACTCTGGACCACTTCATATGGATTGACTATATAGGACTATATATAGGAACATGAAGTAAAAATTAGGTGTACCATCAATCTTGCAAAGTTCGACACAAACATTGAGAGGGCTATGAATCTAACTATTACAGGATGGGATGATAGAAGATTTGATTTAATCTTGGTACTTTTATATCATATCAAAATAGTTTAACCTACATGGTCGAATTTCGACCGCGGGGCAACCACTAGTACCATACCATTTAATGCACTAAACTCTCGCTACTTTAGAGCAATAACAGATCCGATCTGTGAAGGACTTGCAGAAGCTTATGGAACAAACTTCCGCATAATTCATCAAATTGCAAAGAAGCAGTGAAAACCCTGCAAAAAAAAAATTAGACAAACGATTGCCTATTAGGCCAAGGGAAGATTACTATCTTTAAAAATTGATAGCGCTAAGAGGTTGTCTCGGGTGGTATTCGGTGTAAGTCCGCAATTCAAAAGTAATAACGCTATTCAATCTCACCTAATTGGGATGGTACATGTAAAAAGAGTAAAGGCTACCTGTTCAAAAAACTTGGCAACCAAAACGCTAAAAATTTGAGATACATTTGGCATATCATTACCGCAAATAGTGTCGATAACTTCGGACAATGGTGATAATATGATAAAAACTACAAAATTACTCTCCCAATCAACGTTATTGGAAGATGAATTCGAAGCAGAGGAAAACAATGAAGCTTATTTAAGAAATATAGAAGACTTTGAAAAATTCGACGAATTCTCATTTCAACTAGGAATAATCCAGCATTGCCGGTGTGCGGCATATACTGCTCAGCTTTTCTGCATTTGGAAAAGCTACTATGCCGTTTTAGCTCATTTGCAAATAATTGTAATAAAAATCCAAAAAGAGCAGCATAATTATAGTGAGTTTTTTGCTAATTGACTTAAATGTAGAGTGTGGACGGAAGAAATTTTAGACAAAAATCATTTTATTGTGACAATAGCACAACTACTCTTAAATTCATTTGTTCAAATACAGCGAAAACTGCTTGATAACGAAGGACTAATTTCATGCTTATATTTGGATCCACGTTTTCAGCATTTTCTCAATGCATCACAAAAGGTGAAGGCTGTGAACTTCCTTTGTATTAATTATGGGATCAACTACAAAAAATTAATCCTCAGTACTGTGCATCGACATCTTCAACTATTAATATTACAAACTTACAACATGTGCAAAGTGAAAAATAATGCATAGACAAAAAAAATACGTTTAAAAAACTAAAACCCGATTACGGCCAATTTGCAAACTCAAAAGTAAGAAACAAGAAAATCTTGGGGATTCCTAAAATTGTGTTAAATTACTAGCTGAAATTTTCCATTACATTACAAATTTCATGCATCCGTGATCGCGTGTTTTATATTAAATAAATAAGTTGTTTGTAACAGCAATATAAAACGCATGACCACGGATGCATGAAATCAGGGAAATCAAGGGAATTTGCCGATCCAGAACTGTATGCATTTAGCATTATCAAATATATTGTTGTAAAAATTCCCCGTGCCGAGCGGTTTGTTGCCAGGGGAATTCTTAATCTTAAGGCGTTATCCGTTAAGAGGAGGGGGAGTACAAGAGAAAACTTACCGGTTTTCCTGCAGCGGGCCGCGGTGAAACTTGAGCTGCAAAAGATCCATCCAGGGGAATTTAAGTGAAAACTCTCCAAAATGTTGTAATTCCCCACAGACTTCAAATGCCATAATTACTTTGGGCATTATTTATCACTTGAAAATCACGAGCACGCGGTTTTTTTCCGGCACTGTCAGAACACGATCTTTTCCCGAATGAAAGTCAAATAATGCGATTTTTTATTTAGCAAAATGAACAGTCTCCTTTTCTTTTAGGCACAGAGCAACGGGAATTTATCAGGGATTTATCCTCAGGGAACTCGCGCCTTAACTTTTTAGCTCACCATGAACGAAATCGCACTCCTTTCACGCGAACTAATTAAAAATTGCAAATTTTCGCGCCCGTAAGCTGCGATCAGACTCTGTAATCCCACAACGGCAACTGATCCAGTTGCATCTCTTGCAATTTTCTCTGGGCAAGACTTTAAGCAAAATTTGTTGTAGATTAGGAACTAAATGGCCGAAATGCACACAAAATTAAGAAAACCAACCGTCGCTTGTCGGTCTTTAGCGGTAAATGCAATCGCTGCGGTAAATGCCGGTGTAACTCCCCCTGGCCTCACACTTAGCGGCAGCGGGATCCATGGATTTGAATTTATATATATATATACTAGCAGGTCTACCCGGTTACACTCGGGCGGTGAAAATTATAATATCTATAATGTGCATCAATGCATCATATTACATTAAAATTTACAACTACTCCCAAACGCGACGTATAATCAGGCCCGCGCCAAGCGGGGGTGCCAGGGGTTCAAGAAACCCGGGCGTCACGTCTTCGGGGCGCTAAATATTTTTGGGGCGGCAAAATTTTTAGTGTTAACTTACTAATTGTACAATCTTTATTACGCTTATTACGTAGTTTAACGTTTTAAACCTACTGCTTATCAGTTAAGGCGCGTTCCCACGACGCGTCGTCCGGCTCGGCGTGGTCCTTCACGCCTTTGAAGTTTTGAGGATTTACCGACATTTTACGACATTTTACCGGAAAGACGGGCCGAATCCTTTTGTTAACTGTGACACTTTTATGATCATACGAGCCGAGCAACGCGTCGTGGGAACGCGCCTTTAAATAGGTACGGCGCGGCGGCAGCACGACTTTAGGGGCGCCATATTCGATTTAAGCCACAGACTCAATTCTTTTGTTCACCAGATAGTTGCTTGCATTTGCGTATTTCTTTCACGTTCCCAGTTTCCCTTGATAGCTTTGTAATTCCCGATTGCAATTTGAGAAAATTAGATTTATGACTTTAAGCCCAGTCCAGACGCTCAGTTTTGCACAAAGATTTGTCTGCGCAGATCCAATAGTTGGAGATAAATCGTTGCGTGTAGACTGGAAAACTGCGCAGATTTGCATTTGGTGCGAGGTCTACGCAGTTGCAACGATATCTGAGCTAAAAAGCATAGATATCCGTGAATCTGTGCAGACTTCTATGAACTTTGAACGCATATCACACAAAACTCAGCGAAATACGCAGATATGTCTGCACCGCACGTGTGGACGCTCTAAAAATCGCAACGATTTCATTCGGTCATAAAACTGCGCAGACAAATCGTTGTTCAAAACTGAGTGTCTGGACCGGGCTTAAGTTCAGTGGGATGCTGCCCTAAACTTTTGTCCACAAAGTACTTGTGTGTATTCTAGATATTTCGTGAACGTTCACATATTTCTTCGGGGCTTTTGATTTCTGCGTAAATTTTATTTCCTTTAAAAAGATGGAGGAACGTTCTTGTGGATGGCAAGGTGACAAATATGAAATAACTAAGTGATTAAGCGAAGTTAAGTGAAGTTTTTATTTTCTTTTATTTGTTCAATACTTTTCATATCTTTTTATTTTATCATAATTATTTTAATATCATCATATATACTGTAGAATTAGCTTATAGCAACCTCAAACGGCAACAATTTTTCGCGTGGCGCCCCTCGGGAAATTCTCGCACCCCGGCGCCCACAGACCTTGGCACGGCCCTGCGTATAATACATAAAACCGTTTCCTGTAGATCGGGCTGCAATAAGAGTTAGTTAGTTTTTTCAGTCAAGGGTAGTTTTGGGGCGTTGAGTTAGGACAGAGGTTAGCAGTTCTCATTAAGCTTTTTTTTAACCAAAAGGCCAAATACAAATTTTTATGAATGTTTTTACTTCAAAAATGGTGGATTTTTATAGAAACTCTGTTACATCGTTAAAGGTGAAATTTCAAAATATCCTGCCCTACATCATGTCTACATCACAAAAGCATCCTCTGCGCAAAGCTTTAGATTTCTAGGTTCAAGGGCTTAGGCTGGGTGTTAATGAATCAGTCAGTCAATCCGGACTTCTTTTTTTTTAAATTTTACAACATAATAGAGTGAATAAAAATTGAAAATTTGAGTTTCCAGGTGCAGCCCAACAGTAAATTTTTTATTTTAGTAAGAAAAAAACACTAAAATTGAAATGAAGTACCAAATTTAAAAAACTTAAATGCAAACCAGCGGTATATTTGAACAACCATTTTATTTTTTTATATCGCTCTTGCCTTTTTTTTTTATTTCTGTTTTTCTATCGCAAGTAAACTTTGTCAGTACTCAAAACACGATTGATCACGATTTTTGTTTTTTAACTATCTTCTTCCCATTCAATAAAAAACAAACGATAAATAATGTCTTCGGCCCAACACTTCTCGTGAGGTTGGTTGTGTCACCTAGGATCTTTTAGCGATGTTCGGCTCTGCGACACACGCACGCGCTTCTCAATCATTCCTATGCATATATGCAAAAGAATACCTTCCGGTGACTTCGCTCTTCGCTGTTTTGCCACTTTGATAAAACCGGAGCAAAAGACGATAGCAAAATTCACAAATTTTTAAGAAAATATTTTAGAAAATATTTAATTTTTGTGACATCAAGTCTCACGATAAGCAAATGTCTACTTTTCTATAGCGGCTGCGAAAATTATAAAGTTTTGTGTCTACGAGTCACACGATCTTCGTTTTTAAAAATATCTAAGGTTGTAACTGAGCTCTGAGAATGAGCATTGAGCATGAGCAGCAACCTATAATATGTATACACAAAGTTATGTGTCGTGTGACTCGAACAATGTGAAACTCTCCCGATTCCTTTGATTTGCTGAAAATTTTCCGAAATTTTCGGCACAATTTATAAGCGATATGCCACATTGCATATTGTCGCGTCACATGATAAAATATTTTCAAAATTACTTATAAATGGGGGGTTTTGCTATCGTCAGACTCCGGCTTAACACATACTTATGTAGATCGGTGAAAGCGAATCTACTCAAGATGTACATATTCAATTGATACTCAAGATTTTAAAAACGTGGAATTGTTTTTCTTGGGAGATAAGTAGGACAGTGAATTCTTCTAAGTTACATAACTAAAACGTGTTAACTATTTTATGCATCCACGATTTTTCACGACCCTCTTCATCCCCTTAAAAGTTGAATTTTAAAAAACCGCTTTAGGGTGATAGCCTGTGAGGAAAGTTGAAGAGGTATTTCAATTTTTGTAGAAATCGGTTCAGGAAAAACCGTTTTCACCCCTTTTCACCCCCTTAAGGGTTAAATTTCATGAAACCGTTTCTTAGTGAGCACCTATGAGGTAAGTTGTATAAGTATTCGGAATTTCATTGAAATTGGTTCGTGGGTTCCACAGATTCACTGATATATAAGTGAGTACGTCGTATTTCGCTTTTGTATATATTGAAGATTGAAGATGAAGATAGAAGATAGCAAGTGTCTACTCGGTTACACCCCGGTCGGTCAAAATCATATTATAATGTACAACAGATTACATTTTGAATTTACAACCACCCCTGAACGCGATGTACCTGTATTGCCATAGAACCGTTTCCCGTACTTCGAGTTACAATAATGGTTGGTTAATTTGTTTTCAGTCAAGGGTAGTTTTTAAAGGTTGAATGAGGGTCGAGGGTGGTAGTTCTCATTGAGTTTTTTTTTAACTTAAAAGGCAAAATACCAATTTTTATGAATTTTTTTTACTTCAAAAATTGGCGAATTTCCATAAAAAATTTCATCCCCTATTATATCCCCTTAGGGGTGGAATTTCAAAATCCGGTTCTTAGTGAGCACTAATTATGAGATAAGTTGAAGAAGTATACGAAATTTCGTGGAAATCGGTTCAGCGGTTCCGGAGAAACCGTTTTCACCCCTTTTCATCCCCTTAAGGGTTGAATTTCAAGAAATCGTTTCTTAGCGAGCACCTATGAGGTAAGTTGTATAAGTATTCCAAATTTCATTCAAATCGGTTCAGTGGTTCCGGAGATTCGCTGATAGTATATGAGTACGTGGTATTTCGCTTTTATATATATAGATTATACATATGTATACCTATATATATATTATATATGTATAGTATATAGCAAAAAAAAAACTCTTAGCGAGTTTAAAACTGACGGGGTGCCCAATAGCGCATTAACTTGTATCCACAAAAGAGTTGACATAAATTTTTGTGGTGTGCGTGCATTATTGTTCCTTAATAAAATCAATTGTTTCTTTGAGGTATTTGCTTTTATTTGGTGGTATTAAAGTTTCCAATATTTGGAAATGAATGTTTCTTTGAGGTATTTGTAAACTCTTATTGATTTTATATTAAGGAACAATTGCATGTGCAAAGGTATTTGTAAATTTTTATTGATTTTATTAAGGAACAATAATGCACGCACACCACAAAAATTTATATCAACTCTTTTGTGGATACGAGTTAATGCGCTATTGGGCACCCCGTCAGTTTTAAACTCGCTAAGAGTTTTTTTTTGCTAGTATCAGTATGTTTTTTGAAAGCAACCATTATTATTAAGTAAATAATTTTTCCATAAATGTTGAAATAAAATAAATTTTAATAAAACGAAGCAGTTGCTATTCGTTCACGAAACCGATTGCATTTTTTGCTCTCTTTATTTTGGGTCAGTTAAAATTAAAAATACAATTGTGCATTAAATAAATTTCGTGTATCCAACTTTACCCTACAAACATTTGAGGGGTTTGAGAAACTGGAAAATTCGAAGTGCTGATGTTAGGTTTAGGGGGACCATCTGCTAGGATTTTACAATTATTTTTCATAGTTTAGAATAGGTTCATGAAAACTATAGAACAAAAGCCTTCCTATTCACTTTCTAAGGTGTTTTGGACTCATCAAGGAATGCTGCGATTGAAATTTTTATTCGAACATTTTTCATTTTTTACAAAATTGTTGAATAACTCACTTTTCCCGGTTCGCGATATTATTCGGATGCCATTTTCTCCGGAACTAGAGTTTTCCCAGAATTCACATATTAAGCCATCGACGCGTTTGGTTGTCAACTACAAACGACTAGTTTTTTAACAAAATTGCTTGGTTCAATTTTGAGTAATAGCCTTCAAATCGAAAATTTGGCAGTGTCACTTTTTAGTTTTTTCTATATTTTTCTTGAACTAGAGGGCTGATTATGATTTTCTGGCCACCATTTGAAAACTTAGTTCAATACCGATCGACTGATTCATATACGGACGCCTTTCATTGGATTTTAGTGGAGATATTATATTTTTAAAAAAGTGCATCTGGCTCTATTCAAAAGTCCATATCTCGATCAAATTCAAAGAAATCTTAAAAATGTTAACGGATTCTGCAAGCCGCACTTATCCCCGAAAAATAGAGGTATAAACGACAGAAATCGGTTCAACTTTTGTACAAACAAACTATTTGAGGTAGGCAATTTTTCATGAATTTCATGAAAATTAACCGTAAATTTTGGAGGGCTATAACTTTTCAACGGATGGTTCGATTTTAATATATAAGGTACCGTTGGAATGGTCTTGATAAGTAGCCTCGGAAAACACTATAGCTGAATAGTTTTCTACACCCACCTTTGGGTTATATTGGAAAAACTAAAAATTTGGTCAAATTTTCAAGTGGCCATATCTCGGGTTGTAGTTGGTGGATAAGCAGTTTTAATATATTTTCCTAGTCTATGGCCCAACACCTTTCTAACGATACCCAACAGTCATGAATTGAAAGCTTAGTTCTCGATTTCGATTTATTCCTGTATATATAGTGGTGCATTTCAACAACAATCATCAGATCTTCAGATTTTTTGTTTTGCGCACCCCGCGGAGAACTACCGTTCTCCGTGATAGCTATATATTATATACATTAAATATAATTACACGTTAGCTGCCGTACTCTTGAAAGATATTGGATCCAAATTTGATCATGTTATTTTTCGGATTAATAGTTTGGTTAAGTTCGTTAATGAGCAACATCGTCCCAAGGGGGTAGCTGGGGGAGGTGGTTGACATTTTTAAATAATTATATCTCGAACCCTATGAAGTTTAGATAGAAACTTTATTTGCCAAAATTAGAGCACTCTCTATGAGGTTGAGCGTGACACCACCGAAATAGGGGTTGGTGGGGTACGAGTGGGGGTGGGAGTGTAAATCCAAATTTTTCTAACCACTTCTTATGGGGTATCGTTGAAAAGCTCTTGATGAGTAGTTGATAAATCTATAACTAGCTTCTTGATTTTGAAATAAATTACCCCAATAAACGCAATCAAAACACTTCCAAATCTACCTCAGCTTCAGCCCCTAGGCGTGAAAAGGATTTTTATTCAAGTGATTCAGTTCGAAAAAACAGTTTCCTAGGAGAGTCCCCCTATCTAAGATAAGGCCTCCTACTGGAATCTGAAGGTATTATTGATTTTCGCTGCAGTAAAAGCAACCACACTACAGTAGCAAGACGCCCACCCCCGGTTGAAAATTCACATTGAGGCATAGAGACAGCAGCAGTGGTAGCCCACCGGTGAGTTTTTGTGCAGATAGCGCCCACCGCGGGTAAGTTTTGTGTGAGGTGGGAGCAAGAAAGACACGTCCTTGTTGCACTTCATGAGTGGTATGGATTCGAATGCATGATTTTGTTGAGAAAATTCGTGCTCGGGGTTGCTCAACAAAGCGACTCGACAGAACATTTGGCAGCCGCAGCGGTGGGATCTTTTTTAGCTCCATTTCGCTGGCCCGGCCATGTCAGAAAAGCAAAATTTCAACTATACTAGGAGTTAGTACTAGGTTAGTACTAGTTAGTACCCAAATATGAAAGTTAGTACTCTAAGCGTTACTGAGTTATGAACGCAATGCCCTCCAGAGAAATGCGAATCATGTTAACCATCTTTCTACGTTTGGTGATGATATGCAATAAACAACATTTACCGGAGGCTGAAGCGAAATAAATTGTAGTGTTATATAATTAAAGTGACTCTTCTCTGCGTCTAATTTAAGATGTAGATTAAAAAATCCCTTTCAGCAGGGCTACAGGCTTGTATTATTTTATATTGGGTACCGACTGGTGTTGAGTCAAAGAGCGCTGAGTACTGACTGACTTTATTATTCGACATACAAACTTAACTATAATTTAACCTAAGCTGTACAAATGTTCCATTTGATCACTACATCTCCCCCCTAATATACATTCATATGTTCAGCAAAAGACTTATTATATTTTATAAAGTATTGTTACAAATTCATTTTATATAATATTTTTATAAATTCATTCTACTGACAATACTTGTTTTATTATAATCTCCATTAACGTAGACGGCTTCATGGCTCTTAGTAGCGCTTCCGAATAAACCGCGAATTTCTTCTTACTATTTTTCCATTGTTAAATTTCACTATAAATGACCGTGGTGTTTCATGCTTACTCTGTATCTCACCGGGCTTCCAACAACCTTCTTCTCTTATCCATATTCTCTCCCCCTGCCACAACATTGCTTTGTTTTTCGCATTTCTATCATATCTCTCTTTATTTTTCATATTATTTCGTTGAATTATTGGAACTATATCCCTATATGTTTGCTCATTTCTATACTTATTCACTTTACCTGGTACTAATGTTCTGGTTTGTCTTCCCATTAAAATTTGCGTCGGTGACAATTCCGAATTTTTTATAGGCGTATTTCTATATTCAAGCAACGCTTTCCATAAATTTTCATTGGTTTCTTTACTTTTATTTACTAACTTCTTTGCTATATCTACAAATTTTTCTGCGAATCCATTTGATTGTGAGTATAAGGGACTGGTATTTATTACTTCAATATCTAATGATTTTGCAAATTCTTTAAAGCAGTATGAAGAAAATGGCATATTGTCTGCTACTATTTTTCTCGGAATCCCATGGGTTGCAAACATTGGTTCTAACTTATTGATAACAGTGTGCGCTGTTTTCTTTTGAATTGGTATTATCTCTAGATATTTTGAAAAATAATCTGCTACTACTAAGTAATTCAGGGCTCCTAACTCCATTATGTCAATACCAATGTTCTGAAATGGTGTCTGGGGAATTTCATGATTTATTAGTGGCTCTCTACTATTTGCACTGCGATATTTCTGACAGGCACTACACTTTTGCACCATATTCTCAATATCTTCATTAATCGTTGGCCAATACACTATTGTACGCGCTCTCTGTTTCGTTTTTTCTATACCGAGGTGGGATTTATGCAAGGCTTCCAGAATTGACTTATGCAATTTGGGAGGTACGAAGATCCTATCGTTTAAATAGATTAGTTTATCTTCAACTATCAGATCAGATCGGAATTTCCAGAAATATTTCAACTCTTCAGGCAATCTCTTCTTTTCTACAGGCCATCCATCTAATATAATGTTCATTAATTTTCCCATGATTGGGTCCTTTCTCGTTTCTTCTTGTAACTCTACTTTTTTAGTTGAACTTACATTTACAGAATGTACTAACTCATCTAAACCTTTTATTATTTCCGTTTTTTCAATTTTCTCATCAACAATATTTCTTGACAAACAGCTTGTAGTAGCTGTAAGGGATGATACAGACCTTCTCATTCTGTTACAACACCACTTATCAGTCAGCAATCATAAGACCATCTATGTCTATCTCCGAACTAACACAGAGTAATACAGAGTGATAGTGACAGTATACAGAGTAATACAATTTGTAAAAATGTGACAATGCACAGATATGTGGGACTATCGTTCAACACTTCACACTTCATTCCATTATGAACTGTATTAAAACAATTGTTTATTAGCAGTATGACTTTGCTTTCAGCTTTCTTTATATTAAAAAGTGTGTTAATTGAAATCGATTTCCACCAATTTTATACTACCGTTATTATATATTCTATGTGAAAATAGTCCATATGCCCCGGTAGCCCATCTTGCGCCATCGTCTCATGATGTCAAATCATATTTAAGTTGCATATTTAGTTTCCTCGCTCTTATAAAAATTAAATTTGATATACTACATCCTTTATCTAAAGGCAAGGTTTTTTGACTTTTTGTCTCCATTGAGCGTACTTTATCCATTGAGCGTACGTCTGTCCAGACGATAACTCGAGAACGCTTGTAGCTAGGAACTTGTAATTTAGTACAATAATATTTGATAAAAATTGCAAGGTCAAGTTCGAAGATGAGCAAAATCGGGCAACTCCTTCTTAGTGTTGCCATATAAGCATGAGTCGTTTTTATACAAAAATGTTGATATAAGAATGAGTATATTTTTCTACATCTAGGGTATCACGTAATTGGTGTGACCAATTGCTTCCTTACTAGTCTCTTCTATTTATGAACCGATTTTCATAATTTTTTTTAAAACAAAAGAGAAAAAAGAAGAAAAATTCTGGCAATCATTAACGGCTGCCTCAGTCATTGAGGGCGACACTCAATGTTATCTAGATAATCATTACATTTTCGCTAAAAACTCATATAACGGTACATAATCTATCTAACATATGTATATTTAATCGCATCTACATTCTCTTCTAAGCATTTTGGTTTAATTATTTGTCAAATTTATTTTTCATGAAAAACCTCATAACGGTTAAAAGTAGAAAATTGAAATGTTCCCATGATTTGATTTGATTTGGATAGATTATTTTATTGCCATCTTTATACATATAATTCTACTGTACGTGTGTATGTCACTGAACTCCTCCTAAACGGCTGAGCCGATTTGAATGAATTTTTTTGTATGCGTTTGGGTGGAGCCCTGGATGGTTTAGATTCACAAATCAGCCCGGCAGATGGCGCTGCAGTCGGTATCTAACAATTGTTTGTTTGTTTTTACTTGAATGCGCTAATCTCTGGAACTACCAGTCAGATTTGAATAATTCTTTTTGCATTTCATAGCCCAATTCTTGAGGAAGGTTATACGCTATTTAACATCACGCTACAACCCTTAGGAGCTAAGCAAAAAGAAAAAGCTATATAATGTATCTCTATATAATGGTGCATTTGTCCTGACTGACTAACAGAGAATCAACGTGGAGCCTAAACTATAATAGATAGAGACTTGAAATTTTGACAGTATGTTTATTTCGTAATGTAAGTGCTCACTAAGAAACGGTTTTTTGAAATTCCATCCTTAAGGGGGTGAAAACTGTTTCTCTGGAACCACTAAACCGATTTTCATGAAATTTGGAATACTTCTACAACTTACTTCATAATCATAGGTGATCGTTTAGAAGCAGTTTTTGGAAATTCAACCCTTAAAGGGGTGAAAAAGGGTGAAAACGGTTTCTCTGGAACCACTAAGCCAATTTCCATGAAATTGGAAATACTTCGTCAACTTGCCTCACAAGTTATCACTGAGAAGCAGTTTTTTTAAATTCAAATTTTAAGGGGGTGAAAACGGTTTCTCCGGAACCACTGAACCGATTTCCACAAAATTTTGTATATACTTCAACTTATCTCATAGGTGCTCACTAAAGAACCGGTTTTTGAAATTCCATCCTTACGGGGGTAAAATGGGGGATGAAATTTCTTATTGAAATTCACCATCTTTGAAGTACTATAATTCATGAAAATTTGTATTTGGCCTTTTGGTTAGAAAAAAAGCTCAATGAGAACTACTACCCTCCATGGCTCCATCCTAATTCAACCCCTCAAAAGCACCATTCAATGAAAAAAAACTAACCAACTATTATTGCAGCCCGATCTACCGGAAACAGTTGTATGTATTATACGTCGCGTTTGGGAGTAGTTATAAATTTTAATGTAATATGATGCACATTATATTATAATTTTCACCGCCCGAGTGTAACCGGGTAGACCTGCTAGTTTTATATATTTCTTTAAGTTTTCGATTTTTAACAAATATCAAGCACAAAATGGATTAATTATAATAGTTGTACAGAGACCATTTTTATGTAGGCACTTGTACCAAAAAATTTTTCCAAATTGCATCATGTTTTAGAATTTGTATACAAAAAAAACTATAAAAGATATTGTTAAAATTATGAAAATTTATCAAGAATGAAAAGTATTAGGGACTGAAAGAAATTTATTGAAAGCAAATGGGTAATCAATGTATTTTTATAGGAATTGGAAGGTGAAATAATTTTTGTTCGTTAATTTTATTTAAAAATCCAACGTTAATACCATACAGGGTGTCCCAAAAATGATACGCCAGACTGACAATGGTGGTAGACTATACCTTCTGGTCTATCAGATAACATCAACATGACCTTAGTAAAAGGTCTCTGGTTTTCGAGTTATTTCCGCTTTTGTGTTTTTTCTTTAAATCTCTACTTTTTGGTCCTTTTTCGCCTATCATTGTTAGAAATAACTTCAGACTTGCGTTTTTTTTTTTAAATAGGCTATCTACAACCTACTAAAGATAGCCTATTTAAAAAGAAACGCAAGTCTGAAGTTATTTCTAACAATGATAGGCGAAAAGGGACCAAAAAGTAGAGATATAAAGAAAAAACACAAAAGTGGAAATAACTCAAAAACCAGACCCCTTTTACTAAGGTCATGTTGATGTTATCTGATAGACCAGAAGCTAGTCTACCTCCAGTGTCAGTCTGGCGTATCATTTTTGGGACACCCTGTATAAAAAAAATACCTATTACCTAGTAATAAGTTCCGGTGTGGAGATAGCCACACATTACTTCCATGTTCACCATGTTATGTTGTTAACGGCAATGACAAAAAAAAAGAATTGGCTGCAGGTGTCGCTCGTTTCGGACTGCTACTTCTGCACCCACGACCATCACCTCAAAAATGTTGGACCCGTCGACATAGTTTTAGCTGTAAGTTAGCCAAATCAAATGCGATCGAGCTCAAAATCAATAGGCATGATCTCGACATATTACCAGACATTTTGGTATAAGTCCCGCGAAATTTAATCTATTTTGACGGCAGTTATCGTTGAAAATCGGAAAATTATAAAACCCGTTATAACTCCCTAATTTTAATACTTGGTGAACTTCTTGTAATCTAAAACTGAATAGTCTAACAAGCTGAACAAAACGCGAAAAGAAATTTTGAAAAAGACCGAATTTAAAGAAAATTATGACCATTTCAAAAAACAATGGAGCGACTGAGCGACACCAAGCTAAAAACTTCCAGAAAGTGTTTTTAAGCACTCCTGACAACGATTCCATGATTTTTTCGGACACCCATTTTTCGCTGCATCACCATACTTCCTTTACAGTAATAAATTTATTTTAAATAATTTAACTTGTGATTTTAGCAAAAAAAAACCACAATAACAACAGGTATTCAGCCATAAAGCATACAGAACTTACTGTGTTTCAACTGTGTTTTTTCGTGATTTTGACATTGCATAACTTTTGTACTAGCCCAATATACAAAATGATTTTATATTTTACAAAACTAGGTACAAAATCACTACAATCTGTGAAAATTTCAGAATTATATCTTCAGCCCCATTAGAGATATAGAGGCCTAAAGTTGGTAAATTTGAGAAGAAATCAATTTTTAAAAATTTGTAAAAAAAAAAACTATGCATGTTTCACAATTCAGTTTTTTTTTGGTAGTTGTACTTATATACAACTATTTCCATAAAAAATATCAAGTTGTCTGTAGCACTCGTTCCATGAGAAAAAAATGTCTGAAAAATGTATTTTGAATAATTTTGATATCCGACTTCGATTGAAGGTTTCTTGGGGAAGGGAGAAAGAGGCGAAATATGGTTACCATCTAATTTAAAGAGGGAATTATTACCTTTAAAACGGTTTTTGTTTCAACCTTTTTGAATAAATAGTTTCTGAAATATACCCATTGACGTCAAAGCTTGCAAACACAAAAATCAGGGTGAGTACGAAAATAAAAATGGCCGCCATCCTTAAACGGATTAAGATAGAATTTTTTTAAAAAGTGTTCTCAATTCCAATAATACAATAGATATAACAGGGGGAGTATGATTTTTTTCTAAATTGGTCGAGCGGCCAACTCTGGACCACTTCATATGGATTGACTATATAGGACTATATATAGGAACATGAAGTAAAAATTAGGTGTACCATCAATCTTGCAAAGTTCGACACAAACATTGAGAGGGCTATGAATCTAACTATTACAGGATGGGATGATAGAAGATTTGATTTAATCTTGGTACTTTTATATCATATCAAAATAGTTTAACCTACATGGTCGAATTTCGACCGCGGGGCAACCACTAGTACCATACCATTTAATGCACTAAACTCTCGCTACTTTAGAGCAATAACAGATCCGATCTGTGAAGGACTTGCAGAAGCTTATGGAACAAACTTCCGCATAATTCATCAAATTGCAAAGAAGCAGTGAAAACCCTGCAAAAAAAAAATTAGACAAACGATTGCCTATTAGGCCAAGGGAAGATTACTATCTTTAAAAATTGATAGCGCTAAGAGGTTGTCTCGGGTGGTATTCGGTGTAAGTCCGCAATTCAAAAGTAATAACGCTATTCAATCTCACCTAATTGGGATGGTACATGTAAAAAGAGTAAAGGCTACCTGTTCAAAAAACTTGGCAACCAAAACGCTAAAAATTTGAGATACATTTGGCATATCATTACCGCAAATAGTGTCGATAACTTCGGACAATGGTGATAATATGATAAAAACTACAAAATTACTCTCCCAATCAACGTTATTGGAAGATGAATTCGAAGCAGAGGAAAACAATGAAGCTTATTTAAGAAATATAGAAGACTTTGAAAAATTCGACGAATTCTCATTTCAACTAGGAATAATCCAGCATTGCCTGTGTGCGGCATATACTGCTCAGCTTTTCTGCATTTGGAAAAGCTACTATGCCGTTTTAGCTCATTTGCAAATAATTGTAATAAAAATCCAAAAAGAGCAGCATAATTATAGTGAGTTTTTTGCTAATTGACTTAAATGTAGAGTGTGGACGGAAGAAATTTTAGACAAAAATCATTTTATTGTGACAATAGCACAACTACTCTTAAATTCATTTGTTCAAATACAGCGAAAACTGCTTGATAACGAAGGACTAATTTCATGCTTATATTTGGATCCACGTTTTCAGCATTTTCTCAATGCATCACAAAAGGTGAAGGCTGTGAACTTCCTTTGTATTAATTATGGGATCAACTACAAAAAATTAATCCTCAGTACTGTGCATCGACATCTTCAACTATTAATATTACAAACTTACAACATGTGCAAAGTGAAAAATAATGCATAGACAAAAAAAATACGTTTAAAAAACTAAAACCCGATTACGGCCAATTTGCAAACTCAAAAGTAAGAAACAAGAAAATCTTGGGGATTCCTAAAATTGTGTTAAATTACTAGCTGAAATTTTCCATTACATTACAAATTTCATGCATCCGTGATCGCGTGTTTTATATTAAATAAATAAGTTGTTTGTAACAGCAATATAAAACGCATGACCACGGATGCATGAAATCAGGGAAATCAAGGGAATTTGCCGATCCAGAACTGTATGCATTTAGCATTATCAAATATATTGTTGTAAAAATTCCCCGTGCCGAGCGGTTTGTTGCCAGGGGAATTCTTAATCTTAAGGCGTTATCCGTTAAGAGGAGGGGGAGTACAAGAGAAAACTTACCGGTTTTCCTGCAGCGGGCCGCGGTGAAACTTGAGCTGCAAAAGATCCATCCAGGGGAATTTAAGTGAAAACTCTCCAAAATGTTGTAATTCCCCACAGACTTCAAATGCCATAATTACTTTGGGCATTATTTATCACTTGAAAATCACGAGCACGCGGTTTTTTTCCGGCACTGTCAGAACACGATCTTTTCCCGAATGAAAGTCAAATAATGCGATTTTTTATTTAGCAAAATGAACAGTCTCCTTTTCTTTTAGGCACAGAGCAACGGGAATTTATCAGGGATTTATCCTCAGGGAACTCGCGCCTTAACTTTTTAGCTCACCATGAACGAAATCGCACTCCTTTCACGCGAACTAATTAAAAATTGCAAATTTTCGCGCCCGTAAGCTGCGATCAGACTCTGTAATCCCACAACGGCAACTGATCCAGTTGCATCTCTTGCAATTTTCTCTGGGCAAGACTTTAAGCAAAATTTGTTGTAGATTAGGAACTAAATGGCCGAAATGCACACAAAATTAAGAAAACCAACCGTCGCTTGTCGGTCTTTAGCGGTAAATGCAATCGCTGCGGTAAATGCCGGTGTAACTCCCCCTGGCCTCACACTTAGCGGCAGCGGGATCCATGGATTTGAATTTATATATATATATACTAGCAGGTCTACCCGGTTACACTCGGGCGGTGAAAATTATAATATCTATAATGTGCATCAATGCATCATATTACATTAAAATTTACAACTACTCCCAAACGCGACGTATAATCAGGCCCGCGCCAAGCGGGGGTGCCAGGGGTTCAAGAAACCCGGGCGTCACGTCTTCGGGGCGCTAAATATTTTTGGGGCGGCAAAATTTTTAGTGTTAACTTACTAATTGTACAATCTTTATTACGCTTATTACGTAGTTTAACGTTTTAAACCTACTGCTTATCAGTTAAGGCGCGTTCCCACGACGCGTCGTCCGGCTCGGCGTGGTCCTTCACGCCTTTGAAGTTTTGAGGATTTACCGACATTTTACGACATTTTACCGGAAAGACGGGCCGAATCCTTTTGTTAACTGTGACACTTTTATGATCATACGAGCCGAGCAACGCGTCGTGGGAACGCGCCTTTAAATAGGTACGGCGCGGCGGCAGCACGACTTTAGGGGCGCCATATTCGATTTAAGCCACAGACTCAATTCTTTTGTTCACCAGATAGTTGCTTGCATTTGCGTATTTCTTTCACGTTCCCAGTTTCCCTTGATAGCTTTGTAATTCCCGATTGCAATTTGAGAAAATTAGATTTATGACTTTAAGCAAAGTCCAGACGCTCAGTTTTGCACAAAGATTTGTCTGCGCAGATCCAATAGTTGGAGATAAATCGTTGCGTGTAGACTGGAAAACTGCGCAGATTTGCATTTGGTGCGAGGTCTACGCAGTTGCAACGATATCTGAGCTAAAAAGCATAGATATCCGTGAATCTGTGCAGACTTCTATGAACTTTGAACGCATATCACACAAAACTCAGCGAAATACGCAGATATGTCTGCACCGCACGTGTGGACGCTCTAAAAATCGCAACGATTTCATTCGGTCATAAAACTGCGCAGACAAATCGTTGTTCAAAACTGAGTGTCTGGACCGGGCTTAAGTTCAGTGGGATGCTGCCCTAAACTTTTGTCCACAAAGTACTTGTGTGTATTCTAGATATTTCGTGAACGTTCACATATTTCTTCGGGGCTTTTGATTTCTGCGTAAATTTTATTTCCTTTAAAAAGATGGAGGAACGTTCTTGTGGATGGCAAGGTGACAAATATGAAATAACTAAGTGATTAAGCGAAGTTAAGTGAAGTTTTTATTTTCTTTTATTTGTTCAATACTTTTCATATCTTTTTATTTTATCATAATTATTTTAATATCATCATATATACTGTAGAATTAGCTTATAGCAACCTCAAACGGCAACAATTTTTCGCGTGGCGCCCCTCGGGAAATTCTCGCACCCCGGCGCCCACAGACCTTGGCACGGCCCTGCGTATAATACATAAAACCGTTTCCTGTAGATCGGGCTGCAATAAGAGTTAGTTAGTTTTTTCAGTCAAGGGTAGTTTTGGGGCGTTGAGTTAGGACAGAGGTTAGCAGTTCTCATTAAGCTTTTTTTTAACCAAAAGGCCAAATACAAATTTTTATGAATGTTTTTACTTCAAAAATGGTGGATTTTTATAGAAACTCTGTTACATCGTTAAAGGTGAAATTTCAAAATATCCTGCCCTACATCATGTCTACATCACAAAAGCATCCTCTGCGCAAAGCTTTAGATTTCTAGGTTCAAGGGCTTAGGCTGGGTGTTAATGAATCAGTCAGTCAATCCGGACTTCTTTTTTTTTAAATTTTACAACATAATAGAGTGAATAAAAATTGAAAATTTGAGTTTCCAGGTGCAGCCCAACAGTAAATTTTTTATTTTAGTAAGAAAAAAACACTAAAATTGAAATGAAGTACCAAATTTAAAAAACTTAAATGCAAACCAGCGGTATATTTGAACAACCATTTTATTTTTTTATATCGCTCTTGCCTTTTTTTTTTATTTCTGTTTTTCTATCGCAAGTAAACTTTGTCAGTACTCAAAACACGATTGATCACGATTTTTGTTTTTTAACTATCTTCTTCCCATTCAATAAAAAACAAACGATAAATAATGTCTTCGGCCCAACACTTCTCGTGAGGTTGGTTGTGTCACCTAGGATCTTTTAGCGATGTTCGGCTCTGCGACACACGCACGCGCTTCTCAATCATTCCTATGCATATATGCAAAAGAATACCTTCCGGTGACTTCGCTCTTCGCTGTTTTGCCACTTTGATAAAACCGGAGCAAAAGACGATAGCAAAATTCACAAATTTTTAAGAAAATATTTTAGAAAATATTTAATTTTTGTGACATCAAGTCTCACGATAAGCAAATGTCTACTTTTCTATAGCGGCTGCGAAAATTATAAAGTTTTGTGTCTACGAGTCACACGATCTTCGTTTTTAAAAATATCTAAGGTTGTAACTGAGCTCTGAGAATGAGCATTGAGCATGAGCAGCAACCTATAATATGTATACACAAAGTTATGTGTCGTGTGACTCGAACAATGTGAAACTCTCCCGATTCCTTTGATTTGCTGAAAATTTTCCGAAATTTTCGGCACAATTTATAAGCGATATGCCACATTGCATATTGTCGCGTCACATGATAAAATATTTTCAAAATTACTTATAAATGGGGGGTTTTGCTATCGTCAGACTCCGGCTTAACACATACTTATGTAGATCGGTGAAAGCGAATCTACTCAAGATGTACATATTCAATTGATACTCAAGATTTTAAAAACGTGGAATTGTTTTTCTTGGGAGATAAGTAGGACAGTGAATTCTTCTAAGTTACATAACTAAAACGTGTTAACTATTTTATGCATCCACGATTTTTCACGACCCTCTTCATCCCCTTAAAAGTTGAATTTTAAAAAACCGCTTTAGGGTGATAGCCTGTGAGGAAAGTTGAAGAGGTATTTCAATTTTTGTAGAAATCGGTTCAGGAAAAACCGTTTTCACCCCTTTTCACCCCCTTAAGGGTTAAATTTCATGAAACCGTTTCTTAGTGAGCACCTATGAGGTAAGTTGTATAAGTATTCGGAATTTCATTGAAATTGGTTCGTGGGTTCCACAGATTCACTGATATATAAGTGAGTACGTCGTATTTCGCTTTTGTATATATTGAAGATTGAAGATGAAGATAGAAGATAGCAAGTGTCTACTCGGTTACACCCCGGTCGGTCAAAATCATATTATAATGTACAACAGATTACATTTTGAATTTACAACCACCCCTGAACGCGATGTACCTGTATTGCCATAGAACCGTTTCCCGTACTTCGAGTTACAATAATGGTTGGTTAATTTGTTTTCAGTCAAGGGTAGTTTTTAAAGGTTGAATGAGGGTCGAGGGTGGTAGTTCTCATTGAGTTTTTTTTTAACTTAAAAGGCAAAATACCAATTTTTATGAATTTTTTTTACTTCAAAAATTGGCGAATTTCCATAAAAAATTTCATCCCCTATTATATCCCCTTAGGGGTGGAATTTCAAAATCCGGTTCTTAGTGAGCACTAATTATGAGATAAGTTGAAGAAGTATACGAAATTTCGTGGAAATCGGTTCAGCGGTTCCGGAGAAACCGTTTTCACCCCTTTTCATCCCCTTAAGGGTTGAATTTCAAGAAATCGTTTCTTAGCGAGCACCTATGAGGTAAGTTGTATAAGTATTCCAAATTTCATTCAAATCGGATCAGTGGTTCAGGAGAAACAGTTTTCACCCCTTTTCACCCCTTAAGGGTTGAATTTCGAAAAATCGCTTCTCAACTATAACCTGTGAGGCAAGTTTAAGAAGTATTTCAAATTTCGTGGAAATCGGTTCAAAGGTTCCGGAGAAACCGTTTTCACCCCTTTTCACCCCCTTAGGGGTTGAATTTCAAAAACCCGTTTCTTAGTGAGCACCTATGAGGTAAGTTGTATAAGTATTCGAAATTTCATTGAAATCGGTTCAGTGGTTCCGGAGATTCGCTGATAGTATATGAGTACGTGGTATTTCGCTTTTATATATATAGATTATACATATGTATACCTATATATATATTATATATGTATAGTATATAGCAAAAAAAAAACTCTTAGCGAGTTTAAAACTGACGGGGTGCCCAATAGCGCATTAATTTGTATCCACAAAAGAGTTGACATAAATTTTTGTGGTGTGCGTGCATTATTGTTCCTTAATAAAATCAATTGTTTCTTTGAGGTATTTGCTTTTATTTGGTGGTATTAAAGTTTCCAATATTTGGAAATGAATGTTTCTTTGAGGTATTTGTAAACTCTTATTGATTTTATATTAAGGAACAATTGCATGTGCAAAGGTATTTGTAAATTTTTATTGATTTTATTAAGGAACAATAATGCACGCACACCACAAAAATTTATATCAACTCTTTTGTGGATACGAGTTAATGCGCTATTGGGCACCCCGTCAGTTTTAAACTCGCTAAGAGTTTTTTTTGCTAGTATCAGTATGTTTTTTGAAAGCAACCATTATTATTAAGTAAATAATTTTTCCATAAATGTTGAAATAAAATAAATTTTAATAAAACGAAGCAGTTGCTATTCGTTCACGAAACCGATTGCATTTTTTGCTCTCTTTATTTTGGGTCAGTTAAAATTAAAAATACAATTGTGCATTAAATAAATTTCGTGTATCCAACTTTACCCTACAAACATTTGAGGGGTTTGAGAAACTGGAAAATTCGAAGTGCTGATGTTAGGTTTAGGGGGACCATCTGCTAGGATTTTACAATTATTTTTCATAGTTTAGAATAGGTTCATGAAAACTATAGAACAAAAGCCTTCCTATTCACTTTCTAAGGTGTTTTGGACTCATCAAGGAATGCTGCGATTGAAATTTTTATTCGAACATTTTTCATTTTTTACAAAATTGTTGAATAACTCACTTTTCCCGGTTCGCGATATTATTCGGATGCCATTTTCTCCGGAACTAGAGTTTTCCCAGAATTCACATATTAAGCCATCGACGCGTTTGGTTGTCAACTACAAACGACTAGTTTTTTAACAAAATTGCTTGGTTCAATTTTGAGTAATAGCCTTCAAATCGAAAATTTGGCAGTGTCACTTTTTAGTTTTTTCTATATTTTTCTTGAACTAGAGGGCTGATTATGATTTTCTGGCCACCATTTGAAAACTTAGTTCAATACCGATCGACTGATTCATATACGGACGCCTTTCATTGGATTTTAGTGGAGATATTATATTTTTAAAAAAGTGCATCTGGCTCTATTCAAAAGTCCATATCTCGATCAAATTCAAAGAAATCTTAAAAATGTTAACGGATTCTGCAAGCCGCACTTATCCCCGAAAAATAGAGGTATAAACGACAGAAATCGGTTCAACTTTTGTACAAACAAACTATTTGAGGTAGGCAATTTTTCATGAATTTCATGAAAATTAACCGTAAATTTTGGAGGGCTATAACTTTTCAACGGATGGTTCGATTTTAATATATAAGGTACCGTTGGAATGGTCTTGATAAGTAGCCTCGGAAAACACTATAGCTGAATAGTTTTCTACACCCACCTTTGGGTTATATTGGAAAAACTAAAAATTTGGTCAAATTTTCAAGTGGCCATATCTCGGGTTGTAGTTGGTGGATAAGCAGTTTTAATATATTTTCCTAGTCTATGGCCCAACACCTTTCTAACGATACCCAACAGTCATGAATTGAAAGCTTAGTTCTCGATTTCGATTTATTCCTGTATATATAGTGGTGCATTTCAACAACAATCATCAGATCTTCAGATTTTTTGTTTTGCGCACCCCGCGGAGAACTACCGTTCTCCGTGATAGCTATATATTATATACATTAAATATAATTACACGTTAGCTGCCGTACTCTTGAAAGATATTGGATCCAAATTTGATCATGTTATTTTTCGGATTAATAGTTTGGTTAAGTTCGTTAATGAGCAACATCGTCCCAAGGGGGTAGCTGGGGGAGGTGGTTGACATTTTTAAATAATTATATCTCGAACCCTATGAAGTTTAGATAGAAACTTTATTTGCCAAAATTAGAGCACTCTCTATGAGGTTGAGCGTGACACCACCGAAATAGGGGTTGGTGGGGTACGAGTGGGGGTGGGAGTGTAAATCCAAATTTTTCTAACCACTTCTTATGGGGTATCGTTGAAAAGCTCTTGATGAGTAGTTGATAAATCTATAACTAGCTTCTTGATTTTGAAATAAATTACCCCAATAAACGCAATCAAAACACTTCCAAATCTACCTCAGCTTCAGCCCCTAGGCGTGAAAAGGATTTTTATTCAAGTGATTCAGTTCGAAAAAACAGTTTCCTAGGAGAGTCCCCCTATCTAAGATAAGGCCTCCTACTGGAATCTGAAGGTATTATTGATTTTCGCTGCAGTAAAAGCAACCACACTACAGTAGCAAGACGCCCACCCCCGGTTGAAAATTCACATTGAGGCATAGAGACAGCAGCAGTGGTAGCCCACCGGTGAGTTTTTGTGCAGATAGCGCCCACCGCGGGTAAGTTTTGTGTGAGGTGGGAGCAAGAAAGACACGTCCTTGTTGCACTTCATGAGTGGTATGGATTCGAATGCATGATTTTGTTGAGAAAATTCGTGCTCGGGGTTGCTCAACAAAGCGACTCGACAGAACATTTGGCAGCCGCAGCGGTGGGATCTTTTTTAGCTCCATTTCGCTGGCCCGGCCATGTCAGAAAAGCAAAATTTCAACTATACTAGGAGTTAGTACTAGGTTAGTACTAGTTAGTACCCAAATATGAAAGTTAGTACTCTAAGCGTTACTGAGTTATGAACGCAATGCCCTCCAGAGAAATGCGAATCATGTTAACCATCTTTCTACGTTTGGTGATGATATGCAATAAACAACATTTACCGGAGGCTGAAGCGAAATAAATTGTAGTGTTATATAATTAAAGTGACTCTTCTCTGCGTCTAATTTAAGATGTAGATTAAAAAATCCCTTTCAGCAGGGCTACAGGCTTGTATTATTTTATATTGGGTACCGACTGGTGTTGAGTCAAAGAGCGCTGAGTACTGACTGACTTTATTATTCGACATACAAACTTAACTATAATTTAACCTAAGCTGTACAAATGTTCCATTTGATCACTACATCTCCCCCCTAATATACATTCATATGTTCAGCAAAAGACTTATTATATTTTATAAAGTATTGTTACAAATTCATTTTATATAATATTTTTATAAATTCATTCTACTGACAATACTTGTTTTATTATAATCTCCATTAACGTAGACGGCTTCATGGCTCTTAGTAGCGCTTCCGAATAAACCGCGAATTTCTTCTTACTATTTTTCCATTGTTAAATTTCACTATAAATGACCGTGGTGTTTCATGCTTACTCTGTATCTCACCGGGCTTCCAACAACCTTCTTCTCTTATCCATATTCTCTCCCCCTGCCACAACATTGCTTTGTTTTTCGCATTTCTATCATATCTCTCTTTATTTTTCATATTATTTCGTTGAATTATTGGAACTATATCCCTATATGTTTGCTCATTTCTATACTTATTCACTTTACCTGGTACTAATGTTCTGGTTTGTCTTCCCATTAAAATTTGCGTCGGTGACAATTCCGAATTTTTTATAGGCGTATTTCTATATTCAAGCAACGCTTTCCATAAATTTTCATTGGTTTCTTTACTTTTATTTACTAACTTCTTTGCTATATCTACAAATTTTTCTGCGAATCCATTTGATTGTGAGTATAAGGGACTGGTATTTATTACTTCAATATCTAATGATTTTGCAAATTCTTTAAAGCAGTATGAAGAAAATGGCATATTGTCTGCTACTATTTTTCTCGGAATCCCATGGGTTGCAAACATTGGTTCTAACTTATTGATAACAGTGTGCGCTGTTTTCTTTTGAATTGGTATTATCTCTAGATATTTTGAAAAATAATCTGCTACTACTAAGTAATTCAGGGCTCCTAACTCCATTATGTCAATACCAATGTTCTGAAATGGTGTCTGGGGAATTTCATGATTTATTAGTGGCTCTCTACTATTTGCACTGCGATATTTCTGACAGGCACTACACTTTTGCACCATATTCTCAATATCTTCATTAATCGTTGGCCAATACACTATTGTACGCGCTCTCTGTTTCGTTTTTTCTATACCGAGGTGGGATTTATGCAAGGCTTCCAGAATTGACTTATGCAATTTGGGAGGTACGAAGATCCTATCGTTTAAATAGATTAGTTTATCTTCAACTATCAGATCAGATCGGAATTTCCAGAAATATTTCAACTCTTCAGGCAATCTCTTCTTTTCTACAGGCCATCCATCTAATATAATGTTCATTAATTTTCCCATGATTGGGTCCTTTCTCGTTTCTTCTTGTAACTCTACTTTTTTAGTTGAACTTACATTTACAGAATGTACTAACTCATCTAAACCTTTTATTATTTCCGTTTTTTCAATTTTCTCATCAACAATATTTCTTGACAAACAGCTTGTAGTAGCTGTAAGGGATGATACAGACCTTCTCATTCTGTTACAACACCACTTATCAGTCAGCAATCATAAGACCATCTATGTCTATCTCCGAACTAACACAGAGTAATACAGAGTGATAGTGACAGTATACAGAGTAATACAATTTGTAAAAATGTGACAATGCACAGATATGTGGGACTATCGTTCAACACTTCACACTTCATTCCATTATGAACTGTATTAAAACAATTGTTTATTAGCAGTATGACTTTGCTTTCAGCTTTCTTTATATTAAAAAGTGTGTTAATTGAAATCGATTTCCACCAATTTTATACTACCGTTATTATATATTCTATGTGAAAATAGTCCATATGCCCCGGTAGCCCATCTTGCGCCATCGTCTCATGATGTCAAATCATATTTAAGTTGCATATTTAGTTTCCTCGCTCTTATAAAAATTAAATTTGATATACTACATCCTTTATCTAAAGGCAAGGTTTTTTGACTTTTTGTCTCCATTGAGCGTACTTTATCCATTGAGCGTACGTCTGTCCAGACGATAACTCGAGAACGCTTGTAGCTAGGAACTTGTAATTTAGTACAATAATATTTGATAAAAATTGCAAGGTCAAGTTCGAAGATGAGCAAAATCGGGCAACTCCTTCTTAGTGTTGCCATATAAGCATGAGTCGTTTTTATACAAAAATGTTGATATAAGAATGAGTATATTTTTCTACATCTAGGGTATCACGTAATTGGTGTGACCAATTGCTTCCTTACTAGTCTCTTCTATTTATGAACCGATTTTCATAATTTTTTTTAAAACAAAAGGTACTTACAAGAAGGGTGCACCGAAACCTTTTTTTGTTACTTTATTTGTTAAATTAGGTAAAATAAGCTAAAGTGTATTTCACCATATAAAGTACATGTGAAGAAAAGAGAAAAAAGAAGAAAAATTCTGGCAATCATTAACGGCTGCCTCAGTCATTGAGGGCGACACTCAATGTTATCTAGATAATCATTACATTTTCGCTAAAAACTCATATAACGGTACATAATCTATCTAACATATGTATATTTAATCGCATCTACATTCTCTTCTAAGCATTTTGGTTTAATTATTTGTCAAATTTATTTTTCATGAAAAACCTCATAACGGTTAAAAGTAGAAAATTGAAATGTTCCCATGATTTGATTTGATTTGGATAGATTATTTTATTGCTATCTTTATACATATAATTCTACTGTACGTGTGTATGTCACTGAACTCCTCCTAAACGGCTGAGCCGATTTGAATGAATTTTTTTGTATGCGTTTGGGTGGAGCCCTGGATGGTTTAGATTCACAAATCAGCCCGGCAGATGGCGCTGCAGTCGGTATCTAACAATTGTTTGTTTGTTTTTACTTGAATGCGCTAATCTCTGGAACTACCAGTCAGATTTGAATAATTCTTTTTGCATTTCATAGCCCAATTCTTGAGGAAGGTTATACGCTATTTAACATCACGCTACAACCCTTAGGAGCTAAGCAAAAAGAAAAAGCTATATAATGTATCTCTATATAATGGTGCATTTGTCCTGACTGACCAACAGAGAATCAACGTGGAGCCTAAACTATAATAGATAGAGACTTGAAATTTTGACAGTATGTTTATTTCGTAATGTAAGTGCTCACTAAGAAACGGTTTTTTGAAATTCCATCCTTAAGGGGGTGAAAACTGTTTCTCTGGAACCACTAAACCGATTTTCATGAAATTTGGAATACTTCTACAACTTACTTCATAATCATAGGTGATCGTTTAGAAGCAGTTTTTGGAAATTCAACCCTTAAAGGGGTGAAAAAGGGTGAAAACGGTTTCTCTGGAACCACTAAGCCAATTTCCATGAAATTGGAAATACTTCGTCAACTTGCCTCACAAGTTATCACTGAGAAGCAGTTTTTTTAAATTCAAATTTTAAGGGGGTGAAAACGGTTTCTCCGGAACCACTGAACCGATTTCCACAAAATTTTGTATATACTTCAACTTATCTCATAGGTGCTCACTAAAGAACCGGTTTTTGAAATTCCATCCTTACGGGGGTAAAATGGGGGATGAAATTTCTTATTGAAATTCACCATCTTTGAAGTACTATAATTCATGAAAATTTGTATTTGGCCTTTTGGTTAGAAAAAAAGCTCAATGAGAACTACTACCCTCCATGGCTCCATCCTAATTCAACCCCTCAAAAGCACCATTCAATGAAAAAAAACTAACCAACTATTATTGCAGCCCGATCTACCGGAAACAGTTGTATGTATTATACGTCGCGTTTGGGAGTAGTTATAAATTTTAATGTAATATGATGCACATTATATTATAATTTTCACCGCCCGAGTGTAACCGGGTAGACCTGCTAGTTTTATATATTTCTTTAAGTTTTCGATTTTTAACAAATATCAAGCACAAAATGGATTAATTATAATAGTTGTACAGAGACCATTTTTATGTAGGCACTTGTACCAAAAAATTTTTCCAAATTGCATCATGTTTTAGAATTTGTATACAAAAAAAACTATAAAAGATATTGTTAAAATTATGAAAATTTATCAAGAATGAAAAGTATTAGGGACTGAAAGAAATTTATTGAAAGCAAATGGGTAATCAATGTATTTTTATAGGAATTGGAAGGTGAAATAATTTTTGTTCGTTAATTTTATTTAAAAATCCAACGTTAATACCATACAGGGTGTCCCAAAAATGATACGCCAGACTGACAATGGTGGTAGACTATACCTTCTGGTCTATCAGATAACATCAACATGACCTTAGTAAAAGGTCTCTGGTTTTCGAGTTATTTCCGCTTTTGTGTTTTTTCTTTAAATCTCTACTTTTTGGTCCTTTTTCGCCTATCATTGTTAGAAATAACTTCAGACTTGCGTTTTTTTTTTTAAATAGGCTATCTACAACCTACTAAAGATAGCCTATTTAAAAAGAAACGCAAGTCTGAAGTTATTTCTAACAATGATAGGCGAAAAGGGACCAAAAAGTAGAGATATAAAGAAAAAACACAAAAGTGGAAATAACTCAAAAACCAGACCCCTTTTACTAAGGTCATGTTGATGTTATCTGATAGACCAGAAGCTAGTCTACCTCCAGTGTCAGTCTGGCGTATCATTTTTGGGACACCCTGTATAAAAAAAATACCTATTACCTAGTAATAAGTTCCGGTGTGGAGATAGCCACACATTACTTCCATGTTCACCATGTTATGTTGTTAACGGCAATGACAAAAAAAAAGAATTGGCTGCAGGTGTCGCTCGTTTCGGACTGCTACTTCTGCACCCACGACCATCACCTCAAAAATGTTGGACCCGTCGACATAGTTTTAGCTGTAAGTTAGCCAAATCAAATGCGATCGAGCTCAAAATCAATAGGCATGATCTCGACATATTACCAGACATTTTGGTATAAGTCCCGCGAAATTTAATCTATTTTGACGGCAGTTATCGTTGAAAATCGGAAAATTATAAAACCCGTTATAACTCCCTAATTTTAATACTTGGTGAACTTCTTGTAATCTAAAACTGAATAGTCTAACAAGCTGAACAAAACGCGAAAAGAAATTTTGAAAAAGACCGAATTTAAAGAAAATTATGACCATTTCAAAAAACAATGGAGCGACTGAGCGACACCAAGCTAAAAACTTCCAGAAAGTGTTTTTAAGCACTCCTGACAACGATTCCATGATTTTTTCGGACACCCATTTTTCGCTGCATCACCATACTTCCTTTACAGTAATAAATTTATTTTAAATAATTTAACTTGTGATTTTAGCAAAAAAAAACCACAATAACAACAGGTATTCAGCCATAAAGCATACAGAACTTACTGTGTTTCAACTGTGTTTTTTCGTGATTTTGACATTGCATAACTTTTGTACTAGCCCAATATACAAAATGATTTTATATTTTACAAAACTAGGTACAAAATCACTACAATCTGTGAAAATTTCAGAATTATATCTTCAGCCCCATTAGAGATATAGAGGCCTAAAGTTGGTAAATTTGAGAAGAAATCAATTTTTAAAAATTTGTAAAAAAAAAAACTATGCATGTTTCACAATTCAGTTTTTTTTTGGTAGTTGTACTTATATACAACTATTTCCATAAAAAATATCAAGTTGTCTGTAGCACTCGTTCCATGAGAAAAAAATGTCTGAAAAATGTATTTTGAATAATTTTGATATCCGACTTCGATTGAAGGTTTCTTGGGGAAGGGAGAAAGAGGCGAAATATGGTTACCATCTAATTTAAAGAGGGAATTATTACCTTTAAAACGGTTTTTGTTTCAACCTTTTTGAATAAATAGTTTCTGAAATATACCCATTGACGTCAAAGCTTGCAAACACAAAAATCAGGGTGAGTACGAAAATAAAAATGGCCGCCATCCTTAAACGGATTAAGATAGAATTTTTTTAAAAAGTGTTCTCAATTCCAATAATACAATAGATATAACAGGGGGAGTATGATTTTTTTCTAAATTGGTCGAGCGGCCAACTCTGGACCACTTCATATGGATTGACTATATAGGACTATATATAGGAACATGAAGTAAAAATTAGGTGTACCATCAATCTTGCAAAGTTCGACACAAACATTGAGAGGGCTATGAATCTAACTATTACAGGATGGGATGATAGAAGATTTGATTTAATCTTGGTACTTTTATATCATATCAAAATAGTTTAACCTACATGGTCGAATTTCGACCGCGGGGCAACCACTAGTACCATACCATTTAATGCACTAAACTCTCGCTACTTTAGAGCAATAACAGATCCGATCTGTGAAGGACTTGCAGAAGCTTATGGAACAAACTTCCGCATAATTCATCAAATTGCAAAGAAGCAGTGAAAACCCTGCAAAAAAAAAATTAGACAAACGATTGCCTATTAGGCCAAGGGAAGATTACTATCTTTAAAAATTGATAGCGCTAAGAGGTTGTCTCGGGTGGTATTCGGTGTAAGTCCGCAATTCAAAAGTAATAACGCTATTCAATCTCACCTAATTGGGATGGTACATGTAAAAAGAGTAAAGGCTACCTGTTCAAAAAACTTGGCAACCAAAACGCTAAAAATTTGAGATACATTTGGCATATCATTACCGCAAATAGTGTCGATAACTTCGGACAATGGTGATAATATGATAAAAACTACAAAATTACTCTCCCAATCAACGTTATTGGAAGATGAATTCGAAGCAGAGGAAAACAATGAAGCTTATTTAAGAAATATAGAAGACTTTGAAAAATTCGACGAATTCTCATTTCAACTAGGAATAATCCAGCATTGCCTGTGTGCGGCATATACTGCTCAGCTTTTCTGCATTTGGAAAAGCTACTATGCCGTTTTAGCTCATTTGCAAATAATTGTAATAAAAATCCAAAAAGAGCAGCATAATTATAGTGAGTTTTTTGCTAATTGACTTAAATGTAGAGTGTGGACGGAAGAAATTTTAGACAAAAATCATTTTATTGTGACAATAGCACAACTACTCTTAAATTCATTTGTTCAAATACAGCGAAAACTGCTTGATAACGAAGGACTAATTTCATGCTTATATTTGGATCCACGTTTTCAGCATTTTCTCAATGCATCACAAAAGGTGAAGGCTGTGAACTTCCTTTGTATTAATTATGGGATCAACTACAAAAAATTAATCCTCAGTACTGTGCATCGACATCTTCAACTATTAATATTACAAACTTACAACATGTGCAAAGTGAAAAATAATGCATAGACAAAAAAAATACGTTTAAAAAACTAAAACCCGATTACGGCCAATTTGCAAACTCAAAAGTAAGAAACAAGAAAATCTTGGGGATTCCTAAAATTGTGTTAAATTACTAGCTGAAATTTTCCATTACATTACAAATTTCATGCATCCGTGATCGCGTGTTTTATATTAAATAAATAAGTTGTTTGTAACAGCAATATAAAACGCATGACCACGGATGCATGAAATCAGGGAAATCAAGGGAATTTGCCGATCCAGAACTGTATGCATTTAGCATTATCAAATATATTGTTGTAAAAATTCCCCGTGCCGAGCGGTTTGTTGCCAGGGGAATTCTTAATCTTAAGGCGTTATCCGTTAAGAGGAGGGGGAGTACAAGAGAAAACTTACCGGTTTTCCTGCAGCGGGCCGCGGTGAAACTTGAGCTGCAAAAGATCCATCCAGGGGAATTTAAGTGAAAACTCTCCAAAATGTTGTAATTCCCCACAGACTTCAAATGCCATAATTACTTTGGGCATTATTTATCACTTGAAAATCACGAGCACGCGGTTTTTTTCCGGCACTGTCAGAACACGATCTTTTCCCGAATGAAAGTCAAATAATGCGATTTTTTATTTAGCAAAATGAACAGTCTCCTTTTCTTTTAGGCACAGAGCAACGGGAATTTATCAGGGATTTATCCTCAGGGAACTCGCGCCTTAACTTTTTAGCTCACCATGAACGAAATCGCACTCCTTTCACGCGAACTAATTAAAAATTGCAAATTTTCGCGCCCGTAAGCTGCGATCAGACTCTGTAATCCCACAACGGCAACTGATCCAGTTGCATCTCTTGCAGTTTTCTCTGGGCAAGACTTTAAGCAAAATTTGTTGTAGATTAGGAACTAAATGGCCGAAATGCACACAAAATTAAGAAAACCAACCGTCGCTTGTCGGTCTTTAGCGGTAAATGCAATCGCTGCGGTAAATGCCGGTGTAACTCCCCCTGGCCTCACACTTAGCGGCAGCGGGATCCATGGATTTGAATTTATATATATATATACTAGCAGGTCTACCCGGTTACACTCGGGCGGTGAAAATTATAATATCTATAATGTGCATCAATGCATCATATTACATTAAAATTTACAACTACTCCCAAACGCGACGTATAATCAGGCCCGCGCCAAGCGGGGGTGCCAGGGGTTCAAGAAACCCGGGCGTCACGTCTTCGGGGCGCTAAATATTTTTGGGGCGGCAAAATTTTTAGTGTTAACTTACTAATTGTACAATCTTTATTACGCTTATTACGTAGTTTAACGTTTTAAACCTACTGCTTATCAGTTAAGGCGCGTTCCCACGACGCGTCGTCCGGCTCGGCGTGGTCCTTCACGCCTTTGAAGTTTTGAGGATTTACCGACATTTTACGACATTTTACCGGAAAGACGGGCCGAATCCTTTTGTTAACTGTGACACTTTTATGATCATACGAGCCGAGCAACGCGTCGTGGGAACGCGCCTTTAAATAGGTACGGCGCGGCGGCAGCACGACTTTAGGGGCGCCATATTCGATTTAAGCCACAGACTCAATTCTTTTGTTCACCAGATAGTTGCTTGCATTTGCGTATTTCTTTCACGTTCCCAGTTTCCCTTGATAGCTTTGTAATTCCCGATTGCAATTTGAGAAAATTAGATTTATGACTTTAAGCCCAGTCCAGACGCTCAGTTTTGCACAAAGATTTGTCTGCGCAGATCCAATAGTTGGAGATAAATCGTTGCGTGTAGACTGGAAAACTGCGCAGATTTGCATTTGGTGCGAGGTCTACGCAGTTGCAACGATATCTGAGCTAAAAAGCATAGATATCCGTGAATCTGTGCAGACTTCTATGAACTTTGAACGCATATCACACAAAACTCAGCGAAATACGCAGATATGTCTGCACCGCACGTGTGGACGCTCTAAAAATCGCAACGATTTCATTCGGTCATAAAACTGCGCAGACAAATCGTTGTTCAAAACTGAGTGTCTGGACCGGGCTTAAGTTCAGTGGGATGCTGCCCTAAACTTTTGTCCACAAAGTACTTGTGTGTATTCTAGATATTTCGTGAACGTTCACATATTTCTTCGGGGCTTTTGATTTCTGCGTAAATTTTATTTCCTTTAAAAAGATGGAGGAACGTTCTTGTGGATGGCAAGGTGACAAATATGAAATAACTAAGTGATTAAGCGAAGTTAAGTGAAGTTTTTATTTTCTTTTATTTGTTCAATACTTTTCATATCTTTTTATTTTATCATAATTATTTTAATATCATCATATATACTGTAGAATTAGCTTATAGCAACCTCAAACGGCAACAATTTTTCGCGTGGCGCCCCTCGGGAAATTCTCGCACCCCGGCGCCCACAGACCTTGGCACGGCCCTGCGTATAATACATAAAACCGTTTCCTGTAGATCGGGCTGCAATAAGAGTTAGTTAGTTTTTTCAGTCAAGGGTAGTTTTGGGGCGTTGAGTTAGGACAGAGGTTAGCAGTTCTCATTAAGCTTTTTTTTAACCAAAAGGCCAAATACAAATTTTTATGAATGTTTTTACTTCAAAAATGGTGGATTTTTATAGAAACTCTGTTACATCGTTAAAGGTGAAATTTCAAAATATCCTGCCCTACATCATGTCTACATCACAAAAGCATCCTCTGCGCAAAGCTTTAGATTTCTAGGTTCAAGGGCTTAGGCTGGGTGTTAATGAATCAGTCAGTCAATCCGGACTTCTTTTTTTTTAAATTTTACAACATAATAGAGTGAATAAAAATTGAAAATTTGAGTTTCCAGGTGCAGCCCAACAGTAAATTTTTTATTTTAGTAAGAAAAAAACACTAAAATTGAAATGAAGTACCAAATTTAAAAAACTTAAATGCAAACCAGCGGTATATTTGAACAACCATTTTATTTTTTTATATCGCTCTTGCCTTTTTTTTTTATTTCTGTTTTTCTATCGCAAGTAAACTTTGTCAGTACTCAAAACACGATTGATCACGATTTTTGTTTTTTAACTATCTTCTTCCCATTCAATAAAAAACAAACGATAAATAATGTCTTCGGCCCAACACTTCTCGTGAGGTTGGTTGTGTCACCTAGGATCTTTTAGCGATGTTCGGCTCTGCGACACACGCACGCGCTTCTCAATCATTCCTATGCATATATGCAAAAGAATACCTTGCGGTGACTTCGCTCTTCGCTGTTTTGCCACTTTGATAAAACCGGAGCAAAAGACGATAGCAAAATTCACAAATTTTTAAGAAAATATTTTAGAAAATATTTAATTTTTGTGACATCAAGTCTCACGATAAGCAAATGTCTACTTTTCTATAGCGGCTGCGAAAATTATAAAGTTTTGTGTCTACGAGTCACACGATCTTCGTTTTTAAAAATATCTAAGGTTGTAACTGAGCTCTGAGAATGAGCATTGAGCATGAGCAGCAACCTATAATATGTATACACAAAGTTATGTGTCGTGTGACTCGAACAATGTGAAACTCTCCCGATTCCTTTGATTTGCTGAAAATTTTCCGAAATTTTCGGCACAATTTATAAGCGATATGCCACATTGCATATTGTCGCGTCACATGATAAAATATTTTCAAAATTACTTATAAATGGGGGGTTTTGCTATCGTCAGACTCCGGCTTAACACATACTTATGTAGATCGGTGAAAGCGAATCTACTCAAGATGTACATATTCAATTGATACTCAAGATTTTAAAAACGTGGAATTGTTTTTCTTGGGAGATAAGTAGGACAGTGAATTCTTCTAAGTTACATAACTAAAACGTGTTAACTATTTTATGCATCCACGATTTTTCACGACCCTCTTCATCCCCTTAAAAGTTGAATTTTAAAAAACCGCTTTAGGGTGATAGCCTGTGAGGAAAGTTGAAGAGGTATTTCAATTTTTGTAGAAATCGGTTCAGGAAAAACCGTTTTCACCCCTTTTCACCCCCTTAAGGGTTAAATTTCATGAAACCGTTTCTTAGTGAGCACCTATGAGGTAAGTTGTATAAGTATTCGGAATTTCATTGAAATTGGTTCGTGGGTTCCACAGATTCACTGATATATAAGTGAGTACGTCGTATTTCGCTTTTGTATATATTGAAGATTGAAGATGAAGATAGAAGATAGCAAGTGTCTACTCGGTTACACCCCGGTCGGTCAAAATCATATTATAATGTACAACAGATTACATTTTGAATTTACAACCACCCCTGAACGCGATGTACCTGTATTGCCATAGAACCGTTTCCCGTACTTCGAGTTACAATAATGGTTGGTTAATTTGTTTTCAGTCAAGGGTAGTTTTTAAAGGTTGAATGAGGGTCGAGGGTGGTAGTTCTCATTGAGTTTTTTTTTAACTTAAAAGGCAAAATACCAATTTTTATGAATTTTTTTTACTTCAAAAATTGGCGAATTTCCATAAAAAATTTCATCCCCTATTATATCCCCTTAGGGGTGGAATTTCAAAATCCGGTTCTTAGTGAGCACTAATTATGAGATAAGTTGAAGAAGTATACGAAATTTCGTGGAAATCGGTTCAGCGGTTCCGGAGAAACCGTTTTCACCCCTTTTCATCCCCTTAAGGGTTGAATTTCAAGAAATCGTTTCTTAGCGAGCACCTATGAGGTAAGTTGTATAAGTATTCCAAATTTCATTCAAATCGGATCAGTGGTTCAGGAGAAACAGTTTTCACCCCTTTTCACCCCTTAAGGGTTGAATTTCGAAAAATCGCTTCTCAACTATAACCTGTGAGGCAAGTTTAAGAAGTATTTCAAATTTCGTGGAAATCGGTTCAAAGGTTCCGGAGAAACCGTTTTCACCCCTTTTCACCCCCTTAGGGGTTGAATTTCAAAAACCCGTTTCTTAGTGAGCACCTATGAGGTAAGTTGTATAAGTATTCGAAATTTCATTGAAATCGGTTCAGTGGTTCCGGAGATTCGCTGATAGTATATGAGTACGTGGTATTTCGCTTTTATATATATAGATTATACATATGTATACCTATATATATATTATATATGTATAGTATATAGCAAAAAAAAAACTCTTAGCGAGTTTAAAACTGACGGGGTGCCCAATAGCGCATTAATTTTTATCCACAAAAGAGTTGACATAAATTTTTGTGGTGTGCGTGCATTATTGTTCCTTAATAAAATCAATTGTTTCTTTGAGGTATTTGCTTTTATTTGGTGGTATTAAAGTTTCCAATATTTGGAAATGAATGTTTCTTTGAGGTATTTGTAAACTCTTATTGATTTTATATTAAGGAACAATTGCATGTGCAAAGGTATTTGTAAATTTTTATTGATTTTATTAAGGAACAATAATGCACGCACACCACAAAAATTTATATCAACTCTTTTGTGGATACGAGTTAATGCGCTATTGGGCACCCCGTCAGTTTTAAACTCGCTAAGAGTTTTTTTTTGCTAGTATCAGTATGTTTTTTGAAAGCAACCATTATTATTAAGTAAATAATTTTTCCATAAATGTTGAAATAAAATAAATTTTAATAAAACGAAGCAGTTGCTATTCGTTCACGAAACCGATTGCATTTTTTGCTCTCTTTATTTTGGGTCAGTTAAAATTAAAAATACAATTGTGCATTAAATAAATTTCGTGTATCCAACTTTACCCTACAAACATTTGAGGGGTTTGAGAAACTGGAAAATTCGAAGTGCTGATGTTAGGTTTAGGGGGACCATCTGCTAGGATTTTACAATTATTTTTCATAGTTTAGAATAGGTTCATGAAAACTATAGAACAAAAGCCTTCCTATTCACTTTCTAAGGTGTTTTGGACTCATCAAGGAATGCTGCGATTGAAATTTTTATTCGAACATTTTTCATTTTTTACAAAATTGTTGAATAACTCACTTTTCCCGGTTCGCGATATTATTCGGATGCCATTTTCTCCGGAACTAGAGTTTTCCCAGAATTCACATATTAAGCCATCGACGCGTTTGGTTGTCAACTACAAACGACTAGTTTTTTAACAAAATTGCTTGGTTCAATTTTGAGTAATAGCCTTCAAATCGAAAATTTGGCAGTGTCACTTTTTAGTTTTTTCTATATTTTTCTTGAACTAGAGGGCTGATTATGATTTTCTGGCCACCATTTGAAAACTTAGTTCAATACCGATCGACTGATTCATATACGGACGCCTTTCATTGGATTTTAGTGGAGATATTATATTTTTAAAAAAGTGCATCTGGCTCTATTCAAAAGTCCATATCTCGATCAAATTCAAAGAAATCTTAAAAATGTTAACGGATTCTGCAAGCCGCACTTATCCCCGAAAAATAGAGGTATAAACGACAGAAATCGGTTCAACTTTTGTACAAACAAACTATTTGAGGTAGGCAATTTTTCATGAATTTCATGAAAATTAACCGTAAATTTTGGAGGGCTATAACTTTTCAACGGATGGTTCGATTTTAATATATAAGGTACCGTTGGAATGGTCTTGATAAGTAGCCTCGGAAAACACTATAGCTGAATAGTTTTCTACACCCACCTTTGGGTTATATTGGAAAAACTAAAAATTTGGTCAAATTTTCAAGTGGCCATATCTCGGGTTGTAGTTGGTGGATAAGCAGTTTTAATATATTTTCCTAGTCTATGGCCCAACACCTTTCTAACGATACCCAACAGTCATGAATTGAAAGCTTAGTTCTCGATTTCGATTTATTCCTGTATATATAGTGGTGCATTTCAACAACAATCATCAGATCTTCAGATTTTTTGTTTTGCGCACCCCGCGGAGAACTACCGTTCTCCGTGATAGCTATATATTATATACATTAAATATAATTACACGTTAGCTGCCGTACTCTTGAAAGATATTGGATCCAAATTTGATCATGTTATTTTTCGGATTAATAGTTTGGTTAAGTTCGTTAATGAGCAACATCGTCCCAAGGGGGTAGCTGGGGGAGGTGGTTGACATTTTTAAATAATTATATCTCGAACCCTATGAAGTTTAGATAGAAACTTTATTTGCCAAAATTAGAGCACTCTCTATGAGGTTGAGCGTGACACCACCGAAATAGGGGTTGGTGGGGTACGAGTGGGGGTGGGAGTGTAAATCCAAATTTTTCTAACCACTTCTTATGGGGTATCGTTGAAAAGCTCTTGATGAGTAGTTGATAAATCTATAACTAGCTTCTTGATTTTGAAATAAATTACCCCAATAAACGCAATCAAAACACTTCCAAATCTACCTCAGCTTCAGCCCCTAGGCGTGAAAAGGATTTTTATTCAAGTGATTCAGTTCGAAAAAACAGTTTCCTAGGAGAGTCCCCCTATCTAAGATAAGGCCTCCTACTGGAATCTGAAGGTATTATTGATTTTCGCTGCAGTAAAAGCAACCACACTACAGTAGCAAGACGCCCACCCCCGGTTGAAAATTCACATTGAGGCATAGAGACAGCAGCAGTGGTAGCCCACCGGTGAGTTTTTGTGCAGATAGCGCCCACCGCGGGTAAGTTTTGTGTGAGGTGGGAGCAAGAAAGACACGTCCTTGTTGCACTTCATGAGTGGTATGGATTCGAATGCATGATTTTGTTGAGAAAATTCGTGCTCGGGGTTGCTCAACAAAGCGACTCGACAGAACATTTGGCAGCCGCAGCGGTGGGATCTTTTTTAGCTCCATTTCGCTGGCCCGTCCATGTCAGAAAAGCAAAATTTCAACTATACTAGGAGTTAGTACTAGGTTAGTACTAGTTAGTACCCAAATATGAAAGTTAGTACTCTAAGCGTTACTGAGTTATGAACGCAATGCCCTCCAGAGAAATGCGAATCATGTTAACCATCTTTCTACGTTTGGTGATGATATGCAATAAACAACATTTACCGGAGGCTGAAGCGAAATAAATTGTAGTGTTATATAATTAAAGTGACTCTTCTCTGCGTCTAATTTAAGATGTAGATTAAAAAATCCCTTTCAGCAGGGCTACAGGCTTGTATTATTTTATATTGGGTACCGACTGGTGTTGAGTCAAAGAGCGCTGAGTACTGACTGACTTTATTATTCGACATACAAACTTAACTATAATTTAACCTAAGCTGTACAAATGTTCCATTTGATCACTACATCTCCCCCCTAATATACATTCATATGTTCAGCAAAAGACTTATTATATTTTATAAAGTATTGTTACAAATTCATTTTATATAATATTTTTATAAATTCATTCTACTGACAATACTTGTTTTATTATAATCTCCATTAACGTAGACGGCTTCATGGCTCTTAGTAGCGCTTCCGAATAAACCGCGAATTTCTTCTTACTATTTTTCCATTGTTAAATTTCACTATAAATGACCGTGGTGTTTCATGCTTACTCTGTATCTCACCGGGCTTCCAACAACCTTCTTCTCTTATCCATATTCTCTCCCCCTGCCACAACATTGCTTTGTTTTTCGCATTTCTATCATATCTCTCTTTATTTTTCATATTATTTCGTTGAATTATTGGAACTATATCCCTATATGTTTGCTCATTTCTATACTTATTCACTTTACCTGGTACTAATGTTCTGGTTTGTCTTCCCATTAAAATTTGCGTCGGTGACAATTCCGAATTTTTTATAGGCGTATTTCTATATTCAAGCAACGCTTTCCATAAATTTTCATTGGTTTCTTTACTTTTATTTACTAACTTCTTTGCTATATCTACAAATTTTTCTGCGAATCCATTTGATTGTGAGTATAAGGGACTGGTATTTATTACTTCAATATCTAATGATTTTGCAAATTCTTTAAAGCAGTATGAAGAAAATGGCATATTGTCTGCTACTATTTTTCTCGGAATCCCATGGGTTGCAAACATTGGTTCTAACTTATTGATAACAGTGTGCGCTGTTTTCTTTTGAATTGGTATTATCTCTAGATATTTTGAAAAATAATCTGCTACTACTAAGTAATTCAGGGCTCCTAACTCCATTATGTCAATACCAATGTTCTGAAATGGTGTCTGGGGAATTTCATGATTTATTAGTGGCTCTCTACTATTTGCACTGCGATATTTCTGACAGGCACTACACTTTTGCACCATATTCTCAATATCTTCATTAATCGTTGGCCAATACACTATTGTACGCGCTCTCTGTTTCGTTTTTTCTATACCGAGGTGGGATTTATGCAAGGCTTCCAGAATTGACTTATGCAATTTGGGAGGTACGAAGATCCTATCGTTTAAATAGATTAGTTTATCTTCAACTATCAGATCAGATCGGAATTTCCAGAAATATTTCAACTCTTCAGGCAATCTCTTCTTTTCTACAGGCCATCCATCTAATATAATGTTCATTAATTTTCCCATGATTGGGTCCTTTCTCGTTTCTTCTTGTAACTCTACTTTTTTAGTTGAACTTACATTTACAGAATGTACTAACTCATCTAAACCTTTTATTATTTCCGTTTTTTCAATTTTCTCATCAACAATATTTCTTGACAAACAATCGGCAATGTACATGAATTTACCTGGCACATACTTGACTTCAATTTATATTTTTCTAATTTCAGCCGCATTCTCAACAGCCTCGGTGATGGTATTTTACAATACTCTTTTTGCATTATCCCTAACAGTGGTTTATGGTCTGTTTGTATTTCTATTTCCCTGCCGAAAATTAATCTGTGCCATTTTTTACATGCAAATACTATGCTCAGCATTTCTTTTTCTATTTGTGAGTAATTCTTCTCTGTATCTGTTAAACTATATGAAGCAAAACAAACAGGTCTTTTATTCTGCATTAAACAACTTCCTAAGCTATGTTGAGATGCATCTGTTTGTATTGTGATATTTCCTTTTATATCGAAAGGTTTTAATATAGGTGCATTTTTAACTAACTCTTTTATCTTGTTCAGACACCTTTCGTGTACTTCTAACCATTGGAATAGTACATCTTTCTTTAACAACGTCCTTAACGGATACGTTACTTCTGCTAATTGCGGTATAAAATCCCTCAAATAATTAATCATTCCTAATAGTACTTGTAACTCTTTCTTATTTGCAGGTGGTCCTAATTTCTCTATTGTTAACAATCTTTTATTATCTGGTGCAATTCCTTCCGCTGATATTTTATGACCTAAAAATGTTATCTCTTTTTGTTTCACTTGTGTTTTGTTTTTATTAAACTTAATGTTCTTTTCTTGCGCTCTTTTTAGTACCTCTTCTAAAACCCTATCGTGTTCTTCTTCAGTATCAGTGGCTATTGCTATGTCATCTATATATATTGTAATACTGTCTATGTTCTTGAAATTTTCTTCGTTAATTTTTTGGAAAACTTCAGGTGCTATTTTCAATCCGAACGGCAATCTTCTGAATGCATAACACCCAAAAGGTGTACTAAACGTACATAGGTATTTCGATTCCTCATCTAGTTTAATTTGATAATAGCCATCTTTCATATCAAGTACTGTAAAAAAATTTTTTCCTACAAAGTTACTTTTAATTTGTTCAAAGGAGGGTATTTCATAAAATGAATCTTTTAGAGCCATATTTAGAAATTTTGGGTCTAAGCATATTCTAACACTTTTGTTAGGCTTTTCAACTATAACGATGTTTGACACCCATTCTCGCGCATTATCTACTTTTTCGATAACGTCATTCTGAATTAGCCTATCTAATTCTAATTTCAGTGGCTCTCGGAGTGACAACGGAATTCTTCGCGCTGGTTTTGCTACTGGTACTACATTGTTTTTCACCTCTATATGAAAATTATCTGCACTACACCCTAATCCTTCAAAAACCTGTGGATACTTGCTAATTACTTCCTTTACGTTCTGATCTTTTATAGTGTCTACTCTTCTCAGCAATCGTAGTTCAATACACGCACCTAAGCCTAAAATCGGTACTGTGTTTTCTTGTGAAATCCAAAAATTTAGGTTTGCCACCCTATTGCCGACTATGCATTTTAATTCACATGTTCCTATGGTTTTTATTTCTGTACCATTATATGCCGTTAATCTACCTTTTTTCTCATTTATTTTCAACTGCTTAAATTGTTTGATAAGAGAAGAGGGAATTACATTGGTTTGTGCTCCAGTGTCTAATTTAAACCTTATTATGTTTGACTGTATTTTCACTTTTTCATACCACGAATCAATTTTATTGCTTATAATTTCATTATTTTCTATACCTCCAATAAAAAAACTGTCTTCACTTTCATTGCACTTACTTGGAGTGTATTTTACTTCGCTTATGTTCCTATTTTTGCACATCGTTGCAAAATGATTTACTTTTTTACATACCGTACATTTTTTCCCAAACGCTGGACATTGTTTCTTTGAATGTTTGCGGCCACATCTGAAGCAGTCTACGTTAACAGTGTTTGAGGTGTATTAATTTTTCCTAAAAGCAAAGTTATTTTTATTTCTATCTTTATTAAAATTACTAGATGGTTTTTTATGATTATTTACAGTACTGTCATTTTTAATTCTACTTATCATATCCACTGCCTCGTTTGGATTATTCCTCACTGCGCTCATATCTTGCACATGTTTTGCTGTAGCCTCTGCCGCACGTGCCATATCAATTGCCTTTTGTAGCGTTAATTCTTCTATGTCCAGTAATTTCTTTTGTAATCGTTTGTCCCTGGTGCCGATGACAATTCTATCTCTCATCATGCGATCACCGTCAGTGAATTTGCATTTGTTTCCTAACTGTTTAATATCCATCAAGAATAGATCGAACGGTTCATTGTACTGTTGCACACGGGTATGAAATAAGAAGCTCTGGTACACTTCATTCGTTTTTCCCTTACAAAATTTCTCATATGCTTCTACCACTTTTTTATAATTTTTCTTTTCTTCTTCTGTAAGATTAAGCACTGTGTGAAATTTGTCTGTGGCATCTTTTCCAGCCGCATTGAGGAAGATCGCCACTTGTACTTCTTCTGATTTCTTGTTTAACTCTATTGCAACAGCAAAGATCTCGAAGTTCCTCCAAAATAGTTGCCAATTTTCTTCTAAATTCCCTGTGTGTAAGTTTAGCTCGTCCACCTTCTTAACATACTCCATTTTTTCTTTGTATATGTATCTAATTGCCTTCGGTGGTCTTCCACGTGGTCTCCTTTCTTCCGTTCCACTCTTATATTTTTTAATTAATTTCCCTGCAACTTCTGCAACTTTGCCCATTTGGTCACATTAACAAATAAACAATTGTTTTCTCATTTTCTCAATTTTGAACACTTTTCAAATTGACCACATTTTACTGCGTTCGCACCGCAACGACTGCGCCATGTATTATTTTATATTGGGTACCGACTGGTGTTGAGTCAAAGAGCGCTGAGTACTGACTGACTTTATTATTCGACATACAAACTTAACTATAATTTAACCTAAGCTGTACAAATGTTCCATTTGATCACTACAAGGCTGACGTAGATTTCGAAATGTTTTTTATTGCATTTTTTGGGGTAGTTTTTTCAAAATCGAGAAACTAGTTATAAAATGACAAACTACTCATCGAGAGCTTTTCAACGATACCCCACAACACGTGGTTTTGAAAAATTCGAATTTCCACCCCCACCCCCTCTCGTATCCCACCAACCCCCAATTCGGTGCGGTCGCCGTTAACCTGATAGAGAGTCCTCTAATTTGTGCAACTAAAGTTTTTCCCTAAACTTCATAGGGCCCGAGATATAATTTTTTTAAAATTTCAACCCCCTCCCCCGGCCACCCCCATGGACCGATTTTCCTCATTAACGAAGTTAACATGGTTCGCATTTCCCTGGCGGGCATTGCGTTCATAACTCATGTTCAGTAACGCTTAGAGTACTAACTTTCATATTTGGGTACTAACTAGTACTAACCTAGTACTAACTCCTGGTATAGTTGAAACTTTGATTTTCCGACCGGGCCAGCGAAATGAAGCTTCTTTTTTTCAAGGAATTCCGGGTGCAAAAAAATATCTCCAACCAGATAAAGGGTTATTTTTTAGGCATTTGGATTTTAATTGAAAAAAAAAAAATTATAAACTTGATATTTCAGTCGATAAATAAATGTTTGCCATTTTTTTAAACATTATTTGGCACGATACTGATAACTGTGGCAAATTAAATTTTTGACATTTCCGAAGGATTTTGGGCCGCTAATCACGGGAAAAATAATTTAAAAAAATCCCAAGTGGGCCTTTTACGAGATATCCTTTGAAAAAGATTCAGTTCATGTGGCTCCCAAAATCCTTCGAAAACTGGTATATTTACACTTATTTATCACTTTAAGGACCTAATAACAATGTAGAGCAATTGTATTATTATTATTTTCAAGACAAGTACGCATTCACATTATTATATGAATGAATACTCTAATTTTAAGTAAAAGTCCGTAGAAAGAATAAAACCGAATGAAGCGACATGACAGTTGAACAAAGTTTGTTTTGAAACTGTTCGTGGCGCGAGTTCTAGTAAAAATGCGTAAATTTTTCGCAAATTAAAATAGTAAAAGTGCTTTTATTGTGAAATAAGGACTCTACATTGTTATTAGGTCCTTAAAATAATATAAAGTATAAATTAACCAGTTTCCAAAGGTTTTTGGGAGCGACATGAACTGAATCTTTTTCGAAGGATACTCGTAAACGGTCCATCTGGGATTGTTTTAATTATTTTTCCCGTGATCAGCGACCCAAAATCTTTCGGAAAAAATACAAAATTTAATTTGCCACAGTTATCGGTATCTCCCCGATTATTTTATTTAACAATTGCGCACGACTACGTTCTAAATGATCCATGCAAGAAGTCCAATTTGGAACCAATTTTTCGAGCATGTCGGTTGCTATCTCATAAAGTTTTTATCAAAAGCTGCAATTGACGCTGGTTTATTAGCATAGAGAGTGTTGTTGAAAGTTTTACACAATAATATCGACCAGATTCAGCTCGTGGCTTTTTGAGCAAAAAAAAGTTCGAAATCATCGAACAATAGCGGACGCCATGCCATTTACGGTTATTTGCTATGTTTGAAAAAGTGGTTCTAAATTGGAATTTTCGCATGGATCACTTAAAAAGATCATTTAAATGAACTAATCTTGAAAACATAAATGGCAAGTAATAATTTATCGACTCAAATAAAAATTTCATAAACTATTGCAATTTTTCGGTGTTTAAAAACCAAAAGCTTAAAAAATCACCCTATACATACCGGTGCAGTAGAAACTAGAAAGGGAGACTCCTGAAAAAATTGGCTCTTATAACGAAAGGAGGAAAAATTAATTGGCAAGCTGCTCTAAGACATTGCTAAGGCAACGACAAAACATTTGGTGGCACAGTAACAACACCCCATTGGAAGCAGCTACAACCGGAACTCGTCGGCAACAGACCATCCATGGAATCAAGGACGCCATCAGCCGCCAGCCGCCATACGCGTCCGACAGCGAGAAAACCTCAAATTTCGAGGAACTTATCAAGATGTTGGCTCGCCTACAAAGACTGGAGCGCCCGGAGGATGAGAACTCAATAAGAAAAACACCCATTATTCCTTTTCAAAAAAAAAAACTAATAATAATAAAAAGAATACAAACAAAATATATATAATTAAAACACTATTGTTTTGATAAAAATGCTAACAAATCGTAGAATTAAGGCATGTTTGTTGTGAATCGATCAAATGTCCCGTAATTTGTGCTCACTTGGTTACGTAGAAATGAAAGAAAGATAAATCAAAAAAAAAAAAAAAGTGTAATGATCAAGTTGTGTACATTTGGTTACGCAAAAAAAAAGAAAAAAAAGCTTTTAAAAATAGCAATAAACAGAAAAGATTGTCCCTTTACCAAAACTCGAGTAAAACCTAATCTCGGCCAACAAATGGCTAAGTTTTGCATTCCATTGTTTGTACTGTTCGGTTTCTAATTTCTCTGACTGTAACACAATAAGTTCTTTTAAATTGTGCGCACACGTCGAAAGAGTTACCCGGTCATGCCAGAAAACGGTGATAGCAATCCGGCGATTGCGGAATATAAAATGAGTATCACTGCCGCGAGAAATATAATACCCGAATACGACGATAACGACCTAGCCCGTTTCACAGATTGCTGTGATGTTCTTTTCTACGACTAAAGGCCGGTTCAGACGCTCCATTTTACACAACGTTTTGTGTTTGTCTACACAGTTATAAGCCCGGTCCAGACGCTCAGTTTTGCACAACGATTTGTCTGCACAGTTTTATAACGTAATGAAATCATTGCAATTTTTAGAACGTCCATACGGTGCAGACATATGTGCTTATTTCGCTCAGTTTTGTGTGATATCCTCATGAAGAGTTACTACTCTGGCCAATTTTGGCATGGTGTCTTGTTCAAAAAAAAGAGGAACTGAGGAACAAAATGAATCGGAAAACGATACTACCGTCTACATGCGCCGACTTGTCCGCACAGTTCATGGAAATCTATGCTCTCTAGCTCAATTATCGCGGCTACTGCACCGTCCTCGCGCCAAATTCAAAATTGCGCAGTTTTCTAATCTACACACAACGTTTTATCTGCAACGTGTTGAACTGTGCTGACAAAAGATTGTGCAAAAGGAAGCGTCTGGACCGGCCTTAAAACAGAAGCCGACAAAAACTTATTTTTTGACAATTTACGAACAAAAAATTCCCCCGTGAAAGTGTCACTGAATACTCATTGCGTCCTACAATTGTACAATTGTAGATATTCTTTGATCAGGAGCACTTGAGAAAAAGCTTTTAACCCGATTTTCTTGTTAAAAATTACAACTCTGCTAGTGATTTCTCTATGCTGGGAGATAGAACAATTTTATTGTGTAACACAACATTACGTTAAATCAAAATAGTAATGAAACGCTTATAGACACCGCGAACCAACCTATGCCAACGATAGGCACCTGACACCGTCTTATTGTTGTTAGTCTTTCCTTATAACATATTAATTCATGGGATTGCCTTAATGAAACATGTTTACCTGAAATTCAAAGCATTCATAATAAATTAACAAAAATACTCTTTGCTTGTATGAGGACCCCACAAGACGTGGTTTTAAAAATTTCAAATATCGCCCTCACCCCTCACCCCTTCTCGTAACACAACAAACCCAGAATCGTGTTTCGTACTCAGGCAGGCATGAAACGAAAAACTGTAAAAGAATTTTTTGAAGGTCATGACATAGCACCGATGTCAATAGGTAGATTTTTCTTCAATAGCTACTACAATACAATATATAATTATTTTGTCATTACATATTATAATATTATGTAATTCGTATCTTCACATACGACAAAAACAAAGTACAGTGTTAATACAAAAACAAAACGTACAAATAGTCCAAGACATTTAATTTATTCTTTCTCAAAAACGTTGGAAATCTTTGCTTGTTTCCAAGAATACCTAGTCCTTGCGAGCAATTAATGTTTAATTATTATTAGAAATTCGTATTTAATTTTCCTCTCTGTAGTTTGGGGTGGGGGATCAGTCTGCACTGATATAGATAAATACAGAAAACGGCTAAAATACGTTCTTTATTAACAATTTAAATGCTATTACAGCTACCCACTATAATAATGGAATAATTTTCCCTGAAGAAATATTAAACTTTTAAGCAAAACACTAATTTAATTTGTTTAATGCAATATTCCTATCTACCAAGGACATGTGCTTATGATTTGAAATATCAATTCGAACTTGCATACAAAAATACTTTAATATGTGACACATAGGTATGTATATAAAAAACTTGGTTAAATGGAGCAACCAATAGCTAAAGTTAAAAAGTCCTCAAAACCTATTGAAATAACTCCTTTTTGCTCTGTATCTCGTACCCTAAAAGCCTCGGTAAATCTTTGAATTTGAACGCAAAGAACTATGAACTGATCAACAGAGATTTCTTTTTGTTTTCCTGGATCTGATTTCTTTAACAAGTAACCTACAAATTCTGAAGAAAATCTGAATCCCATTTGGGAGAACGCTGGAATTACAAAAAAGTATTATAATATGCTGACCAATCAAATGGGCTGTCACCTTGTTGCAATTCCGATTCTTCAATGTGGCCAGACTGGTCTCGATCGTAAGTTTTGAAAACTTGCAGCCACTGGTTTATGTAGTTGTACAGTTTCTCGAACTCATAGACATCAATCGTTCCACTGGCATCTTTATCAAACATACCTGTCAGTGATTCTCTACGTTAAATTTAAAATCAATATTGAGGAAGTTTGTTTTACTAATCATTAGTTTGCATGCACTGTCTGAGAAGTGTTCACCCCTTCCGTTAATTAAAGCTGCTTTGAGTTCTTCAGCATTTATTTTGCCGGATCTATCTCGATCCACCATAGCAAACCAACGTTGAGCCTCGGGAGATATAGACGTATTTTGAGGAGGAAATGCTCCAGGTGGAGGAGCGTAGCCTGCTCCGTACCCCCCTCCTGGCTGACCATAACCACCCTGCTGGGGATTGTATTGTCCTGTGGGCCCACCACCGTAGCCACCCTGAATTGTGATGTTAATTCATTATAGTAGTAAAACTTAAAAATGTGTTATACTTGAAAAGCCATGGAAGAGTATTTTCTATAAAATTGAACAGATACAAAATGCCACACACTGTTAATAACAGCTGTCAAATTTGACAACTCAATTCACGACAAGACACAAGGAGCGCGTTCAAAAACTCAACAATAGTTGACTATAGTTAACTATAGTAAACTTTGGTCGTTCAAAAACTCCGTGGTTTAGTAAAACATAACTATGAGCATAACTATTTTGCGTTCAAAAACACCCATAGTTAATTATCTCGTAGATTAATTTTGGCTATGGAAGGAACATAAGGTATGCCAATGATTTCGCACTCGCGCCATTTTGCGCGTCACTGGGTTTTCCCAATGAGCATTCAGCCGGAGGTACACGATACGGAAAACGTCATATTTATAAGGAAATATCTTTGTGGATGTAACTTTTGAGACATCGAGTCACACGATAAGCAAAAATGAGTTTGCAACCTGTATTTTGCAATTCACAGATTACCGCGACGCCGCGCCGCCTATAAGAGCAGTAATCTCAGAACTGTGTACATAAAGTTTTGTATGGTGTGACTCGGGAAATTTGTACCCCGCAAATTCCTTGGATGTGCCGAAAATATTCCAAAATTTTTGGGATATTTATAAGCGATACACCATATTGCTTATTGTCGAGTCACACGATATGAAATACGGCGTATCGCTTATAAATATGACGTTTTCCGTATCGTGTACTTCCGGCTTTCGACAGCTTTTTGTTTACAAATTCGTGTGTAAGTTTTAAAAGTTTTTAAAGATTTTTAATATTAATTGAAACCATTTTGCATTTAAATTTGAAATGGTTAAGTGTGCAATAAAGAACTGCAAAATTATCATTAAAAGAACATGTGGTGAAGAGTCATTGAAATATTTTGCTTTTCCGAAAGACAGTTGAATGCTGTTAATTAAGGCGAAGGATGTAAATGTAGAAGTTATTTTTTAGATGTGGAATGTATTTTAAGATAAGATATTTAAACAGAAATTAGGGCCCGATTCTACGTAACAGAATTTTAATAGATCTCTTAATATCTTTTAAAGGTTTTTTAGAGATGATGGTATTCTAGGTAGCAGAAATATGGTGAATTTAAAAATTAAAAGTTAAGAGATTCACCACAACTGTCGAACAAATTTTTAATAAAGTGCACCTCATTATAAATCTTGAAAGGGTTTTTTGATAATCCCTCAAGTTTCACATGTACGATGTACGATGGATTTGGTTTTAAAAAAAAAATTATTTAGCAAAACATTTACTATCCGTTTTTCTTGCCTTTTCTTCTTCGATTTTACGCACTCTCAATTATCCATGAAATTATTTCTGGCACAACACTTTCCATTTTTTGTTGACACTTGAAAGCGTTTTACAGCAGCGTCTGACTTTAGAGTTTAGAGATGTTTAGAGATATGAATTTGACCCTCTTAAGTTAAGAGACGTTTGAGGTTAGATATTTCTTTTAATTTTGTACGCAGAAGGCCTCGGTTACGATACGAGCGGCTAGCGGCGAGCGGCAGGCGGCGCGCGGGATCTTGAGCGGCACTTGAGCGGCGCGGGTGTCTACGATAAAAGCGGCAAAATGTGCCGCTTCGATAACACTTTGTAACAAAATTTAAAAATTTTTACGCAAATTGAGCAACCTCAACAATTCTTAGATAAAATTGGACCACTAAGCTCGAATATATCAACCGTTTTGCTATAGGTCGTCAAAATTTTGAGATATTTGCAGTTTAAGGGCAACTGGACAGCCTTCAGAATTCTTACCTTTAATTCATTATTTTGAACTCCAATCAAATTTGTGTCTTAGGAAAAAAATTTCATTATTTAATTCTACATACTTGTTATTACCATACCCCACCCACCCCTACTCTCACTCACATTTTTTCCAAGTTTCTGAAGAAGACATGCCGTACAAAGTGAACCGTTCGGAAAAGTAAGAAAGTCTTTTGGAAAGAAATATTCCTCATCAATTTTTAGGTAGGGTCAACGAACACCAGAACTTTCTCAGATAAACTCTACTGGTTAAAAAAAACCCTTCAAAAGTTCCAAAGTAAAGCATTCTGATATTTTTCATCTCTTTCTGCCGTGAGGGGTAAGCAGTACTGAGTATAAGCGGCGAGCGGCAGTGAACAAATTTTCTAACTACACCAAGCGGCGGTCGCGGCAGTAAACGGCGCCGCTCACTGCCGCTCACCGCTTAGACCTATCATATCATAGCCAGTGTCTTCAGATTTACATGCTGACTAATGCAACCAGAAAACAGAGCGGCGGCGCCGCTACAGCCGCGCGCCGCTCGTATCGTACACGAGGCCGAATACCAAATCTGTTAATTAAAACTCACCACTCAAGTTAAGAGATCAGCTGATTCTTGACGTCTCTTAACTGGCTACCTGGAATACCGTTTCTGTTAATTTTGCAATTAAAGCTCTTAACTTTTACCTAGAATCGGGCCCATAGTATAATGTTGTCAGTAAACAAAAATTAAGAAAAAAATAAAAATTGTGACAAAATTTAGTGTTTCATTGTTTCGTCTATATTACACATTTAATTTGATAATAGAAATGATTATATTTGTATGAAGAATTGTTCAGTTGTTATTAATTGAAAAATATTTGCAATAGACAGTAAAATATATGCGAGCCAGTTTTACTGTTTTACACAAATTATTATTAATAAGAAAACAAGAACTTTTAGTCATTTTAACTAATTTCTTAGATTAATTGCCGAGGGAAATGCTTTCAGTAACAATTGAAAAGTGCGGCTAAAAATTCCTCATTTGAAAGGAAGTGCATGCAGTGTGGTCAAGGCACTGTCTGTGTGATTACGTACGCACCTCTGGTGCCACCTCGCTGAATGCTCCTTCAAAGTGGCCAGAAAGTAGCGCTCTTCTGGACCATCAATGGTACTGATTGGCCGGTCAGGGGAAAGTTCACACCCCAAATTACACTAAACGGTATAAAAAATAATAACGATTGAACTATTTTATACTACGTGTTAAGATTATAAAATCGTACCGTTGGATAACTAACTTATATACGAATTTTGAAAATTAATATCTAATTTTTCTTAATAACAAATAAAACAAATAAAGTAATACAATATTAAAGCTTACAAACAGTGCTAAAACATCTAATAAGTAAAACTTGTACCATGGCAAGTCTATGCCTGCACTTCGTATTTGTGGCGCTCCTTTATATCGAATCACATAATTTATCCAGTACATTGCCGTGTCCATTGCTTTCATCGGTCTGTCTCGGAAGATCTGAGAGTTTGCTTCAGCCGTGTTTTTGTAGTGTGGATTTTCCAAGAGTTCCTTTAAAGCGTGATGAAGTGATTCTTCACTTATTGTTTGAAAATATAATGAAATAGCATACCCGGCTATATTTGCCTTGTTCATATTGAGATGCTAAAAAAGTTTTTAAAAATTTAAATATACCTATAGTCTACATTGAATTATTTTTTAATAATATTACTTGATCGCAATATATAGGCATTCCAAGCATAGGGACACCATAATATACGCCTTCTTGTGTTCCGAAAAGTCCTCCATGTGTAATAAATACTTTAATATTTGGGTGTGCTAATATATCGCTTTGAGGCATCCAATTTTTCACCATAACATTTGATGGTAGATCTGGGATATTTTCGTCTTCCCATTTCCATAGAATTCGCTGTGTAATATTCCGAAATACTTTTAGGAAAATATTCAACTTTTCCGGAGGCATATCTGCACTTTTGATGTTAGTGCCTGAAATGGTAGTAATATCTATTATTTAAAAGCTCTGTATTGAATGAAATTAATAGCTTATAAACAAATACCTAAACTAAAATAAATTGCACCGTCCCTTGCTCCATCTAGAAATTGTTTCACATCACTCACAAGAGGTTTGGGTGATTGTATATGTAAACCTCCTACTGGAATTACACCTGGCACTAGTGGTTGCGGAACTGTTAAAGGTATATAACTATTTAATAAAATAGCAGATAATCTCTTTTCCATGTTCGAGACCGAGGGTAAGTTCACTAAAAATTTGTTATTAAATATTGATTCCATAATTAATCATAAAAAGTTACCAGGAAGGTGGGAGAAATATTTTTGCACAAGTTTGTCCTGCTTTGGAAAATATATGTATTCTCTGAAGTAATCTTCATATACCGAGTATATGCTATTTACAATTCGTTCATAGAAACTCATTCTATCAGTGTACGGCAAAAACCCATGAGGTACATAGGACCATGGGCTAATTTGACCCACCATTTGACTCATATAGTTTTGAAATCCAAGAGTACTCATGCTTATGGTCGGAATATTGTGTTTGTATGCCAATGCGAGAAATGCTTCCTGATAAAATTGCTCCACCAACAGCAAGTCGTAGTTTTTGCTGGTATCATTAATCAATTGTTGCACAAGCGGCTGTTTTAAAGCATGTTCTGTCGTCGTAATACCGAGAAGTTCTAACATGTCCATAAATTGCCATTCCGTCATTTCAGTCAAATCGAATAAATTGTTGGTATTAAATTTTTCTCGAACTGTAATTTATTAATTTTCATAAATCTCTCAGTGCATTTACTTCAAGCTTACTATCCTGCCAAAAATCATACACAGGTTCTATTAATATTTCCGTGTAATTGTTTAACTTTTCCTGTATCGAAAAACTAGTAATGAATGTCACCTAAATATTGTTTGGAAATATTATAGTTATTTATATCAATTTTAACTCATTCCTTACTTCATGACCTCTTCGAATTAGTTCGCTTATCACCGCTTTCGTCATCATAAAATGACTTTTTCCCGGAAATGAAAATACCGCAAGAATCCTCGCTGCCTGCACTTGCGATAAAAGTAAGACCCCACAAACTAATAGGATATTATGAAGATTCTAGAGCACGTCACAAATTTAGAACAAACATATTATTTAGAAAATAATTAGGAACCACATAAATAGTGTATTTTCTTGAGAGATCTTTATTTGATAAAAAAATTTATTATAAATGCACAAAGTTAAAAAAAAAGTACTAACAATTACGGTTATTATTGAATACATTAATTTATTATTATTAATTTTCAGTGCACATGTAAGCGTTGGTAATTCTTAATTCATTTGCATCAAAAAAATATATACAAGTACCAATTTGTTTTCAACCTGTTAAAAATTATAGTGATTTCAATTTATAAGGTACATTTCGAGAATCGAGATTCGCTTGAAAAATGCTCATTCTCGTTTTCAGGTATAACTCTCTATGTACCTCTCTATGTAAAAGTGTGAAAGTAAATCAAATTTTTTTGCACCCCTATTTTCAAAATGGCGGACAAATGGGGGGGAGGTCAACCCCGAAAACCGAGTTTTATATTAACACTGACCCACCCTACGCAACGCACTCAAAAAACAAAAATTTTGTCCTACCCAAAATGCAAGGTTCGGTCAATATTTGGTAACATTTCAATGGACTAATAGCCCGTGACAAAGTGTACTGCTGATGAACTTGTACAGCGAAATCCTTCTATTCTATGCACTACAGTGGCATATTCTTATACGATAACGTTTCAGACATCGCACTTGATATAGATTTACTCTCCCCAGAAAGCGACTTTCTGGCCCAAATCGAGATACTGTCGACAAATCCCACAAAATACATCGGCGAATCTGCTCCAGTCGGCAGTCGTTTCCAATAGAGAAACCGATGGTACTCAATCGATCCCTTCTAAGAGGTCAACATCTACTTAAAGAATAGTATATAAGGTTTTCTTCTGTTTTTTTTTTTTTTTTTTTAATATAAAATTTTGCCCTTTTCAGTATATAAACGAAAAACCGTTTACTAACGACAAGCGAGCGCGAGCATTTAAAAACATTTATTTGAAAATCTTTATCTTAAACCATTGGGTCTACGTAGACGGGTCGGATCTTTAATTGTACCAAATTTCGATTACTTTGAAAAAGGAGTAGAAGCAAAGAAAGTATAACATAAAGAACTTGCACCCAGTACAACTTCGCGTTTGACAAAAATTTGTGCCTGGGGTCGCCGCGCCAGAACCCCGTGACGTCATTCAGCATTTTGTGAGCTGACCCCGTAGTTCCCCAGGCACATTCAGCTAGCTTTCTGTGCCAAGCATGGAAGAGCCATGTGTAAGGCAAGGGGAGAGCGCAAATCGCGTCGCGACGCCCGACGCAACGGCATACACAGGCATAAATAGTTTATTTTTAGATGTGGGAGTAGGGCTAACGGCGATACCCCAAAAAAACAAAAAAAACGAGTGGCAAAACTACCTCACGGGTCACTTGGAAACGTTTATTTTTTTATGAAATCAATACTTTGAGTGGTAGCAGTTGTGCACTATTGGCCGTAATTCCAACATGCACGATAAATATTCATAATATGGTCCTCTAATTTATTTACAATAAATTCGTCATAATATAAGTTTTTTCATATGATATCTTTAGGAAAATGTTAATCTATTGTCAATACATTATAAAAATACGTTCAGGGAAAAACTATTGTGTACATGTATAGTGTACACACATATTCTCAGCATCATTTCCTAAGTCATTTGCTATACAAAGCAAAAGAACAAACTCAAGTAGCTTGCTGCTAGAACGATGCGTACGCCGCCCATCGAGCTCATGCACACTGCAGATTGGGTGGCTGGGCGTATTTTCTGTTCTTCTCACACGACCGCGATTGAGTAGTTCAGCAAATCTGAGTATTCAGCTGAAGTGAAAATTCCCCTTCAGACGTCTCTTTACCTCGCCCGCACAGGCCCAAAACCGGCGAGAATTTCGTCAAACGCGAACTTGTACTATGGGTGCAAGTTCTTTATGTTATACTTTCTTTGGTAAAAGTCATAATGAAAGAACTGCTCCTTCAGGGTTAAAATCGCAAAAAACTAAAAAAAGATCGAAAGTTTAAGAGTTTTTCGGATTTTTGAAAAGGTTACGTTCGAATCTCGAGGTCGAAAACTTAGACTATTCATTAGGCCAACATCATAAACAACTCAGCAAAAAATCAGAACTGCCAGATCTTACGCATAGGATGATGTGCATATTTATTGAACTACTGGTAAAGATTTCATCTTTCACGTAATTATAATATGATTGCGGGTGAAGCAGCACAATCGTTTCAAGGTTATTAGCAAGAACCTTACATAAAAAAAAAAAAAAACAAAACAAATATTGTATTTTCTAGAAGCTCTAACATTTGTATAAGATAAAGAAAGTCTGCGACAATACCGTCATTTTTTATTTGATTCATCACCTTTTAAAATCTCGGATAGGTTTGATAACAAGTAATTCAAGAGAGATTAACTTCAAATTATATATTACACGAACGGTTTTTTTTTTAAGCCTTATTACGTGCACAAACATTTTCCTGTTGAAATAACAAGTACTTTGAAACTTAATTTAATAGAAATCTTAACAAAACAACATGATGACCTCGAAAACCATTACAATGTTCCTTAAACAAAAGTGAATAAAAATGTTTAGCGAAATAACGCATTTTGATAAGAAAGGTCATATAGTGTCGATTAATAATTCGATTTCAATTTACTTTTTCGTTTGAGGGAAAATAAGATTACTGGAAATTTTCAGTTATTAAAGCGCACAAAAATTTTTAAATAGTGCAAAATAGGTATGCAAATAAACAACAGCGGGTTCCATAACTACACCACAACAAAACACTCTTATTAGTGCGTAATAATAACACATTACTTATCAATCGAAACACGTGCTTTAAATATATTTTATAAAATAGTTCATGTTCACTATCGTTAACTATATTCAATCGGTATACCATTATTAATATTAAATTCAACTATCGTGTTTTATTTCCTCCGTATACTATTCGTCTGTATCACACAGCTCTATATCACAGACTAAAGCGTACTTCAATCTTAAAGCAATTATTAACAAGTAAACTAAGTTTATTACGCTAAGCGTTTATTACGTCAAAATAAGAACAGCGTCGAAAAGCATTAATCTTATACAAATAATAATAATAATAATAATAATAATCTTATATAAATAAGCGTAGGGAAAAGTGTTCAGTACCATTTTCTCTTCTATTTATGAACCGATTTTCATAGATAAAATAAAGTAAAGTGTATTTCACCATATAAAATGCATGTGAAGAAAAGAGAAAAAATAAGAAAAAATTCAGGCAATTATTGACGGCTGCCTCAAACATTGAGGGCGACACTCAATGCTATTTAGATAGCAAAAAAAAACTCTTAGCGAGTTTAAAACTGACGGGGTGCCCAAAAGCGCATTAACTTGTATCCACAAAAGACCATTTTTGTGGTACGCGTGCATTATTGTTCCGTAATAAAATCCATAAAAATTTACAACTACCTTGGCGCATGCAATTGTTTCTTTGAGGTACATATTTGCTTTTATTTGTATAAAAGTTTACAATATTTGGAAATGAATGATCCTTTGAGGTATTTGTAAACTTTCATTGATTTAATATTAAGGAACAATTGCATGCGCAAAGGTATTTGTAAATTTTTATTGATTTTATTAAGGAACAATAATGCACGCGTACCACAAAAGTGGTTTACCTGGTTACACTCGGTCGATGAGACGATTGGTATTCGTTAAGGTGGCATTGATTCATCAATCTGATTACTGTCGCACGATAAATTCGTTTTTGATTTTGATTTCATTCGTGCATAACTTCCGTCCTGTGTATTGTAGCAATATTATTTTAATTTTTAAAAAAATTTTTCGCACTCTTTTGATTCTTTATAAATACACCATTTATGCTTTCGATTTTGATATTGCCAATTTCAATAGTGGATTCGAAATCAAGGAATTCAAAATATCTTTAGCTCTTACTATATTTCCCCAAATTCGTTAAATTTTCAAAAATGTCGAAAATTAATTCGCAATCAGTATCTACGAAAACGCCCAGATACAAATTTTCATGACAAACGCGTTGATATTGTAATTTGTTGGTCGGCATCTTTCGTTCTCCATTTTGAAACCCTATATTTTAGGCGAATATAAAATAGCTTACGGTACCTATAGCTGAAAGTACCTGTACTTCGCTACTGTGAAAATCGCGCACAAATTACGTGTGTGACAATAACTTTTTTGTGGGTTAAGGAGATAAAATAATACTTTGACTAACACCGGTAGGAACATGAGACTTCCGATGGTGAACTGCTGGATAAAAAAAGACAGAGTTTCATAAAATTTCCTGATAAACAATGTTTTTTGTTCGCCCCTCTGACTGCAATATAAGCAGATTGTCAGGAGAGCTTATCCGTGAACAGGCAACATACAATTGGCCGTGGGAGAAACAGTCATTCCATAAATCCCAGAGAGCAGTGAAAATACTATTTCCACTGCTCTCTGGTAAATCCACTCCTGCCACTTTCAAAGATTGACCTTGCGCTTTGTTTATTGTCATGGCGAAACATATCTTAATAGGAAAATGCAGCCGTTTAAACTGAAAGTGGTAGTCGGATGGAATCAAGGGGATTCTAGGTAGAAAAACTGTTTCTCCCGCACCACAGCCTGTGAAAATGGTTGATTCAATAACAATGTTTCTTTATTTTAAACAAAAGGCCAAAAAACAGTTTTTTGGAAATTTTTTACTTTCAAAATAGCGGATTTTCATACAAATTTTCATCCCCTATTTGTGGAATTTCACAAACCGGTTATTAGTGAGCACCTATGAGATAAGCTGTTGAATAAGTATACAAAATTTCGTGGAAATCAGTTCAGCGCTTCCGAAGTAACCGTTGTCACCCCTTTTCATCCCCTTAAGTGCTGAATTTTTTTAAAAAGAAATGCTTTTCAGCGATAATCTGAGAGGCAAGTTGAAGAAGTATACAAAATTTCGTGGAAATCGGTTCAGCGGTTCCAGAGTAACCGTTTTCACCCCCTTAAGTGTTGAATTTCAAAAATCTGCTTTTCAGCGATAACCTGTGCGGCAAGTTGAAGAAATTTTCCTTATTGCACATCTAGAGCTTAAATGGATTCATCATGCCAAGTTTCAAGTTCATACGTTTGGCCGTTCTTGAGATATAGTGATCAGTGAATCAATGAGTGGTATTTGAATTTTATATATATATATATATATAGATATATATATATTATATATGTATTTATTATAGTAATTCATTTTAATTAGGTAGTTTTTTATATAAAAAATATGGTTCCAGTAATCTTATTGATGTTCTTTCATCTTTAGGATATTCTGCGTCATATAATAGTGTATCACTTTTTGGAGATTCACACTTTGTCTTTGATAATGCCGATTTTAACAGCAATACGATTGATGGTAAGAATACCTTCTATGCTATGGGTGGTATTCAATGTGTTACTCCTTACAATGCTATTGAAGCAGACAGTAGTTTGGAACGCGTTTCGAATAAGGTACCAGCTTCTTTTAAATCTACTCTGGGTTTGATACCTATTGTCTCCTACTGTAAAGCAAAAACATCTGGGTTGGCTACCATCGAAGTGTCCGAAATTGAAGCTCTTGGATCATTAAGTTACAATATTATTCCAACGCCTTGTGACTTGATGTGGCTGTACGGAAAATGGTTATGTACTGTGGGTATTAGTGGATGGAATGAGAGAACGAGGAAGTTGTTCTGGACATCGCAACAGGAGTGACCCCTCGGGTAGCCATAGCGCTACCCAACAATCATAATCGTCTCGACTACCGGGACGTAGAGGGGTCGCTCGTCAAGTTCAGTGGTGATGACGTCGTCTATGGCGTCCAGACGTTTCTAGACGATTTCGAGGATATGATGAACCTCATCAAAGCAGACGAACTACAGCGATTGTTGTACCTCCGCCGATCATTGACAGGAGCCGCTGCAGCGATAGTGTTTACAGCGGCTGCATCAACCGATCAGGACCTGAAGCAAAGCTTGATCCAGGAGTTCGAGCGCAACACGACCCCGGCTGACGTTGAACGCATCATGCGAAGGAAGAAATGGATTCGATCAGGAGACACTACAGCTCTGCATTTTATTTTGGAGATGCAGAGACTACGTAACCGCATGGGAAGAGATCGATTGCTGGAGACACAAGTGGTAGACATTATCAGATTAAATATGAACCTCTCCGACACAGCCACCGCAATATTAAGAGGCGCCCGCACCATAGCCGAACTAAAAGAATTAGTAGCAAGATACGCCGACATTATTAACGCCCCGCCGACACCCAATCATCAAGGTGCTCTCGACGGCGGAAGAAGAGGAACTGGTCGAAATAACTTAGTAAACCGCCGATTAACGACTGAAATGACCAGACGAATACCCAATATAGCTGATCCCAGGAACCGCCGACCAGGGACTGAAGCAACTCGACAGGAGGCTAACGAGGACAGACAACGATGCTATAACTGTTCAAACGAGGGACACATCAAGCCCCAATGCCCGTATGAGGAGAGACCGAGGGATGTCTGCTTCCGTTGCTGGCGTACAGGACACACGCGCCAAAACTGTAGGTACCCCCGATATCGTCAGCGACTGTTGACAGACGTCAACGCAGCCCATCTGGAGGATGACCATGACAATGCCGCCGGGGAAAACGAGGAGGAGCCGGAGATCAGATTCATTCAGGAAGCCATCGCCGAGATCAACTTGGTAAGTGTTGCCTTTGAGATTAACTCGAGTCAGTGCACAGGATTTACCAATATCATGTCTCTTTTTGCTACCGGTAGCCCGATCAGCTTCATTAAAAAATCGAAGTTGCCATTTCATGTATCTGCCACAACAACCACAACCAGATACAGAGGCATAGGAGGACAATTGATAAAAACGTATGGAGTCATCACTTGTCAGATTAAGTTTAACCGACGTACCCGACGAATGCAGTTAGCAGTAATACCCGACGACCATATGACGATCCCTATAATATTGGGAAAAGACTTTTTGAAAATATTTAATATCAATTTGTGCCAGAAGCCGATAACATATTCAAAAGCTGAGTTATTAAAGTTTAATAAAGAAATGACGTCCAAAAAATCTTCTTCTTGTGCACTTGACTGCGAGTCTAGGTTAAAGCGATTTGATTTGTTGAGAAAACCCGTAACGACTACACCGCCGCGCCGACCAAAAGTAATCCTAGTCATGAACCAACCTCTGATATAGCCCAAGTTTGTACAAAACCTAAATTAACAAAAGAAGAAAGTACGAAAATAAACACTAGTTTATCTGACCCCGATCAGAAATCATTAAATGAGATCATTAATAAAGACTACGCGAATATGACCGACGATTATAAAAACCCATTAAAATATGAAATGGAAATACATCTGACTTCCAAAGTACCCATCCACCAACGACCCCGACGTCTTTCTTATGCTGAACGAGCCGATGTTCAAAATAAAATAAATAATTTGATTAAAGAAGGAATTATTGAGCATAGTAGCTCCCCGTATTCGTCACCGATAGTATTAGTCAAGAAAAAGAATGGTGAAACAAGGATGTGTATCGACTATAGGGAATTAAACAAAACTACGATCCGTGATAATTATCCTTTACCTCTAATAGAGGATTGTTTAGAGTATTTAGGAGGAAAAAAATATTTCACTTCATTGGACCTCAAAAATGGATACCATCAAATCCAGATGGCAAAGGAATCTCAAAAATACACTTCCTTTGTAACCCCGTGTGGCCAATACGAATATAAAAGAATGCCTTTTGGACTGAAGAATGCACTGCAGGTCCGAAAGTTGGAACAAAGTTTGTCAAATTATTTGCCGTAAATTCGACCAGTACTAAAGAAGTGAACGCTTCGTTGGACAAATACTTTACATTTTATAGTCGACCCCGCCGAATAATTACTGATAGAGGAACCTGCTTTAGGTCATTGGAATTTGCAGAATTTGTACTCCAACGAAACATAAAGCATATCAAAGTTGCTACTAGTTCAGCCCAAGCGAATGGTCAAGTTGAGCGAGTCAATCGAGTGTTAAAAGCCATGCTTGGCAAACTGAGTGAACCTATTGAACATGCCGATTGGTCTCAGACACTGATTCAAGTAGAATATGCTATAAATAACTCTTGGCATAGCACAACTAAGTATACTCCGAGTCAACTATTATTCGGGACAGAACAAAGAGGCGAAGTATCAGACGAGCTGACCGAATACTTGACAGAAAAATTCGAACTAGATCAAGGACTCAACTTACAGGACATACGGGATGATGCTTTCAATGAAATTGAAAAAGTACAGGCGCAACAACAATTGAAACATAATGCGAAGGCTAAACCGACGAAACAGTTTAAAATCGGAGATTACGTGGTCATCCGAAATATTGACACAATTGTGGGAACAAAAAATTAATCCCAAAATATAAAGGGCCGTACGTCATTCATAACGTATTAGGGCATGATAGGTATGTAGTCAGAGACATCGAGGGTTGGCAGATAACGCAGATTCCCTACGATGGGGTTGTAGAAGCAAATAAAATAAAAAAATGGGTAGAAGAATCAAATCGCAGGCCTAGTAAGGGCAACACTAATCCATTACAACCTATTCCAAATCTCGAAAACGCCGAAGGTTCCAGTACCGACGATGACGAATGTGAGGACTACGAATATTTGGATGATGAATATGATGACTACGAGTACCTGGATGATGACGTAACTGAATTGATCGAGGGCGATCAAAACTGTCAGATTGGCCGAGTTGTAAAATCTGGAAAAGAGAATGTTATTGTGGCAGTACCAACAGACGAGGCAGTACCGACGAACGAGTCTCGAAGAGGCGACAACGATGAAAGAAGAACAAGATTTGGAGAAGGAGGCTAAGTCGTACTTTTGACAACCGCCGTGTAAGACGTAGTTGAAGTTAGTTCTAAATAAATAAATGAGAATATTATGATAAATAAAGTATTTTATTAAATAAACCCGAGTTTTACATCTCAGGTGTGGGGTTAGTAACCGTGCGTGTGAAAATAACAGTGAAATTGTGTGAAAAACCGCCGAGAACGAAAAGACAAGAACCGCCGCCGCGACAAAGCACGTCAGAAAAACCGACGCGAAGAAAAAACTAATCATCCGCCGTAAATTGCGGAAATACGCAAACCGACGAATTGAAAACAAAAGTGCCGACGATCAATTAATAAACCCTCGAAGTCTCGAAGAGGCGACAACGACGAAAGAAGAAGAAGATTTGGAGAAGGAGACTTAGGGCCCGATTCTACGTAACGGAATTTTAATAGATGTCTTAATATCTTTTTAAAGGTTTTTAAGAGATGATGATATTCTAGGTAGCAGAAATCTGGTGAATTTAAAAATTAAAAGTTAAGAGATTCACCACAGGTGTCGAACAAATTTTTAATAAAGTGCACTATAAATCTCGAAAGGGTTTTGATAATCCCTAAAGTTTCGCATTACTGTACGATGGATTTGGCTTTAAAAAAATTATTTAGCAAAACATTTACTATTCGTTTTTCTTGCCTTACATAATGTGGTTTCTCTCCTAGATTTCACGCACTCTCAATTATTTATCCATGAAATTATTTCCGGCACAACACTTTCCATTTTTTGCTGACACTTGAAAGCGTTTTACAGCAGCGTCTGATTTTAGAGTTTAGAGATGTTTAGAGATATGAATTTGACCCTCTTAAGTTAAGAGACGATTGAGGTTAGATATTTCTTTTAATTTTGTACGCAGAATACCAAATCTGTTAATTAAAACTCACCACTCAAGTTAAGAGATCAGCTGATTCTTGACGTCTCTTAACTGGCTATCTGGAATACCGTTTCTGTTAATTTTGCAATTAAGAGGTTAAGAGCTCTTAACTTTTACCTAGAATCGGGCCCTAAGTTGTACTTTTGATAACCGCCGTGTAAGACGTAGTTGAAGTTAGTTCTAAATAAATAAATGAGAATATTGTGATAAATACAGTATTTTATTAAATAAACCCGAGTTTTACAAATGCAAGGTTCTCACGGGATTTTTCGTTCAAGTTTTGTTGATCAACTTTAATCGGTCAAGTAAACTTGAATCGTGAGAACGCGCCTTTAGCAACATGGTCGAACGGGTGTTCTGAAAGTTTTTCCTTCGCCTAAGAAATTTGCCTCGCTTGGGAGGCAATCTCGGGTCAGCTGATTGAAAAAAAGCGTCACCATTACGTTGTTCCTGATGTCCCATCTACGTATGAAATACTTCATTTGTCTATGGTCGTTTGGGTGGATTTCATTTGCTCATGTCAATTATAGGAGCAATTGGATATATTATGTCTGGCAGTGGGCTTGAACATATCTTCCAACTGATTTACGCTAGGAATTGTGTAAAGCACATTATTTCGGGACACACGTATGGAAGAGCTGTACGTGCTCATTTGTTGGTTCATTTATCAATAACCAGAACAATTATGAATGACATTGACTTCACAGATGAAGAAAGAGATTTTTTGGATGACACGTATAACTGATATTGATTAGACTAGGATATTTGAAGCTATAGAAAGTGAGATATTTAAAAAAATGAATACTAAATATCAGGAAGCTTTAAACACTTTAGAGAGTAGAGGGCCAACAGCGAAATTATGGGTTCGATATTATAGATTGGTGATTGGTGCTTTCGAAATAAAAAAATTAAAAAAGGAGTAATGAAAATTGTTCACAACAAAATGACCTACAAAAAACATATTATGTATTTTTTGACAAAAGTCAATAGACAAAAAGTTATAACCCTTAAATGATTTCTTTCTTGAAAATTTTTGCCTATTTTTATTTATATCTTTTTTATTTTCAATTTTACGGTAAAAAGTATTAAATTCAATATTGTAGAGAATTCAATTCTCTACACAAAAAGTCTAAAGAATTGTTTGTGAGACTAACGGTTCTCGAGATATCGTCGAAAAAATTGTTCACTCCTTTTTTCAAAATGGCGGCCAAATGGAGGGGAGGTCAACCCCGAAAACCAGAGCAGATAGCTACCCGAGGGGTAACTTCTGCGGCGGTACTGTCGGCAGCGGTAATTCCGTCGATTTTGAAGGAGGCGGTTCTCGTACTTTCAGTAGTCTTAGCCGCACTACTAAAAATAGGGATTTCTAGTATCTTAAGACACTAAAGATACATTACAAGCAATGCATTTCATCGTAAGACATGCGCTCGGCTTGAGAAAAATTCGGATTTTTCGGTTTCGGATTTCGGAACCTCGCGACCAGGTGACGACGACCATGGAAATGCACCGTCGGAATTTCGTGTCCAGAAATTTCGCGTCCGAGCTCGGAAACTAGGGATGGCGGTTGTTGCCAAAATAACCGGTTTTCGGTTATTTCGGTATTTTACACCTGCGGTTTAACCGGTCGGTTTAAACCGTTCTAAATCACCGGTTTTTCAAATAACCGGTTTTCGGTGTTTTTTAAAAACTTTTATTTTTTAAACACCAAAAGCTCGCTAGTGCTGCATAGTGCATAGCAAATATGGAGCTGGTGCTGAGCAGCTGTAGCTTGAAGATAAACTCAAAACTGAAATCAAACACAAACTATAACAAAATATCTATTTCCTTCAGATGCAAAGGCAAACTATAAATCAAAAGGCAACTATCAAAATGTTCATTCAAAAGCAAAACAGTTAAACTGTAAACATTTGCAGGGATCGCTAGTAAAAAATGCAGCGCTTATAATAAAACCAGTTTTTTAATTATTTATAATTTTAAGCCAAGCGCGGAACGCCTAAGTTCCAAAAAAAGTCTAATAGTATGTATGTATATTCAATATTGATTATTGTTTAATTTTTTAATAACAAACTGGGGTTAAAGCTTTAAAGCTCAAAAACTTTACTTTAATGAGTTTAAATTTGCTGATTGCTTTCCTCGCGTGTATGTCCGCAAATCCATTTCAATCAATAATTTAATTACAATTTAGGTTTTTTTTTCTAAAAAGCAAAATGTCACCGAAAGGTGTAAAAATTAGCATATTTTCTTTCTGTTTACAAAACTTATTTTGACGGTTTTTTTTATCCGGTTATTGCATTTAAAAAAAATCACCGGTGAAAACCGAACCAAAAACATCACCGAAAAAACACCGGTTGACCGAACCAAAACACCGGTTTTCGGTTTAAACCGGTAGGTTTTTCCCATCCCTATCGGAAACCTTCACACCTTTTGTAACCGATTATAAAATTCGAGATTTTTAATTAGTTTTATTTTTTCACCACATCCGGCGCTCGTTAAAAAATTAAAATATTTATAAATAAATACATAAATAAAAAATAAATAAAAATAATTTCCGTATAAAATAGGGATGGGAAAAACCTACCGGTTTAAACCGAAAACCGGTGTTTTGGTTCGGTTTTCACCGGTGATTTTTTTTAAATGCAATAACCGGATAAAAAAACCGGCAAAATAAGTTTTGTAAACAGAAAGAAAACATGATAATTTTTACACCTTCCGGTGACATTTTGCTTTTTAGAAAAAAAAAAGATTGTAATTGAATTATATTAATTGAAATGGATTTGAATTTGAAAACGCTGCCGCCAACGGCCTGCGGACATACACGAGAGGAAAGCAATCAGCAAATTTAAACTCATTAAATTAAATTAAAGCTTTTGAGCTTTAAAGCTTTAACCCCAATTTGTTATTAAACTAGTAAGGAAGCAATTGGTCACACCAATTACGTGATACCCTAGATGTAGAAAAATATACTCATTCTTATATCAACATTTTTGTATAAAAACGACTCAGGCTTATATGGCAACACTAAGAAGGAGTTGCCCGATTTTGCTCATCTTCGAACTTAACCTTTCAATTTTAATCAAATATTATTGTACCATATTACAAGTCTCTAGCTACAAGCGTTCTCGAGTTATCGTCTGGACAGACAGACAGGCAGACAGCCACACAGACAAACAGATAGACAGACGGACATGCATAAAACGGTTTCTTTTCACTTCCCAATCATGAATATATAGTTCTTTCTTTTCTATGACGATTATTTCTTCGCTCAAAACTAATATATACCCTTCATCTAGGATATAAAAAGAGAGCTATATTTTCATGATTTGGAAATGATTTGAATGATGAATTATTTTTTATACAAAAATCTCGAGTTTGTTTAGTGAATATTTACGTTTTAATTTTCTTCGATTAAATGTTGTTATAAATGCGTCTTAGAATTAATTATTTGGACGGAACTAATTTTACACGGTTTTTGTTACACGATAAGGAAATTTTAAAGATACCTACTGGAAACTTTCCGTTTTATACGTACCTTTTCAATAATTTAGAACGAATTTTACACCTGTTACACAGGTGTCCGGAATTCACAATGGTTCAATATCTGCTGAACTTTGTTCGAAAACAGTAAACAAGGAAAACAAACTGGCATTGCACTTGTCGGCAGGTTTCTTCAAATATAAGTAAGCCAATTTCATTCTTACAAGGATACTGAGTATTTGAGCAAGTTTGTCTGTCACAGATTCTTTCACTGGCCCACTATCCCAAATCTAAAGGCGTCTTTCGGTCTCCTCTAGAGCTCTCCTGCAATCCTCAGTTGCTCTCCACAACGTGACTGCAATCTCAAGCAGGACAACTACGACGGCCTTCAATGTTGCAAGCAGACGTCCTTAAACTTTTACGCTTCGCCGGCATTTATCGGACACTTAATCTACTACAGACTCTTAGAATTGTTTCTTCTTTTTTTCAGGATGAACAAACGAAAACGGACACATTGTCGTCGTTGCCGCAGGCATCCTTCAACTACATTAACTCCATCGTGGGGAGCGGCGTTATAGGCATTCCATACGCTTTTCATCGTGCAGGGTTCGGACTTGGCCTCCTGCTTTTAGTTCTAGTAGCAGTTATCACCGATTACTCCCTCATCCTGATGGTAAGTATGAAACAGAGTTTCATCCATTTCGCGTTAAGTACCTCATTCTAGTTTTGTGGATAAGGATTAGCCTCAGTTAAAAAGTTCTCAGATGTTATTGTTATGATCGCAATGGGAAGCCTTGAGCACATTTTTATGGTGTTAGTTTTATGCAATCGTAAAATATCATTGCTATTTTATTGGTTAGAAAAATGTTTCTATCGTTGCAAAATGTGTCTGCGGAAATATTTTTGTACATATGTAGCGGAATTTTATTATAAAGCACAGTTATTTTAGTATCGTTATTACTTAACATATTAAGTAATATTTAGATTGGGGAAAAGCATTTGGGAAATGTGATGAAAAACTCTTTTAAAAAGTGATAAATGAAAATAACACAAACTAGTAAGGAAGCAATTGGTCACACCAATTACGTGATACCCTAGATGTAGAAAAATATACTCATTCTTATATCAACATTTTTGTATAAAAACGACTCAGGCTTATATGGCAACATTAACTCATTGCTCATCTTCGAACTTGACCTTGCAATTTTAATCAAATATTATTGTACCAAATTACAAATCTCTAGCTACAAGCGTTCTCGAGTTATCGTCTGGACAGACCTGACAGACAAACAAATAGACAGACAGACAGACGGACATGCATAAAACGGTTTCTTTTCACTTCCCAATCATGAATATATAGTTCTTTCTTTTCTGCGACGATTATTTCTTGGCATTGCAAACGTTCGCTCAAAACTAATATACCCTACATCTAGGGTATAAAATTTAAACAATAATCAATATTGAATATAAATACATACTATTATACTTTTTTTGTAACTTAGGCGCTCCGCGCTTGGCTTAAAATTATAAATAATTAAAAAACTTTGGTTTTATTATAAGAGCTCATTATTTTACTAGCGATCCCTGGAAATGTTTAATTGTTTTGGCTTTTGAATGAACATTTTGATAGTTGCCTTTTGATTTATTGATAGTTGCCTTTGCAACTGAAGGAAATAGATATTTTTTTACAGTTTGTATTTGATTTGAGTTTTGAGTTTACCTTCAGGCTACAGCTGCTCAGCACCAGCTCCATATTTGCTATGCACTATGCAGCAGTAGCGAGCTTTTGGTGTTAAAAAAATAAAAGTTTGGGTGCACTAGTTACACTTGATTTAGAACACCCAATTCTATTTAATAAAAACTTTATTGAGCAACGGATAATTATGATTAATTGAGATTACAGAAATACACGCGTCTTGAATCTGACAACTGCTTAGTGAGAGTGCCAAAAAGAGTCTTCTTCTTCTTTCTTGCCTACGTAAAACCTCTCCTCAGCTCCAATCTTCCTCAGTGATTGAGTACAGATTTATAGTGTTGCCGATGCGGCCACATCGCCCCCCGCAGTGATCTGCTCGGGTTTACAAAAAACGAGCAGGGAAACGAACTCTGCGACCCGAACGAGTAGTTTCTGTAGGTCGAAAAGTCTCCTCGTCTTGTGTAGTATCGGCGGAAGATGGTCTAGGTTGCAAATTCTGAATTTCTGGTGTAGCAGATAGAGGTAGATCTTGCGCTGAATGAGCTTCACTATAGGCAGGTTTGAGTCGGTCTATAGAGATGGTAGAACGTTTTCCTTTGACTAATACATCGAAGGTCTTGCTAGTCCTTGATAGAACTTCATACGGTCCGGTATAGGGTGCTTGTAAGGATGAACGTAGGGCGTCAGTGCGCAACATCACGTGCGTGCAGGTAGTCAGGTCACGATGAACGAAAATACCGGGAGTAGAATGGTGTGATGTCGGAACTGGACGGAGTTTGGCGATGATACCTCGTAGATGAGCCACGAACTCCGACGGTTCAAGAGTAGCCGAAGATTCGGTCAGGAACTCACCAGGCAAACGCAATGGTTCACCATAGACTAGCTCTGCCACCGTTGATTGTAGATCAGACTTCCATATTGCACGCAAACCAAGTAGAACTAGAGGTAGCGCATCAGTCCAATATGCGTCTTCGTGACACATGATAGCGGCCTTAACGGTACGGTGCCAGCGCTCTATGATGCCATTACTCTGAGGATGGTAGCTTGTCGTCCTGTATAACTGAATTCCGCACAATTTTGCTAAGGAACGAAAAAGTTGAGATTCAAATTGCCGTCCCCTGTCGGATGTGATACGTTGAGGACATCCGAATCGAGAGATCCATGTGTCTAGCAGGGCCTTGGCCACCGTTTCCGCTTCTATATCGTGAATCGGAACGGCTTCAGGCCAGCGTGAGTAGCGGTCCACTGCTGTGAGAGCATAACGAAAACCATTTGACGATGGAAGAGGACCAACCAAGTCGATATGAACGTGAGCAAAACGAATTGATGGTATCTTATATGAACCAAGCGGGGACGTTACATGGCGGGTAATCTTGCTCCGCTGGCACTCTAAACAAACTCGAGCCCAGGCACGGCAGTCCTTACTGATTGATGGCCAAACGAAACGCTGTGATACTAGTCGACGAGAAGCATCAATGCCCGGATGACTCAGATTGTGTAGGCTGTTGAATGCCTGCCGTCTAAAAGCTGGTGTGAGATATGGTCGAGTGATATTTCCGTTGACGTCACAGAAGATAGACTTGTCATGACCAGGAATGGGGATCTTCTTAAGCTGGAGGGATGATCCCTGTTCCAACAGCGCAAGCAACTCCGCATCCCCCTCCTGCGATTGAGATAGAGCAACAAAATCAATCGGAGTACTGATGGATTCTACTCGCGAGAGTGCGTCCGCAACAATGTTTTCCTTTCCTGCAATATGTCGAATGTCAGAAGTGAATTGAAAAATGAAATCGAGATAGTTAAACTGTCGAGGTGAGCACTTTTCTCTCTTCTTGGCGAAGGCAAAAGAAAGCGGTTTATGGTCCGTGAAAACTATAAAATGTCGTGCCTCTAGCATCGGGAGGAAATATCGGATGCTCTCGTAAATTGCGAATAGCTCTCTGTCGTAGGTACTCCACTTTTGTTGTGATGCGCTAAGTTTTCTGGAGAAGAAAGCGAGTGGTTGCCAAGAATCCTGGGATAGTTGTTGTAAGGCAGCCCCAATAGCATGTTGACTAGCATCAACTACTAGCGCAAGAGTTGCTGCAGAGTCCGGGTGAGCCAGTAGTGTAGCATTTACCAAAGCTTCCTTACAGGAATTGAAACTCTCTAGCAGTTCTGTTGTCCAGAGAACGGGTTTAGAGTGCTTGATGTTTGAACCCGAAAGCGCAGCGTGAAGTGGAGCTTGAAGAGCGGCGGCGTGAGGAATATGACGCCGATAATAGTTTAGCATACCGAGAAATTGGCGTAACTGTCGCACCGTAGACGGTTGCGGAAAAGACTTTATGGCTTCAATTTTGTGTGGTAAAGGATGACATCCCTCTTTGTTTACCTTATATCCTAAAAATGATACTTCGGCGACACCAAGAATGCATTTGTTAACGTTTATGATTACACCAAATTTCGAAAGTTGCTTGAACAGCGCACGCAAATGTTCACTGTGTTCACTTTGTGTTTTTGAGAATACCAAAATATCGTCCAAATACGGGAAACAGAAAGGCAAATTACACAGGATATCGTCGATAAATCGCTGCCATGTTTGCGCTGCGTTGCGTAGGCCAAAGTTCATAAACAAAAACTCGAATAGGCCGAACGGCGTGATAATTGCTGTTTTAGGCACGTCACTCTGAGCAACTGGGATCTGCGTGAACGCTTTTGCGCAGTCGATTACACTAAAAACACTGCACTCAAATAGCGCGTGTGAAAAGTCTAGTAGATGACGAATGGGATACCTGTCCGGTATTGTTTTTGCATTAAGCTGCCGATAATCTCCACATGGTCGCCAGCTGTTGTCTTTTTTTGGAACCATGTGAAGTGGAGATGCCCATGGGCTTTCTGAGCGGCGAGCTACTCCCTCACGAACCATCTCTTCGAACTGAGATTTTGCAATTCGCAAGCGATCAGGCGCTAACCGTCTTGCTCGACAGTAGACTGGCTGTCCTGGGGTAGTCTGAATATGATGCTGTGTATTATGAAGCACGTTTCGTGGCACGCCAGGAGGACGAATAAGGTCTGGAAACTCCGCCAAAATTTTGTGGAACTGAGAGTCTCCTGTTACGGTTTTAATACTTGCTTGGTTGGAGCTGGACTGCTCTCCTGTGACGGCGATACCCGTGATGCCATCAAGTAATTTGCTCTTTTTGACATCAGGTAGGAGATGATAGTGAGCCAAGAAATCAGCCCCTAGAATTGGCTCTGTCACGTCTGCCACTATAAGATTCCAAGCAAAATTGCGTCTTAAACCAAGATTTAAAATTACTTGATACGTTCCATAGGTTGATATAATGGAGTTGTTGGCTGCTGTGAGGTCAAAGTTATTTTTTTTACGTTGATCTCGCAAAAGGCGCCGTGGAAAAATAGACAAATCCGAGCCTGTGTCAACAAGGAAGCGGCGTTGAGTGATCCTGTCGATTACGAAAAGGCGCTTTGATGACGTTGTTGGGCAGCCAAAAGACGCCTCTACTGCTGGCTGCTTAACGCGTTTGGGGAAAATTTGCAGTTAGGGACGCATTTTTTTGCTTCAGTACCAAAACGTCGATGGTACCAACAAATGTTCGTGGTACTGGATGATGATTTTGAACGGGAACGAGCACGAGGACCATCTGGGGTGTGCGCACGACGTCTAGGGGCACTGTGCCCTGCAGAAAGGTTCTCAACGCTAACTGCGAGAGCTGCGACCTGCTTGCCGAGATCGACGAGACGCATGTTTACGTCAGAATTGGGCTTTGCCAAGGATACCGCATTGATGGAATGCTGTGACGTTACCTCGAATACTTTGTCTGCCAGCTGAGCCAGGGCGTCCAATGACACCTCTTGTTGAGTGGCTATAACCGCCTGGACGGGCCCTGGCAGGCGACCACTCCAGAGAGTTCGCAGAAGTGAGTCGGGCACTGTTTCGGCTTCTACTAAGCTGCGTAGATAGCGAAGGAACTGAGATGGCTTCCTATCTCCGATTTCTGCCTGTGTCAAAAGTTGTCTGATTCGGTCTTCTTTTGAGGCTGAAAGACGACGAATTAATTCCGATTTTAGGTAAGTATATTTAGAATTGTCGGGAGGATTTGTCAGGATGTCGTGTACTTCCGTTGCAGAACGTGTGTCGAGCTGTGACACTAAATAATGAAATTTTGTCTCCTCAACCGAAATTTGCGCAAGTGCAAACTGGGATTCTACTTGAGCGAACCACACCGTGGGGTTATTTGGCCAAAACGGTGGGAGTTTGACAGCCACTCTGTTCACTTGATTAGTATTAGAAACATTGTCTGTTGTGGAGATTTGCTGTTGTGCTTGAGCTTGTAGCGTCACATTCTGTTCTGCAGCGAATTTCTGTTGCAATTCATCGTACAGCTTTTGTAGCTGCTCAAGCTGAATTTTCAATTGATCAGCATCCATCACTGGATCACGTCGGGGTCACCAATTTGGGTGCACTAGTTACACTTGATTTAGAACACCCAATTCTATTTAATAAAAACTTTATTGAGCAACGGATAATTATGATTAATTGAGATTACAGAAATACACGCGTCTTGAATCTGACAACTGCTTAGTGAGAGTGCCAAAAAGAGTCTTCTTCTTCTTTCTTGCCTACGTAAAACCTCTCCTCAGCTCCAATCTTCCTCAGTGATTGAGTACAGATTTATAGTGTTGCCGATGCGGCCACAAAAGTTTTTAAAAAACACCGAAAACCGGTTATATGAAAAACCGGTGATTTAGACCGGTTTAAACCGCCCGGTTAAACCGCAGGTGAAAAACACCGAAATAACCGAAAACCGGTTATTTTGGCAACAACCGCCATCCCTAGTATAAAATTAATTAATTTGCTGGAAACTCGAGACTCGAATCTTGGTCGAATTCTCGAATAAATGTGTCTGTGAATGTTCGCCGGAGACACATTTCTGAAATGTAATGCGGCAGCCTCCAGACGGCATTATTAAATTTCATTCGTGCCTGCGAGGCTGCACTCGACCTCTGCGGTTTCCCCACACACGTGAGGGTTTTGGCAAAGAATATCTAAACTAAGAAGGGAAACTTTTGCTGCAAAAGTATTCTTACTTTTTTTAACAAAAAAATTAGAATAGTTCAAACGTAGAAGAGTACAAAATGAACATATAAGGGCGAAAGAGCGCCCTCTATTTCTGCTCTGCCACAACGTGCTTCATCTGTTTTTGCCACTGTTTTTTATAAATACGATTTTACATTCCTCACCAATCTTCCCCACTGTTGATTTTTGCTTTTCGTTTTTGGTCACGGCAAAATGTGCGGCGACTGGCCAGGCCTTTTCATTTCTCCCTCACACAACTGCTATTCTGTTGCTATTTACTGACGGCAGACTACCACTAAGCAAACGTGTTTCACAGACAGTGTTTACGCCAAGTTTCCCTTCTTAGTTTAGATATTCTTTGGTTTTGGCCGTTTCAGCCGAAAACCTTGAGGGAAACCACTGGTACGTGTATCTTAATCTTGGCTGTTCACACTACGGTTTGAAGATTAACTTTGACAGTTGGTGCTGTTGTTGCTATATTGTGCGAGAAAGTTAAATAAAATTTAGTCATATGCTGAAAAGTATTTTTCAAAAAGAAATTATTGTATTATAATTTAGTGGCGCCAGCAGAATTATTGGGAATTGGAGTGCCAAATGAATTCAGATAAATTTGTTAAATCAAATTACCGCTTAAAACTGTCAATTTAATGTGAAATGCTGTTAAAATGTTCCTTGAGGCCATCTATAATCAAAGTTTGAACTAATTTATTCACAATAACACGAAGATTACCAGGCGATTACGATTGACTCTCCTCAGAATCGATATCAGAATTTGACAGTTTTTGTATGGTAAATCTCCTCGGAAACAAGGAGATCAAGACGTTAAACCTCGAAACCGTTTTGATCTCGTGATAACGCAGTGTGAGCATTTTCGCACATCCCACATCCTCTTCCAGCTCTACCGTTCTTACTGTCCTTCCTTGCCCCTTGACCTTCCTGATGTGTGTCAGCTGACACTTTGACAGTATTCCAATCTCAAAAAAAGCTTGTTGCCTTGTTTCAATATAATTATATTCACAAAAGTGCCAAGAAATGGTTGACGCATTCCTTTTCAATCAAATTCGTGGTGTTTAGCTTTGTCATTGTGACCGTCCAGAATTCTTGCCGTTTATCTTTTGAAGCTGTTCATTCTATCAAATCGTGTACTGTCTGTAATTTTGCTTGGACATTGCGAGATGCGGAACAATATATTATATAAAACAACATATATATAAGAAATATAATTATTCGCGAGGAGTATAAAAAAAACTAAAAATACATAATAAATCTTATTTAATAGAGGTTATGCCGGTACGTTATTCACAAAGTTAATAATTGTAATTGTAAAAAATGTCAGATGCTTGGGATGAAATTCAAGCGATTAAAAGCAAACGAAATAGTTTAAGGGAAAGACTAGAAAAACGAAAGAAAGAACGCCAGGATATTTTGTGTTCATCGACTTTGCTTACTCCTAAAGCAGGAACTGTTTTAAAAGGAGATTCAATTGAAGATTATTCATCTTTTAAAATTGAACTTGGTAAATCAGAACCACTTCACTAAATAGAAGTAAAATGCAATCTACAAATACCTCTCAATTCAGATTCAGATGTTGAGGTCCCGAAAATGATGTTCCAGATTCTCTCTAACAATCTACTTCAGTTACCGCTTAATACTGTTCAATTACATGAGAAAATTGAAAAGGCATTGGAGAAAATTGTGCCGCGAGAATCCATTGTTTATTCATTAAGAAAACTTACTCTTCAAGGAGTAGTTAAGTAAGTGGTTATTAAAATTGTGCCTTGATAAAATACTATCTCATTATAGCGTAATAAACGTAACAATAGGGCAAGAAACAGGATATGAAGTCATATCAGTTGATCACGATCTTATACTCAAGTTGCAGAAGGAGTTTGCTTTAAATATAAATTGCTCCAAACCTGAGAACTCTTTTAAACGAAAACGTAAGTCAGGTTGTTTTGATATCTACATAAATCTATTTAAATTGATAGTTTCAGATGAAAGCGAAGAAGATGACGAAAATTCGCGGAAGTCGTTGAAGACAAAAGAATCTGAAAGAAAAGCTGTTAAAGAAAGTTCGAATGATGCTTCAGATATAATGGTGAGAACGATTTCGTTGTTTTTTTAACCGAAATACATAAATTGTGTGTTTCAGTCCTTATTATCGATGCCCTCCACTCGGGAGAAGCAAAGTAAACAAGTAGGAGAGGAAATTCTGGAGTTGCTGACAAAACCTACTGCGAAAGAAAGATCTCTGGCGGAGAAATTCAAATCTCACGGTGGTGCACAAGTAATGGAGTTTTGTCCACATGGCACGAAAATTGAATGCTTGCGGGCCCAACAAGCCGCAGCTGAAATTTCACCCAAGAAATCAAGAACAGAAGAAGATTCATCATCACAGAAAGAACCATCAGAGAAGCCGAGTGGGTCCGTCGAAGCGCCCAAGGAAAAGCCAGAAGAGGAGGAAGGAGATAAGTGCACGAAACTTCATTTTAAGAAAATTATACAATCACATACCGATGAGTCTTTGGGCGATTGTAGTTTCCTGAACACCTGCTTCCATATGGCTACTTGCAAGTAAAATAACTCGTTTGAATATTGATTTTTGATTATGCAGTTTAATGTTAGGTATGTTCACTATGAAGTTGATTCCCATCCAAATATAACTAATAGCAGTCGTCATGATAATTTGAAAAATTGCCAACAATCCCTTGTAAAACGGGCACTTGATCCTAGTGCTACTCTGTACCCTCCACAGTGGATCCAATGCGATTTAAGGTAAGTTCATTTGCTGATTTGATACTATATACCTACATGAAATAAGTAAATAACATTTAAAGATATTTGGACATGACCGTGCTCGGGAAATTCGCAGTAGTGATGGCCGATCCTCCATGGGATATCCATATGGAGTTGCCCTACGGAACAATGTCGGACGACGAGATGAGACAACTAGGAGTACCTGCTTTGCAGGATGATGGACTGATATTCCTATGGGTTACAGGAAGAGCCATGGAATTAGGACGAGAATGTTTAAAGTTGTGGGGGTACTACAGTTTAAATTTTCATTTTCTTCAATACATTGTAAATCTATCTGGTAGCTACGAACGAGTGGATGAATTAATCTGGGTCAAGACGAATCAACTGCAGCGTATTATCCGAACAGGTCGAACTGGTCACTGGTTGAACCATGGCAAGGAGCATTGTCTAGTTGGCATGAAAGGTAACCCGAAGAACTTGAATCGAGGTCTAGACTGTGATGTAATCGTAGCTGAGGTAAGAGCTACTAGTCACAAGCCGGACGAAATTTACGGAATAATTGAGCGATTGAGTCCAGGTACAAGGAAAATTGAACTATTTGGTCGGCCCCATAATGTTCAACCGAACTGGTGAAATTTACAAAATATAAATGTTTATTTAGGGATTATTAACACAATTGTTACAGGATTACTTTGGGAAATCAATTAGATGGCATTCGCTTAGTTGATCCCGAATTAATATCACAATTTCAAAAACGTTACCCTGATGGAAATTGCATGGCACCCACACAGACTGCAAAGAAGTAAATTCTAAAATTTTTGATGTGAAATAAGATTTATTCAATGTAATAAGTAATTAAGTAAAAAAATCTCAAATTTTCTTTTTGAATCCGTTCAATCTTGAGGTTTAATAAAATACAAGATTCGTACTACTTAAGTGTTTATATTTGAAAAATAAAATCAAATCACAATTTATAACAATGTATTAGATAAATAGGATTTTCTGCTGTTAAAGCTTATTTCTTTCTATTTTGCTATGTACAGTATTATTTTACATTAAATTTCCAAATTACAAGATTTAAAGTAGAATACACATTATTATACATATTATTCCAATTAGTGGTATCTGAGTTTGCTTAAAGGGGTACACGCAGGAATCTCTTCACTTAGGTAAAAAACTATACTGTAAGCAACAATCGTTGCCATATATTTTGAGTCAGTCAATTAAATTTATCATTTTAGCTAAAAGGGGTACGTGAGCTTGCTTGCGAGCTATTGAAGGAATACTCAGGAAAAACTAATTGCGAACCACTGGTCTCGGGTGAGGTGATTTATCACTATATTAAAGGCGCCTATTTTTATGGAATCCTTTAAAAATTGATTATTGCTAATAATTATTAAAAAATAGTAATTATAAAATACACAGTAATAAATATACAATTTATAGTGCAATTGCAAATACACTCAATTGTGGATAACAAACATTCATATATCAACTGGTCGATCGCTTAACTCGTTGTCTTCTGGGGTCCGAGAGTGAATGGAACGTGTCTCCGAACCGTAGCCAGATGGACTTGGAAAAGTAGGTGCAAGAGGTTTTTCAATAAATACGTCAGCTATGTATTTAGGTTCTGGGTCACATATGTCTGTGATGCTGGGCCGTTTCATGGTGCATCTTTTAATAGGAGACATTAAAGCGAAAATTGTTAGAGTAAGGCAAAGTGCTAGGATCAACACAATTGCCCTGGCATCGAATCCTTGTCCACGCAAAGCTGAGAGGGCAGCCAAAATTGTGAGTAGAAGCACTACAGAAAATTTCGTCATTGTTACTGCTGTTGAATGAATTTTTCCTCCACTTTGACTAATCATATTGCTAGGACCGTATGCAAAGTACAAATTATGCCGATCAACAAAATGTTTCAGACAAATGTAGACCATGGCGAAGGGCATTATTAGGGGGCACGCAACACTGTAAACTGTGCTAATTGTGAACACAACAACTGTCCACGCATAATGAACTCCAAATGGGAATTCAACTAAAATGGATTTTCGGATATACTGAGTCTCCGCCTTAGATTTTGCTGTGATAATCTTCCACACATATACGATCAACTCAGGGAATCTAATCAATTCCAGTGCAGTACCAATAAACGCAGCAGTTATAATGTAATTAACATAAAGAGCACCTTTATCTGGTAGGAATATGCATTCCCATTTGTATGTTTGATTGCTGCTAATGGTCCACTCCAAGAATGCTTGGGCGCTGGTTAGTCCCAGTGATGGGAGTATTAAAATCATGAATAGCAAGTAACCAAAAGTTTTCGTCATAATGGAGTAATTATGAAGTGATCGGGTCCAATGCGACAGCCACTGATCTGAAAATGTAACGATCACTGGCATCAAAGCAGAAAGAGTCCACAACATCAATGTCGGTAAGAACTCCGACACCAATGGACTAATTTTATTGAGAGTGTCCTCTTTCTTAGATATTGCATACGTGTTCAGTAGATTGACTACAATGGCAGGAGTTGTAAGAAAGAATAGAACAACAAACAAACTGATATTCACCAATGCCCACTTTATGTACCATTTGCTGGTGCTTACACTTAAGTGTTCCCAGTAAATGTCTGAAGGTGATGGAGCATAAGTAAGATTCCACTCCCGATAAGTGCCTGGATGAAAATGATGTATAATATTTTGGGCTTCGAACACCGTAGAGACTGTTATGAACGCTATTCCCAAGGGTTCATTCAATGCTTGAGCCTTCAGTCGGCACACTACCCCGTATAGCTGCCTTTCTTGGTCCTTGTAATACGAGGATGCGTCGACATAATTGCAAGAGAAAAATTTTTCTCTCACTTTTAATTCACTGGGATTTTTGTGACGTTCGCAATAAATTCGTGCAGTCACAACTTTTTCGTGCTCGGCTGATTTTATAGAAAGCTTTGAAATATTGTGAGCCAACTGAATGTCTTCAATTTTTACATCGGGGAATAATTCCTGTAAGTAATTGCGAATAGTGGTTTTGTTCCGATCGCTTGCTGATATATTTGTGGCCATTATTGTGCGTGTGGGTGCTTTTTTAAATGCATTCCGTCCGGAAGATCTTCGCATTATCAAAACAATCAGAGGCACATATAAAATAGCAACAATGACATGAGTCCATAGCAGTGCGGACGACGGTTCTAAATTCGACAGGGTGGTATGACCAAAAGAGTGCTCATCACCATTTAGATTTCCTTGAAAATTCACCGGAAGTATAACAACTATAGAAACAAACGTGATGATTGCCATGACTACAATAAGATGCTGTTGAAATGATAAATAGTGCACTGCATCTGGACCACTATGCATCAAGATCTGATCCTTCTTCAACTTCAGCGTCACAAGTATCCATGAGAATATTCCTCGATCGACATGTGGGGTATTTGGTTGTATACCTCCATCTGTTGAAGCATCCTCGTTTCCATGAGCGTAAAATATTTGTGTCCAGCGTTTCTTGCTACCGTTAGAATTAACTAAAGCTAAACGACCGTAATCCCAGGCCTGGTGTCTTAAAATTGTGAATAAAATTAAGAGTAAAATCCATGCAATGATGTTCAAAATTAGTGTCTCTGGAATTCCCTCGTACACATTGATTATTATGCGATGTGTGGTGTTAAAACCACGAATAATGCAGGTGTCTGGAATTGAAGCTGGCCAAATTTCCGGCATTTTTGAAATCTGAAAGGGATAAAAAAATATTAAAGAGTCGATTCCTTGAATGAACTGTTCTTATCTAATTAAAAAATTAACGCTTTCATTTTACATAAACAACTGGAATCTCGAATATACTCTAAGTCTTTGTAGAGTACATACATATTTACATTTTCTTCCTCTTTTGTAATTTTTTAGACCGCGAAACGTTTAAATGGTATTTTCCTAACCTAATTAAGTTGTTTTTTTTTTTGTTTTTGTACCAAATATAAAAATACATAAAACAATTATTAGTTTAATCGAATATAATACGACGTGCAATTGAATAGAACTCCATTACGATAAGTGTGGAGTATGTTTTAAAAAAAGTTTGCCTTTCATTATCAAAATAATGTAAATTAGAACAGTCTTATTTATCGCAAGAAAAATGTGTGGTCTTTTTGCTCCAAGTAAAGTCTTGGTGAAGATAATAATTCTCTGTACGTGATTCATACTCACATAAACGTAAATAAGACTTCCGAATTAATTATAAGCACAATAACCTACAGGATAAGTATGTAATGATTCTTATCGCCAAATGATTGTGAGATTTCACAATACAATTCGAACAGTTTGCAAAAACTAATCTCAATTTGTGGAGAAATTTATCAAATAAATCTGCAATGAAAATATTTGCACGTACCTTGATGTAAACAAAAAACGTATGGTATTGTGGAAAAAGAATACCGCAGATGCTTTGCAATGGAGATTTAGTGATTTTTTTCACTGATCCATAATGATAATATTGCAGCTGCAGTATGGATGAAGCTACTAGATATATTAAGTAACTAGAACTGGTTTCTCAATATTGTTGGTTCACTTCACAACTGCTCCTTGTTTTTTCTCAAAGTATTGAACAACAATCAACATTCATTGAAAAACAACGAATGCTGCCTGATTATTTCGGAAATGTTTTCAATTAATGTGTGAAGAGATATTCTTTGAAACTGACATCACAATCACAATCTGCTTCTACAGCTCCACTTTCCCTTTCTGCATAATTGTTAGAGCAGAAAATGGCTATTGACCGACCTTAGATATCGCGCACCAAGCACACAGGAACTATTGATAGGTATTGCTTTCCTTACGTGGCAATATTGTATCGTTACTGCAATTCAAGGACTCGAAAGTATGCAACTCTCGATTACTCACCTTTCTTTTATTGATTTCAACCACTAATTTTTACACACAAAGTGAAGCTGTAGGAAATCAAAAATATTACATGACGGCTGTTTCGACAGACGATATAATTTTGACATAAAAGTTGTAGTAGAACATTGTTGTGAATTTGTGAATGTGATCCAATTTAGAGCCCGTTCAAAAACTCAATTATAGTTAGCTATAGTAAACTTTGCTCGTTCAAAAACTTCGTGGTTTACTAAAACATAACAATGAGCATAACTATTTTGCGTTCAAAAACTCCCGTAGTTAACTATCTCGTAGTAAAGTTTTGACTACACTCAGGACTCATCGACTATACTACGGTCAGCATGTAGTGTTGTCAAATGACAGAAAGAAAGAAGAAGGAACTCTTTGTAAACTGAACTTAAAGCCGGAGGCACACGATACGGAAAACGTCATATTTATAAGGAAATATCTTTGTGGGATATTTTTGTGACATCGAGTCACACGATAAGCAAAAATGAGCTTGCAACCTGTATTTTGTAATTCACAGACTGGCTTAAGTTAGGAAGACGGACCACCCAGAAGGAAACGTCGGATTGTCATGAAATTTCGTAAGGACATGTGTTTTAACGTCTGAATATTATCAAAATGTTATTTATTTTAGGAAATATTCAACTTGGAAATTTTCAAATTGACAGGTCAATTTGACCGCATTGTTAGCACTTAAACACATTTCGTCCTTATCAAAATTACACTAACTTCCTTAAAGAACAATCTCCAATCCTGTTTTCCCTTCTAAGTAGTCCACAGGCCCGTAAAATCACAAAAAAATTCACAAAACCTTTGTTTACACTTGCTGTCAATTACGTATTTGGACTAGAGTAAGTTTGTAAATGAATGAATATTTTGTATGCACAAATTTTCTATTGTTAACTTGAACGGCGCATTTTAATTGTTTTTGATTTCAGAATTGTAAAATACGGGTTTTTCGGTTAAAATACTTTATTTAATTCTAACTTTATTAACATTTATTTCTCGATCACGTTTAAATTGCGTTTCTTCACGGCGGTTGTCAAAATCAGACTTGTTCTCCCTCCTCAGGTCTTGTTCTTCTTTATCGCGGTTACCCCTTCGAGACTCGAGACTCGTTCCTCAGTACTGCCTTGTTTATTAGTACTGCCTCATTATTAGTATGAAATTGAGATTTTACAGCTCGGCCAATCTGACAAGTTTGATCGCCCTCGATCATCTCCGGTACGTCATCATCTAGGAACTCGTAGTATTCATATTCGTCGTCCAGGAACTCATAGTCTTCGCATTCGTCGTCGGAACTTCCATGATCAAGGTTTTTTTTTTTGTTTTCGTTGTTGTTTTAACACCGATCCCATTTAACCTGGAAACTGATGATAATGATGATTTCAAAGCTGTATTACTATTGATTTGTTGTCCAGTCGCAGAGCACTTAGATCCCGAAGGACCTTGCCCTCTGGTTCTGGGAGCAACGGGCTCCAGATAACGACGAGGGGAGGGGGGCTTCCTTTCAGACGTTCTGGTGGATGCCGGTGTAATCTTTCTGGGTGTCGTCAAATCGGGAACACTCTTTGGTTTCTTTATAATTCTGCTGCTGAATGGATAGGAATTTTAGATGTGAGATGTATTTCCATCTCATACTTCAACGGGTTGATACTAATGGACTTCGTGTACTTCTTTTCGATGATGTTTTCGATTTCTTTCCGGTCTTCGTCAGACAATTGGGGGTTAATTTCGAGATTGTTTTCTTCGGGTACCATATTGCCATGTATTTGAGATACGTGGGAATCGGATTCAATTTTATTAACATTTTCCATTGGGGTTATTATTTTTATGGGTTTCTGAAATAGATCAAATTGCTTAAGCCTAGACTCACAGCCAAGTGCACAAGATTTTTCCGAACTTAATTCTTTATTGTACTTTAACAATTCTTTCTTAGAATATTTGATTATGTTCTGATACAACTTAATGTCAAATGCTTTTAAAAAGTCGCGTCCTAATATTAGCGGCACTGACATACTGCTGTCAGGTAGAATGATTAATTTAAGTCGTCGGGTACGTTGTTTAAATTTAACGCTGCACATAACCTCTCCGTGTGTTATCAACGGTGATCCTCCTATACCTCGGTATTTCGTTTGTTTCGTCGTTGTATTTATTCGGTAAGGTAGCTTTGACTTTCTAACAAAGCTAATCGGACTGCCGGTATCGAGAACAGATATAAATTTTGAAAATTTTGTGCACTGACTTGAGTTGACGTTAAAGGCAACACTTACCAGACTGATTGCTGCGATGGCTTCTTGCATAAATCGCAATTCCGGATCCTCATCGCTGTTAGTAGCATCGATGTCTTCATTATTGTGAGGTCGCTGAGCTGCGTTGACTTCAGTTAATAGTCGTTGTCGATATTTGGGGTTTCGGCATCCCTGGCGAGGATGTCCTGGTTGCCAGCACCTAAAACACACGTCTCTGGGTCTGCTCTCGTAGGGGCACTGTGGTCTAATGTGTCCCGTGTTTGAACAATTATAACATCTGGGGCTGTTTTCCTCAGTCGGCGGTCTGTTTTCCTCCATCGGTGTTCTGCGGTGTCCTGTGTTGGTTGGTCGGGTCGTCCTTCTGGCTTCCGTGGAACTTCGGTAGCTTTGCGTCGGTGTGTTGATAATGTCTGAATATCTGGCGACCAATTCCTTTAATTCGGAAATGGTCCGTGTTCCTCTTAAGATGGCGGTGGCAGTACTCGACAAGTTCATATTTGTGATGATTATATCCACCACTTGTGTCTCCGTCAGCCGGTCCCTTCCCATCCTATCTCGTAACCTTTGCATCTCCAAAATAAAATGCAAAGCAGTCGTTCCCTGCGAACGGTTCCACATCTTTTTCCGCATTACCACTTCGATGTCTGCCGGGGTAGTATTCCTCTCAAACTCCTCTATCAAACTTCGTCTCAGTTCATTATATGTAGAGGCGTCGGACGTAAATACAACGGTAGCGGCGGCTCCTGTCAATGACCTACGGAGATATAGAAGTCGTTGCATTTCGTCGGCTCGGATCAGATTCATCATGTCTTCGAAGTCGCTGAGGAAAGTGCGTACTCCGTAAATGATGTCATCTCCGCTGAACTTCACTAGTGAACCCTCGATGTCTCGGAACTCGATTCGGCAGTGGTTGTTGGGTAGCGCTACTGCTACCCGAGGGGATGCTTCGGCAGATTTCGGTTTTCCGATGGCACCTTTTTGTACTGCCTCGTTAGATTCGATCAGGCATCTGGTAACTAAGTCAGACGCGATCTCTTGTTCCTCCAGCTCGCGAACTCTCTTCCGCAGGAGGAGGAGTTCCTCCTTTTTCTTAATCAGCTTAAGCTTCTTCTTTGTCTTGTCTAACGCTAAATCGACATCCGTGTCGGTGTCGGATTCGTCCGGTTTATCACTACAGTCGTCGTCATCGGCGGCTTCTGCATCACTAGCATTGTCCTGCTCGAATTTCTCACGGATTTCCGGCAATAGTTCGTTGTATAACTCAGTTAGCTCGGCCAACCGCATTCGAGCACTACACTCGATGCCATTTTCAACTAGGATCTTAAGGATCTTATCTTTAGTGATCCTCGGCATCTTTTCACTATCGTCTCTAATTAATCGTCGAACTGAATAGTCTATACCTAAAGTCGCACTTAGGATTCGTCGGGCGGCGGTTTAATCGATTTCTGCGGCGGATGATTAATTTTTTTCCACGGCGGATTTTTTCCACGCGGTATGTCGCGGCGGCGGTTTTAGTTTTCGGCGGATTTCTCGACGGTTTTACAAATTCCCGGAATTAGATCGCACTCACGGTTCAACCCCACACCTGAGTTGTAAAATACGGGTTTTTCGGTTAAAATACTTTATTTAATTCTAACTTTATTAACATTTATTTCTCGATCACGTTTAAATTGCGTTTCTTCACGGCGGTTGTCAAAATCAGACTTGTTCTCCCTCCTCAGGTCTTGTTCTTCTTTATCGCGGTTACCCCTTCGAGACTCGAGACTCGTTCCTCAGTACTGCCTTGTTTATTAGTACTGCCTCATTATTAGTATGAAATTGAGATTTTACAGAATCATGATTAAAATTAAATTTAAAACACATATGCGTGCTTGCCATGTGCAAAGTAAATTTGAACGGCGCATTTTAATTGTTTTTAATTTCAGAATTTTGATTAAAATTAAATTTAAAACACATATGCGTGCTTGCCATGTAATAATAACAAAATTATAAAATTAATTTCTTTAACATAAAAATATCCACTTACTGCATCGAAAGCAGCTGACGTATTTTCTACCACCATAGACAAAGTAAGAATTCTTACTTTGTCTATGCTACCACGCATGCCAGCCTCCTCTAGCCGCTGGGAAAAAACTCAAGCGAAAAATCAATTCTGGCCAATGGCCATCTACATCCAACTCTTTGAACCAAAATTGCGAGAATTTGGTTGTGGTCCCCGTTTTGCATAGGATAACTCAGGAAAATTAGGCAAAAAAAGCACTTTCAATTTGTTAAATTTTTCCAATATTTTCCATGAAACATAATCAGATTTTTTACGGAGACCTTTACCAATCCCTTAATCTTCATAACAATATGAAAAATATTAGGAAAATTTATCGAAAAATAGGAAAAAAAGAATAAAAAACTAAAGAAAAATATTTGGAAAAACCAAACTCATTTGGAAAACTCTCGGGAAATTCCTAGGTCGAAAATTGGAAAAGTGCTCCACTTAAAGAACATAAAACCCTTTAACGTATCTCTGGAAATAAAATTTGCTATATTTGGTCTAATAGTTTTCGAGAAAATTGGTCATTAAGTTGGTCAAAAATGGAGTTGGTCCTTTCTTTCAACGATCATAGAAAAAAAACTAAATACTTTTTCAAAAATGTGCTCCACTTAAAGAACATAAAACCCTTTGTCTTATCATTTAAAAAATTTGGTTTAGATTCAACAAATAATAACGGAGAAAACAGGTCATTAAGTGGACCAATTTTGCACGTTTTGGTAAATTTGCCTCTTAAATTATAAGCACGCACTTTTACTGGAAATTACAACCCATATTACTGTTGACAGGTTTAGGAGTACCCTTTGGGCTGGAATATTGCCATGGACTTTTCACGCATTTCAGATGAAAACGGCGTATTACTCTTAAGCCGGAGGTACACGATACGGAAAACGTCATATTTATAAGGAAATATCTTTGTGGATGTCACTTTTGAGACATCAAGTCACACGATAAGCAAAAATGAGTTTGCAACCTGTATTCTGCAATTCACAGATTACCGCGACGCCGCGCCGCCCGTAAGAGCAGTAATCTCAAAATTGTGTACATAAATTTTTGTATGGTGTGACTCGGGAAATTTGTACCCCGCAAACTGCTTGGATGTGCCGAAAATATTCCGAAATTTTTGGGATATTTATAAGCGATATACCATATTGCTTATCGTCGAGTCACACGATATGAAATATGGCGTATCGCTTATAAATATGACGTTTTCCGTATCGTGTACCTCCGGCTTTAAAAAAACGTGTCCTGTACAAGTGTACACCGGGCATAATTATTATTAAAATGCGTGACCAACTTCAGAGCGCTTGACGTGTTTCGCCAACCACGCATCTGTCAAATGTCGGGGACCGGAACAGTTAATGAATAAATATATCTTTATGAGCAGTAAAAGACCATTATAAATCCTTAACTCGTGCAACCTTCGATAGCTCAGTTGGTAGAGCGGTGGACTGTAGTTGGTCAATAAAGAATAGAAATCCATAGGTCGCTGGTTCAAATCCGGCTCGAAGGAATTCATTTTTTATGCATGCCACAAAATTAGAAGACTTTTTCTGAGGGATCGATTTGCAAAATGGCGTTTCTTTAGATTTAGAATATAGAATTGTTTTTGCAATTACTTCATAAGAAAATAATATAATAAGTCCTCATTTGAGAACCATGGCACTTAATCGGGAATACAATAAATTCAGAATCGTGGACAAGGACTAATAACCTTAATGGACGAAAGCAACTTAGAAAGCGCAAAGGGAGTGGAATCAGATCAATATGTCTTGGGGCCCTAATTCGAATCATCCGTAACCGGATTTTTATTTTAAATCGAGTAATTAAATAAAAATATTTATGAAATTTAGACAGAAAAATTAAACCACTTATTCCAGCGTCATCAGTCATAACGGATGTGGACAGTGCACAATCCATCTATAATTTTTGAGACAGCCTGTATCATGTAGTCTATGTAGATATTGATTCCTATCACTTTATGTAAATTTAAGACTAAAAAGTGAGAAAATAAGAAAATTACAAAAAAAACTTTTTAGTTTTATAAAATTTTTATGCACTTTTTAAAATGGACTTAAAAGAAAATAATTTTTTTGCTATACAAAATTGACCTTAATATTTTAACACAAAATTTAAAAAATTCAAAAATTCAAAAATTGAAATTTCTTAACAAAGATATGATATTTATGAAATTTTTAAAAGAATTAGAAGGACCGAGTGTCTACGCGGGGGACCATGATTTTTTTGTCACTTTTCTTTTCTAAGTGTACTCACTACTTAGTTCATATTAAAGCCCATGCATTTTTTAACTGACGAAGAACGGAGGAGGTTCTCAAGTCAACGTGTGGCTTTATTTTATGTATGACCATGCATAACTTTATACTGATTTTGATAATTCTTTTTTTATTGCATAGTGTATGCCGGCCGCAAATTTGGTCCCATGTAAATTTGAAAAAAAAATTCCACCAATAAGGGTACCAAAAAGAGGAAAATTTATTTTTTACACACTGTATTCCTGTTAGCCGATTCTACCACACATAACTTTGTACCTTACACGCAATTACTAAATTTTAATAGTAGTTAGTAGATTTTAGACACATATAATAAAAAATAAAAGGTTTTTAAAAAAAATTAAACTGACAAAAAAGAAACAGAAAAGTGAAAAATAAAAAAGAGCTTTTTTATTTTTAATAACTTATCTTCTAAACTAATGTATGTAACTAATTTTGAGTCGGCTTGCGCCTTTAACAGTGCCCATACACTTACCGGCCGCAGGCTGCCGTCCAGGACTGACGGAGTGTCCGCCAGAAATATCAAATCATTTTAAAAACTTGGCCGTTCACAGCAAAGAATATCTATAATCTATATTGAGAGATATTCTTTGGTTAACAGTTCACAGTACATTTCACCTTCGTATTTGGTTACAGCGCGACGGTCAGTCTTGGATGATAGTCCGCGGCAGGTAAGTGTATGGGAACTATTAAAGGCGCGCGAGTTACGTATCATGAACTGACATGAATAAGCAACGGGACTATCTGCAGCGAAAACCAAGTAAACAGGTTTTTCAGTCAAGAGAGAACAGTCAGTCAGCAGATAACTTCGAACGAAGCAAGACTCTAAATCCGCAAATAAAAATTTATAACGTTTTAAAAGTTTGTATTTTTTATTTTATAAAAAATTACTAACGTAACTTAACTGGCGCAGTCGGTGAAATTGTAGTTTTATTGAATTCGCTAGTGATCGACGGTTTATCGAATCCATTGCGAATTCAATATTAAGCAGCAGATCGAGAGACGAGGGATCATCGTCTGAAGGGACAGAGGACAGTCTACGCGACGGATTATCGCGGGATTGCCTCAACAAACCAGCGTGGGATCAAAATTTTCAGCGAGGTTGCGTCGACGCGAAAATTTGGAAAAATTTATCACATGTGTTTAAAAGGTTTGAATTTTCTCTAATCCCAATCCTAATTTCATAGAATCTAAGAAAAATTTTGAAAGTTAATAAAACAATAACAAGAATAAAATTTAGTGCACATATATAAAAGTTAGAGTTAAGGTTAACGTGAAAATTCTAATTCAAGGAAATTGTTTCAAATAATTTTCTTAAAGTGAAATAATAAATTAAGGAAAACGTTCAAATAATTTGCTTAACGTAAAAATTCGAATTAAAGAAAGTGTTTCGAGTAATTCGCTTAAAGAGAAAATTAATATTGCACACAAAATGTCTCTGTCTGATTCCGCTACAGTAACCGTTACAGTAACGGATGTTGTTAATTGTTTGAGAGTTCCAGACGCAATTAAAGACTTGCCTAAATTTGATGGGAACTCAAGGTTACTTTTTGATTTTCTCAATAATGTCGACGAAATACTTTCAATGATATCTATAACCCAAGGTACATCCTATGGACAATTATTATTAAGGGCAATAAGAAATAAAATTGTGGGACCAGCTAATGAAGTGCTGAATATGTATGGGACTTCTTTAGACTGGGAAGAAATAAAAACAAATCTAATATTACACTATTCTGACAAAAGGAATGAAACGACATTAATACGAGATTTACACAAAACAAAACAAGGTAGCAATACAATTGAAAAGTATTATAGTGAAATTGTGGAATTGTTCGCGAGTATGGTTAATCATGTCAATATACATGACAAAGATAAAAATGTTATAAATGCAAAAAAGAATTTATATTCGGAAATGTGTTTGAATACCTTTTTATCTGGGCTCAGAGAGCCATTAGGGTCAATTATTCGTGCCATGAAACCCAAATCACTTGCCGAAGCGTTTTCATTTTGCATTCAGGAACAGAATATGATGTATTCAAAACTAGATAATAAATCTACATTACCTCCAAAACCAGCTCACAATTTCAGTCCAAATTTTAGGAACTATTTGCCACAACAAGTAAGGCCTCAAGTACAACCGCGATATTATACACAATCACAGTCATTCCTCCAAAGACCATTTCAGCAACAAAGATTTTCTCAATCAAATAATTTTTCGCGTCCACAAAGAAATCAATGTAATAATTTCGGGTTTCAACCAAGAGAACAATATTTTAACAGAACCGATCAGCATAAGCGGGTAAATTTTCCAAAAAATGAACCAATGGAAGTAGATTCAAATAATACAAGAGCCAATCATTCCCAATTCCAAAATAGATCAACCTTTGACAACCAGTTTCGATTATCAGGACAACAAAACCTCGATAGAAAAGAATTATTTCATATCGGAGAAAGTGATGCAAACACTGATTTTGACAATTTTGACCATGCACAAAGTATGGATAACCATTATTATTATAACGATAACCCAATACAATCAGAAAACACACCTTATAATGAAATAGACGAAAATTTTTTGCAATCAGCCTCGACAAACAAATCGGGTACATAGATATTAATAAACATGGTTCAATTCTTCCGTACATAAATATTTCTTCTCCATTTGGTCGTCCCCTCAAATTTTTAATTGATACTGGTGCATCATCCTCATTTATAAATCCCGAATATGTACACCCAGATGATCTTGTAGAAATTAGTCCTGTTATCATTACAACAATACTAAATAAACATACCTTAAATAAAAAAATAGTTCTTCCTAACTTTTGTGAATTTAATCAACCAGGTCAACTTAAATTTCTAGTATTTAAATTCCATGGCTACTTCGATGGACTATTGGGACTTGATTCACTAACTTCATTGGGCGCTAAGGTCGATATTCCTAATAAAACATTAATTACTAATAACGCCACGATTCCCTTGTATTCCAAACCAAATTATATGTCTGAAAATTTTACCATTTCCCCAAATTCTAAAATTATAGCTCAAATACCTGTAGATGTACAAAACGGTGATATTTTTATTAAAACTATACAAATTAAGCCTAATCAGTTTATCCATGAAGGAATCTACCAATCCGAAAACTGGTATAGTACAGTGGAAGTAATTAATTCAGCCGATTATGAACAAAATTTCCTTATCGAACAACCCTTAAAAGTAGATAAGTTTTCTTCTGAAGAATATGCTGAAATAAATTCCTTTAATATTAACTATAATTGTACTCAACAATCATTCAATGATATTTCGAAATTACTGCGGACATCTCATTTAAATAAAGAAGAATTAGAATCTCTCTCAAAAATTTGCAGAGAATATGATGATATATTTTTTAAAGAAAATCAAAAACTTACCTTCACTAATGCAGTTAAACACCGAATTCGAACCACAGATGAACTTCCTATACATACCAAATCTTATCGGTACCCATATGTCCATAAAAATGAAGTAAAAGCCCAAATTAACGACATGCTTAATCAAGGTATCATCCGTCCTAGTTATTCCCCATGGAGCTCTCCAATTTGGATAGTTCCGAAGAAAAAAGACGCAAGCGGCAAACAGAAATGGAGGCTAGTTATAGATTATCGGAAGTTAAACGAGAAAACTATAAGTGACCGTTATCCTATTCCAAACATAACAGAAATTCTGGACAAATTGGGCAAAAGTATATACTTTTCCACCTTAGACTTGGCTAGTGGGTTCCACCAAATTGAAATGGATCCACAGGATATTCAGAAAACAGCATTCACGGTTGAGGGAGGACACTTTGAATATATCCGAATGCCTTTTGGGTTAAAGAATGCCCCAAGTACATTCCAAAGAGTAATGGACAATGTCTTGAAAGAATTGCAAGGAAGTATATGTCTTGTATATCTTGACGATATTATTGTATATTCTACATCACTACAAGAACACATCGAAAGTTTGAAGAAAGTTTTCCGAAAACTTCGAGAAGCAAATTTAAAGGTCCAACTCGACAAATCTGAATTTATGCATAAAGAAATAAACTTCCTAGGACATTTAGTCACAAGAGATGGTATAAAACCGAATCCAGAAAAGATTGAAGCAATAAAACGGTTTCCTTTACCCACAACTCAAAAAGAAATAAAATCTTTTCTAGGTCTTCTTGGGTATTACCGCAAATTCATAAAAGATTTCGCTAAACTCACCAAACCCCTTACAGAATGTCTGAAGAAAGGTAAAACAATTCTTTGCAATGATCAATATATAAAAACGTTCAAAATCTGTCAAGATATCCTAACTAATGACCCTATATTACAATACCCAGACTTTTCAAAACCATTCGTCCTGACAACCGATGCTAGTAACTACGCAATTGGTGCTATTCTGTCACAAGGGCCTATTGGAAGTGATAAGCCAATAAGTTATGCAAGTAGGACCCTTACTAACTCTGAAACACATTATTCCACGGTTGAAAAAGAGTTGTTGGCTATAGTATGGGCCACCAAATATTTTCGACCATACCTCTTTGGCAGAAAGTTCACAATAGTAACAGACCATAAACCATTGACTTGGATCATGAGTTTAAAAGACCCTAATTCAAAATTAATTCGTTGGAGGTTAAAACTAGAAGAATATGATTACGATGTAGTTTACAAAAAGGGAACAAAAAATGCGAATGCAGATGCTTTGAGTAGAATAAAACCTGGAATATCTGAAACTTTTAAAAATTTAGAAATTTATATGACTGAAGATGAAACTGGAAATACTAATATTTCACTAAAAAGCGTTGGAGGTACTACTATTCACTCTGCTGAAGAAAATATGAACGATGGTATCCCCATTTCCGAAAGACCACTGAATGAATTCGCATTGCAGTTAGTTATAGAGAATTCACATAGAAAACCAAACGTGATACTGAAAACGCCTTTTAAAAACAAACAACGAAGAACTGTCTATATCACAGATTCATCAGAAAGTACAATAGTTGAAATTTTACAAAGTCATTTAACACCCAATCGCCTAACAGCAGTTTATACTAGTGACGACATTTTTAGATTGGTACAAAATGCTTACTCCAAATTTTTCTCACAATCTAAAATTTTTAAAATTATTAGATGCACGGAAATACTTAGGGATATCACAGACATAGATGAACAGGATAAAATAATTACCGATTATCATGCCAATAATAATCATAGGGGGATTAATGAAACCCTTGCACATCTTAAAAGAGAACTATATTTCCCGTTTATGAAAAATAAAATTTGTAAAATTATAAATAATTGTGATATCTGTCAAACTCTTAAATACGATAGAAACCCTCCGAAAGTTCAATTTATGATACCCGAAACACCTAGTATGCCATTAGACATTCTTCATATACATAGATATATATTCCATAAATAATCGGCAAATTCTCACTATCATAGACAAATTCTCTAAATTTGCAGCTGCATATACATTAACAGCCAGAACTAGTATTTTAATAATTAAGTCCTTGAAACATTATATTAGCCTACACGGTATTCCGAAGAAAATTGTCGCAGACTCGGGTGGAGAATTCGCCGCACATATATTAAAAGATTTTTGCAAACAATACAATATAGATTATCACATTACTTCACTTCATACAAGCAGCAGCAATTCACCTCTTGAAAGACTGCATTCAACATTGACCGAAATCTATAGAATAATTCAAAACAAACTCAAGGATACGGATCACGACGAAATCCTCAGCGAAGTCCTAATAACGTATAACAACGCAATTCATTCGTCCACAAAGTTCACTCCATACGAAGTCTTTTATGGTAAACCTTATAAATTCGAAAAATTAAAACACCAAAGTATTCATGAATATTTAAATAAATTACACAAAACTCAAAATGAAATTTATCCTTCCATTAAAACCATACTCGAAGAGAAAACTTCCAAAAATATAGAAAAATTAAATAAAAATAGGGATCCTCCAGAACAATTCCACGAGGGTACAGAGATTTTTAAAAGAGAAAATAGAAGAAACAAATTAACTAAAAGATTTACTAAACATAAAGTAAAAAAGGACAACCGTGTTACTCTAATCACCACTCAAAACAAAAAATTACATAAATCTAAAATTAAGAGAAAACGAAAATTCCAAACCCATTCGTCCAATGATCAAATTGAAATTAATGCAGACACATAATATTTTATTCTATTCTATATTCTCGTATATGTACATGCTTACGTGACAGATATGAGGATTAATCAAATAAATTAAATTAATCAAAGAAATTTGCCAACCAACTTTTGCAAGTTGTTTGAAACAATTCCAATACCAAAATGCAAAACAATTTGAAACAATTTCAATACCAATATGTAAATTTATATAATTTAATTATCATCTAGGTAATAATAAAAAAAAAAAAAAAAAAAAAAAAAAAATATTTTTTTATATATAAGTCTATATATATATAGTATATGTAATATCTGTACGACCAAATTTTGTTAAAGGATAAAATAGAACAGTACCTTTCTTCGTATTAAGATAAGTTGGTAATTAGGTATTTGTTATAATTATAAAAGTAGTACTTTACTGTAGAATAATCCCATACCCTACCTAATCCTGAGAAAATTCAAATGAACACTAGTGGCCGTTAAAATATCTGCAAATCAACAGAAATACATAATAAACCTTAAAAAGGCTTCGGGTCCATCATCAATAAGGTTTCATGCTCCTATCAACAAAATCGCAACAATGCAGCTTTCCATTGATCGTCGCTCAACCTGAGGAGGGAGGAGTTACGTATCATGAACTGACATGAATAAGCAACGGGACCATCTGCAGCGAAAACCAAGTAAACAGGTTTTTCAGTCAAGAGAGAACAGTCAGTCAGCAGATAACTTCGAACGAAGCAAGACTCTAAATCCGCAAATAAAAATTTATAACGTTTTAAAAGTTTGTATTTTTTATTTTATAAAAAATTACTAACGTAACTTAACTCGCGCCGCGCCGACTCAAAATTAGTTACATACATTAGCTTACAAATTAGTTATTAAAACTAAAAAGGTTCATTTATATTTTTCACTTTTCAGTTTCTTTTTTCGTCGGTTCAATTTTTTGTTAAAGTTTTTTTTTTCTGGATTTTCCGTTCCTGAAATTGTTGACAGATCAATATATATATTGGCGTATCAATATATTAGGATTTTTTGAAGTTAATTTTTTAAATCTTGTGTTAAAATATTAAATAAAATTTTCTATAGCAAAAAAATTTATTTTCTTCTTTTAAGTCCATTTTCAAAAAAGCTTAAAAATTTTTATAAAACCAAAAAGTTTTTCTGTTATTTTTGTATGATTTAAAAGTAGAAGCATCAAGCATGTATTAGTCAAATTTGGCCATCTCGCGAGAAATTAGTTCAATTATAGTTTGTAGGAAAAACAACTGGAATTTATGCCAATCATTAACAGATTTGCTACCCAGATATTTAATATGTAATTTATTTCCTAAGCTAAACAGTTCTTGAGCGCGATCCATGCTTCTTGCAATGCGGGATGAACGTGTACAGCACGTTGAGCTAGTTTTAATTGCATTTTTTTATCTATATGTTTAGTAGCCGTGCTGGCCAAAATGAGACATCTCGCAGCATCCTCTGAGCTTTTCCTACGCAATTAAATAAACAATTATTCTGCATATTAAGAAAAGAGAATATTTCCTCACGTATTGTCTTTCAAACCCAAAATCATAGTACTCTGAGCAACTTTCGACACAGCAATCAAATGTCTTTTGGACTTTGGATAATTTTGGAGAATATAATTGGCTAGCATTCCGCGGAGAAGAGAATATTGTGGATACAAATGGACACGAGACAAGAGATGAATCAAGCCTTCCTGAACTTGTTTCTGAAAATCAAATTTTAATACTTCATTCAAAAAGATAACCAATAACACTTACTTTCGATAAATAAAATTGAGAATACAAAAACGCAATGTGGTGACAGTATCGGGGATCATCTTCGTACTTTCGCAAATCTTCCAGAATTGTTTCTGATAACTGGAAGTCGTCATGGAGAAGGCCAAGGGCGCAAGCAGAGAAAAATGCTTCGATGGGAGCGTTAGTGAGTGCAATACTTAAATTCAAAGATCATTATATTATCACCTAAAGCACTTGCATATTTCCTTACCACTGAAACAAGATATTCTTTGTATCCTGCTCTCCGTGGGCGGCGTAGACCATTGGAGACATTGCGGCTAGAATCAAAGCCTTTTCACCTTCATTCGACGTAAGCCATTCAAGAGCAGAATTGTAAACAGAGTAGGAGTCCTCATATTGTTCTGCACTGAAATAAGCCAAAGCAAGGCCAGTAGTCGATCTCAGGGTGGCTTCTGAAACGGAATTAAACGCGTCGATCGCTTTATCTTGCTCTCGGCTCTTTAGATAGATATATCCAAGATTACACAGAAGTTTATCTTTCTTTCCTGGTTTGGCTAATTTAATTGCCTGTCGGTACGCTTTTATAGCTGATCGCCAAAGCCTAGCCTTAAAGTTAAGGTAACCAGAATATGAAAGGGATTCAATGGAAGAGTTCAAGTCTTCCGCTGCTGTATACCAATTGATAGAATCCAGGGCGACAGGAATTGCATGCATATTCCCAATAGCATACTTGTACCGTGGATCTTGTAAATTATCCGGATTGGAGAGTATGTTGCAGACCCAGTGTGCATATCCTACCGCAGACTCCACGTGAAATTCCAGTTGAGTGCAGTGTCGAAACAGATCCATAGCTTCCTCGTCTATGCTAAGCTCCTCAGCTATTATTGCCTGGCCAATCCAAGCATTCACAAATAATGGGTTCGACTGTTGGGCTTTTTGAAATGCAAGATTTGCGAGTTTGATTTCGTTTTTAATTAAATAAATCACTCCTAAATTAGTCCAAGTAATCGCGATCTTCCGATCTACTTCCAAGGCTTTAATAAAGCAATGCTGAGCAACAGCAAGATCGTCGATTTCTGGAATCGATAACAAAACAAATATTTTGAACGTTTTATTCAATAATTTGAATTTAATATAATATTTAAAGAAATATATCAATATGTAAATGATGAGTTTTTTTAATTAACAGATATTCGAATCCGGCGTATTTTTTGACCCATACTTCACAAACTCGTCGAAATCAAAACTAGATTTATTTTCATCAGTTTCTTTCAGAATTATTTGTATAGCATCTTCCAAAACTTCTTGAAACTGCAGCAGTTTACTTCGAAAAGCTCTTCCCAATGCGCGATAACTGATCTGGTTTGCACTGTGAGGCTGTGCTTGGAGCGCTTCGTCATAGAATTTCTTCTTTTCATCTATTGTTAACTGTCTCCATTTGCATCCAGCTTTTGTCAACAATTCCCGGTAATCATTGAACTGCTCTTGATTTTTTAAAAAGTTGATAAAGTTAATGAACGGATTCCTTGAAGGTTTAAAGATCTTTTTCTTGATAATTGATCGCTGAGAACCACAATTGTTTTTCAAAGTTGATGGCATTTTCAGAATTTTCGAGAACAATATAAATTACTTGATTTGATTACTTAAATTTGCTGCTTAAACTCAATGTCAGAATATGCTAGCACTGATAAATTTAGTATGCTTTGCATTTTTATGTAAATTGAATGGAATCCTACTTAGTTTTTAAGAGTACTTTGATAACTTTACGAACCTTTTGAAGCATGTATGACTCCCAGAAGGTTCCAATTTTGCCAACGCGAAGGTTGCTGTTTAATTGTTTGTATGCTTGAATCCATTGCTAGTTTCATATAATTCAGTGATTTGGAAGTTCGGTTGATTGTAGCTAGTTTGTAATAACACAATGACAATTCGTACCACACGAAATTGTTCTCAGAATGATGTTTCAAAGCACGAGTATAAAATCTAACAGGTTTCCAGTTTATATAAGAATCACATTCGTAAAATTCAGCAACTACTCACTTCGCAGCAAATTCAAATAATTCTTGTCTTTCTAAAACGATGGTGTCCTTTTCTTGTCCAAAAAGCTTTCCAGAAACATTTAAATATGCTTTTGATACTGGCAGACATGCGACCATAACAAAAACGTTAGCCATATTTCGCCAAAGCCATACCATGTCGCTTTTTGTAATCAAGAATGCTCTGAAAGGTCGATCAGATAAAATACATTAGCTTTATCAAATACTGGTTCTAATATACTTCTGCAAATGAATTGCTGCTTGCTGCAAGTGGTGTTTGCACCGTCCAAGAAGACGTTGTTGCAGTAAATCAATGGCTAATTTGTAATGGGCCTCCGCTGTTTCCTTTAGTGCGGGCAAGTAATCTGGGCTTCTCATTAAGAGCTCTTTGAAAGCATCTATTCCTTCCGGATACATGTGCAATGTCTAAAATATTTGTTCCTTAACTATTTAAAAAAGCTGAGACCATTATTTTGCCAGATATTCTCACAGTTTTGATTACTGCAATTTGGAGCTTTGCATAATTATTCCATTCATCAATTTCTAAAATTTTTTGGAAGACTTTCATAGCGGAATTGAGTGAACCTCTTTGAAAATAACAGTCTGCTAAACCTTCCCAAAGCAGGACATCGTTTAAGTCGTATCGAATAGCTGAACGGAAATTATGGATTGCCTAAACAATGATCACTGTTCATTTTCTGCAATTTGAGTTTACTATTATAAATTACCTCATCAAAATTTTTTATACTTAAGTTATGTAATCCAAGTTGAAAAAGAGCCCATTTGGAGTCTTTCCCCTCCACATACTTGACAATATTCTGGAGTAGTGCTGAGTTGAGATCCTATAATTAATGTTTAATAGTTAATTCTCCTTGAATGATGAATCAAATTTAAACATACATATTCCTCGCGCTCTCTGTACATTGAACTTAAGTAATTAACCACGGCTTGATCAAGCGGATTCAAATAGACACATTTTTCAAAACACTTCTTAGCTCGATTGATGTCTTTTAACCCAACATACACGTTTCCAAGCCACCTAAAACATTCTGAAAAATATGTCTTTTGCTTGGTCGCCTTTAGCAGACATGTTAAAGCATTATTATAGTCTCTTATTTCGGCGAACTTTCTTCCCTTCAGTAAATTTACTTCAAACAATTCTTCATTCAGGCCACATAAAAGTGATACGCCATCTTTCGGACAGCTAAAACAAGTGCATATAAGCGGGCATTATTAATTTTTTCAGCTCCTTGCCTAATTTACCTCATAAATTCGGCTTCTAAGCAAACCGCTATACTATCTGCTCCCATATTTTTTAATTTTATTAATGTTTCCGACGCTTGTGTACATTCACCTGCACCAAGGTAAGCTCTGGAATTAAACGGTTTTTACGGAGCATATCTTTGTACATAATACATTGATGTATTTACCTAGTCAAAGCCGTAATAAGTTCCACATTTTCTGCACTTTGAACTGAAGAAATTTCGTTTTCTAATATTTTTATTGAACACTTTAAGTCATTTATTTCTGTAGAAAAACTGAAGCAAATTGCTACATTTTTGGAATTAGAATTTAATTTTTGGAAAATGTTTGCTGCTAATTTGTAAGCCCCTAATTCTTTATAGGATAATGCGAGATACTCCATTGCAAGTTCAGAATTGGGTAGTATGTCTTTTAATTTTGTTAATAAATTTCTAGTTTGAATAAAATCTTTTGACTCGTACATTTTTAATGCTTTGATGAGAATCGCGAGACCAGAATTTTTGTTTAGGTTCAACAAGTGTTCTACGTAACTTTCTATTGGTTTACTTAAGGCAGCTTCATATTGGTGAACATCAATTTTGTAGTTTTCACAGTAAATTTTGCAAATCCATTCTAAGGAATACATCTGCTCCGGATACTGATCAGACATCCGACACGCTTCTGCAACTAGAAGGCTGAAGTCCTTTAATTTGTAGAGCTGTTTTAAGTAGCGCTTAAAGAACTCTATATGGTTTTCCATTCCCTCATCGCTTACCGCTACTTTCAACGCCGGTTTTAGCTGAGATTTGTAAATGTAGTTCTTCATAAAAACAAATGGTTCTATTGGACTTACAAGAGGTTCCCAGTCTTCTTGAGTTTCATTTTGCTTAATAAAAATTTTCGCCAAACACTTTAAAGCTGATTTTCTTCGTTCTTCATCAGATGATTCCGATTCATCTTTCAGTATTTCTATGCACTCATTCACGTTTTTGTTATTGGAAGCTAAAGCTATTTTGTTATGGTATTCCAAATATTTTTCCCTGTTTAATAATGGAAGCTTCTTAAATTGACATGAAATCATGAGGAAAATACATACGGGACCAACTTTAGTAGCTTTTTCAAGATACCAGGCAGCTCTTCAGAGTCAGCACAGTTCACAAGGCCCTGCAGGGCTACAATGGGCTCTTCGGAACATTCTGTCGCTTTTCGCAAATACTTTGTTGCCTTTAAAGAATAGTCACATCATTTCAAATTACTGCTAACATTTCCTACCGTTTTTTTGTCATTTTCTTGATACGCTGCTCCCAGTAGGACGAGTCCCATGTAGTTTTCAGGTTCAAGTAGTAAAATTTGCTGAAAGCCAAATGTTTCATAATTAGTTTCTTTAATATTGGGAGCTTGCCTTGCATTTCTCTATAGCGTTCTCATAGTTCTTATTTTTAATATGTTCTCGAACATTCTTTAATAGCCCTTTAATTTCTTTTGGATTCATTTTTCTATATAAACACTACTCCACTAATGATGCTGTCAGAACGAAGGTTGTATATAGACATTAGACACGAAGTTAGCTGTCATGCATGATATAAAAACATCATGATACAATAAACATAAGGTATGCCAATGATTTCTCACCCGCGCCATTTTGCGCGTCATCGGGTTCACCCAATGAGCATTCGAAGGTTTGACAGCTTTTTGTATACAAATTCTTGTGCAAGTTTTAAAAGTTTTTAAAGATTTTTAATAGTTTTTAATATTAATTGGTACCATTTTGTATTTAAAATGGTTAAGTGTGCAATAAACAACTGTAAAAATGTCATAAAAAGAAAATGTGGTTAAGAATCATTAAAATATTTTGCTTTTCCGAAAGATCCTGAAATACTGTTATTGTTGATTAAGGTAAAGGATGTAAATGTAGAAGAAGTGAAGAAGTTATTTTTTAGATGCTGTAGCCGCGAAGCCGGCAGATTCCCTGGTAAAAAAAGTAATTGTGGAGGAAAATTAAAACGACTAGGTTTGTTAGTTAAATTGATCTTTTATTGCGGCGCTTTGAGAACAGACTAATCTGAGAGTGCTGTCGAAATTACAAATTTGTTACCCATAAGAGTTCTGAACAAATAAAACCCGTATGGAACGGTAAATTGAAACTATTGAATTTAAGCAGAAACAACAAGAGATATGAATGCAAGCAAGTACATGTAGAGTTATATAGATAAAAATATACAAACAGTAGACTCTAAAATTAAGCGATTATTTTCGCAAATTAATTGAAGAACGGTTGACTCTTAAATTATGCAAATATTATATACTAATGAAAGTTGCTCGAGAACATTCCGCCCGCCTCCTGTCCTGGTTCACATTTGAAGTAGATGCCGCCCGCCGTATCAAGTCGGGGTATTTTGCGTGGTCTTCATCTGACGATAGGTAAGACACAGAATTTGCTAATTGGTCGTTTCATAATGTTGTCCTTGGTCTTTATAGTGGCAACTCTAATGAGACCATCGGATCCAGGGTGAACATCTTGAATTCGTCCTAATAGCCAGTTAGCAGGTGGTAGGGATTCATGTTTCACAAGGACTAGGGCACCAACTTTTACATTTGTTGCGGTGGTTGTCCATTTGGTCCGACCTGAAGATTATTTAGGTATTCTAAGGACCAACGGTCCCAAAACTTCTCATGCAGTTGATGTATAAGTTGCCATCGATTCAATCGAGACATGCTGATTGCTTGTAGGCTCGGTTCTGGGATTGTTAAGAGAGGTGATCCACAGAGGAAGTGTCCCGGCGTGAGAGCCTCCAGGTCATCGGGGTCCGAGCTGATAGGGCAGATCAGCCGAGAGTTGAGGCATGCCTCTATTTGGGTTAGAAGCGTGTATAATTCCTCGAAGGTCAAAATTGTGTTTTCCAAGATCCGCTTCAGATGATGTTTGGTGGACTTAACTCCTGCTTTCCAAAGTCCTCCGAAATTGGGAGCCTGTGGTGGAATGAAATGCCAGTCGGTACCTTGGCTGATAAGAAGAGTTCGTAATTCAGGAGGTAGTTGAGCTTTTAAAAGGAAGAACGAGTGTTTGAGTTCGTTTTCCGCTCCAACGAAGGTTTTGGCGTTATCGCTGTAAATTTTGCGACAGAACCCTCGCCTGGCAGAGAAGCGGTTGTAGGCAGCGATGAATGCTTCGCTGGACAAATTAGAGACTAGCTCTAAATGTATTGCTTTGACTGCAAGACACACAAACAACGCGATGTAGGCCTTGTGCGCTGGTATACCTCGTCCTGGGCCATACTTGACCTGAATAGGTCTTGCATAGTCTAATCCAGAAAATAGAAATGGTCGAGCGGCTTTTACACGATCAGCTGGAAGCATTCCCATGAGTTGAGTTTGCGCAAGAGCTCTTTGGCGGAAGCATTTTAAGCAGCGCTTGATGTGGTGCTTGACCTTTTCGCGGCAAGAAACTATCCAGAATCCTTGTCGTACATGACTGACACATAAGGTGGTTCCTCCATGTAAGGTTTGCTGATGAGAGTCAGCGATGATGAGGTTCGCAAGTTGACAATTTTTTGGTATGAGGTATTGGTGTTTTGCGTCAGGAGCAAGAATTGAATTCTGTAACCGACCGCCAACGCGAAGCGTGCTTGTAGATTTGTCAAAGAATGGCGATAGACGTAAGCCGGAGGTACACGATACGGAAAACGTCGTATTTATAAGCGATACGCCGTATTTCATATCGTGTGACTCGACGATAAGCAATATGGTGTATCGCTTATAAGTATTCCAAAAATTTCGGAATACTTTCGGCACATCCAAGCAATTTGCGGGGTACAAATTTCCCGAGTCACACCATACAAAACTTTATGAACACAGTTTTGAGATTACTGCTCTTACGGGCGGCACGGCGCCCCGGTAATCTGTGAATTGCAAAATACAGGTTGCAAACTCATTTTTGCTTATCGTGTGACTCGATGTGTCAAAAGTGACATCCACAAAGATATTTCCTTATAAATATGACGTTTTCCGTATCGTGTACCTCCGGCTTTAGTAGATGGCTTTTGGGGTTGATTTTCCTTCCAGTTGCAAGGTGGTTATATTCCGTGGGAAACCCCGCCTCCTGCGAGGTTTTAATCCAGAACACCAACGAATCGTTGATTTCAGCTGAGGTAAGTGGTCCCAGGGAGCGGTTGTTGATGGGCGTCCGCAGATGTTTGACGAACCGTTTATAATAGGCTGTTATTCGAAGAAGTCGATCGAGAGATGAATATCTATTAATCAAGTCCCAAATTTCGGTAGGAGTTGCTAAAACTGCTACATGGGACACTTTCCGTTCTTCGAGATCCAGTTCGAGATTGGGTTGCGGGTTGAAATTATAAGTCGGCCAAGATGTAGAAGGTAAATTCAGCCAAGATGGGCCAATCCACCAAATGGAATAGTTTCGTAGCTTCGATGGTGGGATTCCTCTAGAAGCTATATCAGCTGGATTACTGGATCCGGGGACGTGTTTCCACTTAGCCGAAGGAACTGTTTCATGAATGCTGCTTACGCGATTCGCCACGTAAGGTTTCCATTTAGACGGATGAGCCTTAAGCCACGTTAATACAGTCTGTGAGTCGGTCCAGCAATAAGTAGCAACGTCAAGAAAGTTCATAGATGTTTGAACTGTCTTAATGAGTCGAGCCATAAGCCATGCACCAGCAAGTTCAAGCCTTGGTATGGAAATCCTTTTAATTGGTGCGAGTTTTGTCTTAGAGCACAACAAGGATACTTGGACATTGTCAAGGTCATGAAGAACGCGTAAATAAATCACAGCTGCGTAAGCCTTTTCTGAAGCATCCGAAAATGCGTGTAACTCATATGAGAGAATCGAGGTGTGGCAACCTAACCATCGAGGGACTGTTATAAGTTCTAGCTATTTCAGTTGAGCTCTCAAAGATAGCTATTCACGTACGACGGTATCCGGAAGTGCTGAATACCATTCTACCTTAAGTAACCATAGCTGTTGAAACATGGCTTTGGCTGGAAGAACTGCGGGAGTGAGGAAGCCCAAGGGGTCGTAAAGTTTTGCCACATCTGAAAGTAAATTACGTTTTGTAATAATAGAAGGAGGATCACCTAGTGTGACCTTGAATCCGAAAGTGTCGGATTTCGGATTCCATTGAAGACCCAAAGTCTTAACTACTGTATCCTGTTGAAGGTTTAAAGTAGGTGTGAGGGATTGTAGATCACTCTCTATTGTTTGAAGAAGTTTGTCACTATTTGATGACCATTTATGTAGTAGAAAGCCACCAGATCTCAGAATTCCAATTAGCTGATTTTGTTTTTGTAGAGCGTCGGCTTCAGAATCTGCGCCGGATAGGATGTCATCAACGTAGGTTTCATGGCGAAGGATGTTTGCTCCAAGTGGATAAAGATGTCCTTCGTCCAAGCCAAGTTGAAGAAGCGTACGTATAGCTAAGTACGGTGCTGACTTTGTACCGTATGTCACAGTACATAAACGGAAGTCTTGCAAAGTCTCAGTCGTAGATTCCCGCCATATGACTCTTTGTAAATCAGCATCTCGCTGATCAATTCGAATCTGTCTAAACATCAGCTTTATATCGGCGGCGAACACATAAGCATACATTCTCCAGGTTAGGATGATGGAGCGCAAATCAGTTTGAAGTTTGGGTCCTGCAGATAAGTAGTCATTCAAGGAGAGACCGCCTCTTGATTTCCGAGAACCGTTGAAAACCACTCTAAGCTTAGTGGTAAGACTGTCTTCTCGCATTACTCCATGATGAGGGAGGTAGAAGACCGAAGAGGAAGTTGTTGTTTTGTTGTTGATAGGCTCCATGTGATGGAGAGCTTGGTATTCACGCATGAAAGAAATGTAATGAGTGTTGAATGTAGGATTCAAGTCAAATCGTTTCTCCAAAGAGAGAAAGCTTCTCAGTGCTGCCATTCGAGTATCTCCGAATATCACACAATCCTTGTAGCAGGGTTTAATTGGAAGACGAACGATTTAGCGTCCGCTCGAATCGCGTTTTACAGTTTCCGAATAGAACTGTTCGCATGCTGAATCTTCTTCTGTAAGATAGGGTTCAGGGACAGTTGATTCTTCATATTCCCAAAACTTTTGAATGAGTGTGCTCAAACCCTCCTCACCAGAATCGATCTGCGTATGAAGGACTCGTTTTGTTGCTGTTTTGCAAGATGTTTTGATGGGACCCGACAAGATCCAACCTAGCACTGTGTTTGGTGCAGCCGGATGCCCTGGCCGAATGTCTTCCAATAGGAACTCGTGGTAAATGTCCGCTCCGATGATTAGGTCAATCGGAGAATTATCATCTAATGTCGGGTCAGCGAGTTGCAGATCGCGTAAGTGGGGCAACTCGTTTTCTTTAGTTGCACTAGGCTTTCTTATATCTGTAAGTGTCGATAGCACTAGCGCATGAGCAGTTAATTCGAAGTCAGAATGTAAGCAGGACTGTATTGTCAGCTTTACCCTTTTAGTAGCAGCACCGATTTGATTCGAACCAAGGCCAGTTAGAGGAACGTTGACTTTGGTCTCAGGTAATTGAAGGAAGTCAGCAATGGATGAAGTAATAAACGTACCTTCAGATCCCTGATCAAGAAGTGCCCGAGCCTGTATTCTGTTGCCATTAGACGATTTCAAGATAACTCTTGCAGTAGCTAGGAGAACATGGTCAACAGATCGGAGTGTAGTACTGGTAGCAAGTGCTGCAAGTGAGTTGGCTGATGAAGAAGCTCCACTCGTGGTAGGTGGCGGCGGGCATGTTGTAGCCACAGAAACCGCCTGACTAGGAGAAGTAGTAGTTGATTTAGGTGAGTCTTTATGTAAAAGTGAATGATGACGCTGTTGGCAATGTTTGCATCTATGAGGTGACGGGCAATCAGTTAAGGAATGATTTGCTCTGAGACAGTTAAAGCAAAGACGGTGTTCTTTTACTACTTCGATTCTTTGGGGAACGTTACGTTGTCTGAATGAAGGACAGTACAGCAAATAGTGATTGCCGTCGCAGTTGGGACATTTTCCCGCTGTAGTTACGTGATGAGCTTTCAAAGGGTTGCCTTTTTGTTGAGGCCTTTGAAAGGAAGCTTTTTGAGATTCTTTCTGATTGACTACAGAGCCTGCAGCTTCAAGAGTATGAATGCGATTCTTCAGAAAACTTAATAACTTATCAAACTTAACTAGTTCCGTATCCTCGCTGATAGAAGACTCCCAATCCTTTCGGGTAATGGAATCAAGTTTGTTTACAGTCAAGAAAATCAACCAGTCATCCCATGAGTTAACTGGTCGACCGAGACTTTCTAGTGCCTTGATTGCCTCGGTAGTCCCGTCGTAAATTTTTTTTAGATCAAGGGCTGTTTCGGATTTCATTGCCGGTAGCGAAGTGAGAAGCTTAAGATACGAATGGACAATTAAGCGTTTGTTCTCGTACCTATCCGTTAAAATTTCCCACGCGGATACATAATTAGCGTCAGTAATGGCTGTATTTCTCACCAACTTTTCAGCTTCTCCAAATAAAACAGATCTCAAATAATATAATTTTTTGAGAACCCGAAAGTTTTTCGTTTGAGTCTATTAGGCTTTTAAATAAATCGCGAAAAGAAGGCCAGTCTTTTAATTCTCCACTAAATTTGGGTAATTGTATGTTAGGTAATGGTTGTGCATGATTGGAAGTCATCAGTGTAATTGCCGGTACTGCAGAAGCTTGAGGGGGGCACACTGAATTCAATAAATCGTTAATATAACCAACTGCTTCGCAATAGGCAATTTCCGTGTCATCACCCTCATTGTTCTTAAAGTAATTCTTCTCTAGATCCTCAGGAGTAGCTTCAGTTATTAGTCTAGGATGGATTTGAATAAATCCCTCTGTATACGATGCAAGAAGCATTTTATATAACAATTTGATATCAGACGAATTTAGACTAATTGGACCCCTCTGAGTTCGAAAATCGCTGTTGGCATCTCGAAACCTGGACCGGAAGCCCGGAATCCAAGATGGCGACCAAGATGGCGTCAAATATACTGATTTCAATATTTCGCCTATTATTTGGCCTAGAAACGTGATTTAAAGTGCTCATAGGTGGTTTTCGAGGCTCAGGAAATCTATACCAGAGGTCCGGAATCCAAGATGGCGTTCAATATGGCGTCCAAGATGGCGTCAGATACCCTGATTTCAATATCTCGCCTATTATTTGGAGGCCTAGAAACATGATTTACAGTGCTCATAGGTGGTTTTCGAGGCTCAGGAAATCTAGACCAGAGGTCTGGAATCCAAGATGGCGTCCAAGATGGCGTCAGATACCCTGATTTCAATATCTCGCCTATTATTTGGCCTAGAAACGTGATTTAAAGTGCTCACTGTGGGTTTTCGAGGCTCTGGAAACCTGGACCGGAGGCCCAGAATCCCAGATGGCATCAGATAAACTGATTTTAATATCTCGCATATTACTTGACCTAGAAACGTGATTTAAAGTACTCATAAGGGGTTTTCGAAGCTCAGGAAGGCGTTGAAATGCATGAAAACCAAGTTTTACTACTAAATCATACGTACCTATATCTCAAATCAGAAGATTATTAAATAATGGACACGTAAATCAATAAACCGAAATCGAGATTTCGAAATTAAAAAAACGGTTGAGTGGCTTCAATTCCATCACTCGATACTGAGCGTCTACTACAAGTTAACACCGGGCGTGGGAAAGAAAAGCTTTCTCACGCAAAATTGAGGAGTTTCACCCCAAAGTCGGTGCAACGTGACCGGAAAGTCAGCACATTGGAGTTGCAGCAAAAAATGGGATCATTTAGCATAGCTAGAGTTAAGTCGAAATTGTAAATTTAGTCTTTAAGAAGTTCTAGACGAATAAAGTTCTGAGTTTAAAATTTGTTTTTTTTATTTTGAATAAACCTAATAAAATTAACTGGCGCCCGAGCAGGGACCGTTGGAGATCAAATAAAGTCAATTGTTGTGTGATAACCATTTCCGCGACTAACACAGTACAGAACCACGCAGTAACCAATCGTGTCAAAACTTACGTTGTGTTACTAAATTGTGTGCGAAAAAATTTTAAGTGACTTTTAGTGGCAAGTAGGGAAGTAAGAATCCCCAACGATCGCAATACCTAATTAGGATCAGGAAACGAGGCCCCGGAGTCACCAACGCAGCTAGAAACTCGTCGTTGGACAAAACGGAGTCGCCGAAGAAACAAATTCATCGACGACAGCCGCCTGACCTGTTGCGAACAAAGACCACAACCACAACCGGTCCCCCCCGAACTCAGTGAGGACAACAAACCACCAGGAACAGCGTGTGGAAACTCTTCTAGAACAAGACTCATCATCCAGATACCCAAATGAACGTCCTCCGTTTAGGATATCTACTACTGTAAGTTACATCTCTTAGAATTTTTTTTTTATGAACAACTAGGAATTGCCCAGAATAAATCTGAAAGAAAACCTGTAAAACTAATCATAAATAGGAAAAGGGCCATTAAATTCAATCAAAATAAAGATAATAAATAAAAAATACAGATTTTATAAAGTTTATAAGTTGCGGTGCAAAACAATTTCATTAAAGAGCTGAAAGTAAAAGTGAAATACTAATTTAGAAAAAAGTTAATAAAACAAATTTAAGATTTTGAATTTTTCTTTTTGAGTGATTAAATTGTAATTGTGGGAAAAATAAAAGTAAAGAAACCGAAAATGGAAACTAATAACATTATAAAACCACCCAAGCTAATTACAATTCAGGAAGAAGCAGGCGTGTCTAGACCTTCTACGCAATCCCAAAACCTATCCGATCAAGTCACAGCTGTAGTAACTGAAGCCTTAAGGAGAGAAGGCAAAATTATTTTAAGTTCCCTCTTAAACCCAAATTCTGAAAGCAATCACGATGTCGATCAAACAATTAACGTAGCTTTAGACGAAAATCTAACCGACATGGATAAAATACCCGATGTCGTCAAAAGCCTCAGGGAATTCTCAGGTAATCCGGGAGAATTCGGATCCTGGAAAAAGAGCGTAGACAGAATACTAACAATTTACGAACCATTAAAAGGTAGCGCCAAATACTATGGCATTCTTAGTGTTATAAGAAATAAAATTGTCGGACATGCCGACATCGCATTAGAATCATACAACACCCCTTTAAATTGGGATAAAATATCGAAATGTCTCACACTACACTATGCGAATAAACGCGATTTAGGTACACTCGAATATCAAATGACCACGCTAGTACAAGGCAGGTCAACCGTGTCTGAATTTTATCAGGAAGTCTACCAACATTTATCACTGATATTAAATAAATTGTGTTGCATGGACTTAAATCAAGAATCGCTCAATGTTATGACCCAGTCGTATCGGGACAAAGCGCTCGACACCTTCGTAAGAGGACTTCGAGGGGAATTACCTAGGCTATTGAGTGTAAAGGAACCAGTGGACCTACCACAGGCCTTGCACCTTTGCCTAAAATTAGAAAATATGGATTTCCGCAGCCAATACGCGTACAATGCGAATCACAATCGAAGAAATTTCAACCCGCCTACACCCCCTAGAAGATCAATATCACATTCACAACCACAACGAACTGTGTCAAACTACACCCCGAGGACACCCTTTTACCCCGAATTAGTTAACTTCCCATCAAGAAATCAAAACTATCAACAACCCCATTTCCTAACGCGGCCCCCACAACACTCACATAATCAACAATCGCTTCCTCATAATTTCCAAAATCCTCGTAGCCTCCCTCCAAAACCCATGCCCAAACCGGAACCCATGGATGTCGATCGATCCATGCATTCAAGGGTAGTGAATTACATGAATCGACCAACACAACAGCAGTTCATGCAGAAAAGACCACTATCCCGACAATCCCATCCTCCGCCTAAACAACAAAGAATTTTCAATTTGAGAGCACAAGACCCCTCAATGGAGAACGCGATCAGAAACTACGAGCAAGACATAAGACGAGCAGATGCTTATTATGAACAAACACTCGTTGATTATACCGAAACAATGGAAACTCAAAATCTAGGGGACACCGAACCAATCGACGATATTCATTTTTTAGATTAACGTGCTCTTCGCTACCATATTACGAATTCGTCGCGGAGAGCGGGAAAATTTTTAGATTCCTCATAGACACAGGATCGAATAAAAACTATATCCAGCCACGCTACATTAGAGACCCCATTCCCAACAAAAAAAAACTTTTTTGCAAGATCTGTCATAGGAAGTATCGAAATAACGCACCATGCTTTCATAAATCCGTTCGGTCCACCCGTTGAAAAACAAAAATTTTTTCTCCTCCCTAGCCTTGTCGCCTTTGATGGCATCATAGGTAACGATAGCCTCAAACAATTAAATGCAATAATCTACACTAACGAGAGCTTCATGATCATTAAACCAGGCATTAAACTACCCCTTAAGCAATAAGCTTCCGAATCTGTAAATTCCCTAAACCTTAGGACCACACACATGAACAATACACAAATCGCAAAACTAAACAACATTATCCAGCAGTGTCCCAATTTATTTGCCGACCCCGACGAGAAACTGACGTACACAACAGTTGTGAAAGGCGAGATTCGAACAGTTTCCGATGAACCCGTCTACTCGAAATCTTACCCGTACCCCATGGCGTTTAGAGAAGAGGTAAATAAGCAGGTTGAACAACTCTTAAGGGATGGAATAATAAGACCATCCAGAAGTCCCTACAACTCCCCAGTATGGGTAGTCCCCAAGAAAATGGATTCATCTGGAGAAAAAAAGTTCAGATTGGTCATAGACTATAGGAAGCTGAACTCGGTAACCGTGCCAGACAGATACCCGATACCAGAAATCGGTGAAGTCCTGGCAAATTTGGGAAAAACCCAATACTTTACTATAGCCGACTTAAAAAGCGGATTCCACCAGATTCCACTAAAGGAATCAGACATCGAGAAAACAGCGTTCTCTATTAATAATGGAAAATATGAGTTCACCCGATTACCGTTTGGGCTGAAAAATGCCCCGTCAATCTTTCAAAGAACACTAGATGATATATTGAGGGAACATATCGGGAAAAGATGTTATGTCTATATAGATGATATTATCATCTTCGGCGAGAACGAAGATGATCATTTTAAAAATATGGAAGTTGTTTTCAAGACCTTAGAATCGGCAAACATGAAGATTCAGTTAGACAAATGTGACTTCTTCAAACAAGAAGTCGAATTCCTAGGATTTATTGTTTCAAAAGACGGAATAAAGACAAACCCACAAAAAGTACAAGCAATCGCAAATTTCCCAAAGCCAAAGACCCTCAAGGATCTTAGATCTTTCCTCGGAATGTCAGGGTACTATCGGCGATTCATTAAAGACTACGCGAAAATCGCAAAACCCCTGACATCCCTTTTAAGAGGGGAAGACGGACGAGTGTCCAAAAACATGTCAAAAAACAAAATAATCACTCTCTCCGAAGAAGCAAACGAGTCATTTGAAAAACTGAAAAATTCCTTAATATCCGAAGAAGTAATACTGAAGCATCCCAATCTAAATAAAGAATTCCACCTGACCACTGACGCTTCAGACTACGCCATTGGCGCCGTACTGTCGCAAGACAACAAACCAATAATCTTTCTGTCGAGAACTTTAAGTAAAACGGAAGAGTGTTACGCCACAAACGAGAAAGAAATGTTGGCTATCATCTGGGCCTTGAATTCTTTAAGAAACTTCCTCTACGGCTCCAAAAAGGTGAAGATTTTTACCGATCACCAACCATTGACGTACGCGCTCAGCAACAAAAACACGAACTCCAAAATGAAAAGATGGAAAGCAATCCTGGAGGAGTACAATTATGAGTTATATTACAAACCAGGAAAGGCCAACGTCGTTGCTGATGCCCTATCCAGGCCCCCAACTTTAGTTAACTCAATGACATCAACTCAACACAGTAGCGAGAGTTCCTCACACAACCTAATACCCTCAGTCACAGTACCACTCAACGTCTTTCGCAATCAGTTAATATTGCGCAAAGGCAACGAAAATAATTACCAATTGAACAACCCCTTTTCAAATTATCATAGACACATCCTCATTCAACCACAATACACACAAACAGATATCATAAATATTTTCAAAAAATACCTAAACCCCAAAACCATTAACGGACTCACCACCGACGAAGGAACCATGGGAGAAATTCAGGAAATTTACCCAAACCATTTCGCAGACTACAGAATCCGTTTTACTCAAACATTAGTTGAAGATGTCGAAAACGAAACAGAACAAGAAGAAATCATTTTAACCACTCATCGCAGAGCACACCGAAACGCGGAGGAGAATCGAATACAGATACTGCAACAATATTATTTCCCCAGAATGAGCCAAAAAATAAAAAGACTTCTCAAAAATTGCAAAATATGCAAAGAAAATAAATAGGAGAGGCATCCCAATAACCCAATCATGAATCCTACCCCTATCCCAACATATCCCGGTCATACCCTTCACATCGACATCTATCAACTAAAAGACCATTTAGCATTGACGGCACTAGACAAGTTCACTAAACTAGCCCAAGCCAAAATTCTTAATTCTAAAGCAGCCCAAGATATCCGAAGACCACTTCGCGACCTAATATTTTTCTACGGTGTTCCCGAAGTCATTGTACTCGATAATGAGAAATCCCTCCATGCGGTGACATTGACAGCGATGATGGAGGAACTAAACATAACGATCATAAAAACTCCCCCCTATAAAAGCGAAACTAACGGACAAGTGGAACGCTTCCACTCGACCCTCACCGAGATAATAGGCCGTATTTATAAAAAACAAGCATTTGCTTTGAAGTAAAAGGAAGAAGTAAAAGGTAGGACTAGAAAGTCAAAGGTAGAAGTAAAAGGTTCTACTTCAAAACGTATTTATAATCTTTACCTTTTCCTTGCAAGCAAATACTTCACATAAAAGAAGTAAAGTGTGCAAAGAATTTACGATTCGGAGTCCAAACGTGTTACAAAAATTTCCGAAATTGCAATTCATATTTGGAGTTCAGCAATTCGTATACAGTTTATTTGTTTGTTCATGTGTTTCAAAATAATGAAATATATTGAGGATGGCGACGCCGTGCCGCGGTCCACCTTTTCTTTGATGTTGTTTGGAAAAACCTCTCAGCAACAAGAAATTAAGACTGGCGACAAGGTAAATCGTCTTCAACTATCGATATGTAATAAAAGGGTCACCTCAGAGGATTTTAAGTAAATTTCCTAGAATTCAGTTAAATAATTGAACATCTTGATCGTTAAGTGGCGAGCGAGTTAAAAAAAAAAGTGGTGGTAGTTCGTTAGGATTGACACATCTAAAAAAAAAGCAATCCTGATGAAATGCAGTTCATATTGCAATCGGACAGCTTTAAGGCTACAGCTCACGGACAAAACACACCACGTCCATGCACTGTAACACACACCAAAATGTATAGTTCGGACACGGGACAATAGTACTTAACACTAATAATAGTGAAAATAACGTTCAAATATTACAGATGGTCGCAACGACTTCGCTGATCGTTGATAGAATCCATCCTATTTACGTGAAAGAAATAAAATAATGGTTTTCTGTGAGTAATATAGGTCCAACAATATAACACAAACACGTACCCGGTTTCTATTGTAAAGAACGTAGAAAATTGTGTAGGTACTGTGGCAAGCGCTACCGGGCAAAATGTTCAGCGGACTATATTACTTCTTATTCAATTTCTCACTATGTCTCTCTCTTTTTTTATTACACTTTTCTCACTTCACATTATTTCCTACACCTTAAATTGCTTTAAATCACTTTCACCAACTCTCTTAATCACACCACTTTTTTTTCCAAAGCAAAGCTAAGACGATAACATTGACTTTGATGACGTGCATGTTAGAGCGATAGCATTCGGGCTTGTCGTTGCTCGGAGACCATTGGTGCGAATGTTGTGTATTGTATATGTAGTAGACGCTCAGTATCGAGTGATGGAATTGAAGCCACTCAACCGTTTTTTTAATTTCGAAATCTCGATTTCGGTTTATTGATTTACGTGTCCATTATTTAATAATCTTCTGATTTGAGATATAGGTACGTATGATTTAGTAGTAAAACTTGGTTTTCATGCATTTCAACGCCTTCCTGAGCTATGAAAACCCCTTATGAGTACTTTAAATCACGTTTCTAGGTCAAGTAATATGCGAGATATTAAAATCAGTTTATCTGATGCCATCTGGGATTCTGGGCCTCCGGTCCAGGTTTCCAGAGCCTCGAAAACCCACAGTGAGCACTTTAAATCACGTTTCTAGGCCAAATAATAGGCGAGATATTGAAATCAGGGTATCTGACGCCATCTTGGACGCCATCTTGGATTCCAGACCTCTGGTCTAGATTTCCTGAGCCTCGTAAACCACCTATGAGCACTGTAAATCATGTTTCTAGGCCTCCAAATAATAGGCGGGATATTGAAATCAGGGTATCTGACGCCATCTTGGACGCCATATTGAACGCCATCTTGGATTCCGGACCTCTGGTATAGATTTCCTGAGCCTCGAAAACCACCTATGAGCACTTTAAATCACGTTTCTAGGCCAAATAATAGGCGAAATATTGAAATCAGTATATCTGACGCCATCTTGGTCGCCATCTTGGATTCCGGGCTTCCGGTGCAGATTTCGAGATGCCAACAGCGATTTTCGAACTCAGAGGGGTCCAATTAGTCTAAATTCGTCTGATATCAAATTGTTATATAAAATGCTTCTTGAAACCTCTTTTATCGAAAATTAGCCTAGACTATTTTACTTTCTATGCAAATAGCACATTTTATAAACTCTGGTTCCAACTTTTTCGGCAACCCAATTAATAATTCATCTTGACATAATTTGCTCAAATAATTAAAATATACATGACCTAATGTTCTATGCCGTTTTTCTTTCATGGTCATCCTTTCTCCCTTTGCCAAGTTTGCACTAACTTCTTCATTGAAATTATTTTTGATTACACTTTTCATATGGTATAGATTTTCATGTTTGCAATTGCAATCAATTTGTTATATGGATTATGCCGGGTCCACATTGCACAAATCAAACGCAAACAAATGTATATGCATTTGCGTTTGCCATGTGTGGACGTCTTTTCAAACAATTGCAAATTGTATAAAATGATTGCTTGAATGATTGTTCATATTTGTCTCGGTTTTTTTGTATGTGAATTTGAGTCCAAATTTGAATGAATACGACAAATCAATGACAAATCAATTTGCACAGTTTGGACGCTATCACAAACTTTTTAAAAACAAATTTGCAGTAAGCGATGAATAGTTTGGACGTTCGCAAAAATTCGACAAATCAACACAAATTTGCAAATGTATGCCTGCAAATGTAGAAATACGTTGCGCGATATTTGTGATTGATTTCCAAAGAAAAGGACAATGGAAGACAAAACTTTGATTACAGTTGCTGCTGGATTTATTTTAGTGTGTAAATTAGTTCAGAAAAAAAAGAACAGGAGAATATGGATAAAAAATTTATTCAAAAATCGTATTTTGCACAGCTACGAAGTTCTATTTCGTTATCTCCGGAACGACGGAGAAGTCCTATTTCGCCATTTTCTCGAATGTCTATTCAGGACTTCAGGAATTCGCTGAATATTTTTCTGAACCAGGAGCAGTAGAGTAGCAAAATTTGTACTCATTAACTTAATACCTGTTTTAATACCTAAGCTGTTCCTATTTCCTCCAACAATCCTTTTTTAAAGTGGAGCTTTTATTATTTCCAAGAGTTCGATCCCACAAAATTAGCCTGTTCTTGTATTCCGTTATTAATTGCAAAACAGATTAGGCTATCCATTCCATTGTGATTAAAAATGGCACACATTTTGTTTTACACCTATAATTGATGAGAAATATTCCTCTCACTTAGTTTTTGTTTAAAGAATTTATTTACCAAAAAGTTATTTATTTTATTATTATTTAAATAAAATCAACACGTCTATTCGTTTGAATATATTTTCGGTCATGAAGCGAAAATAGACAACAAACACAAATATTGGCAAATTCAAATTCCCAAACGTCCAGACTTATTCAAATGTATGTGAGCGAAATGTGGCAAATCAGTCACAAATTTGTTCCCCTACAAACGCGTACAAATGAGTTGGCAGCATTTGCGCGACGTACACACCGAACTAATAACTATTTGCAAATTTCCTAAAAACTTTCGGCAAATGGGTATGCAAACGTAAAATTGTGTTTTTTCTGTTGTTTGTGAGTAGACAAAAAAATTACATTTGACAATGATTTGAAGCCGTCTAGACTATCGTTTTTGAAGTAAAATTTGCAACAAATTTGTTTGCGTTTGATTTGTGCAATGTGGACCCGGCATTAAAAACTTTTGACACATTACCATAGGACACGATTTTATTTTTTTCTGTAACCTTAGAATAACTGATTAAATTTTGTTTCATATTTTTAACATATGTGTAGATCACGTTATGCAGTGTTTTTTCACTCATGGTCTCATTAATTTTAAATATTGCCTCCACTTTGCCTACTTTAGTAGCTTTCAATAATGCGTCCATCGACCATCCGCTAATTTTACATTTATAGGATTCTTCTGTAACACATATTCTTTGAATACACTTTCATCATTTACTATGGGATCTGTACATCCAATATCTAAAATCCAATTAATTTCTTTTTTATTATTTATCCTACAATTATTATTTACCTGTGAGCTGTGACCAATTTATCTCCGTGATAAACGCGTTTGTATGTGTGTTGTCTGTTGACGTTGAATTAAATTTTCACTTCAGAGCAGGGATCAAAAAATATTTACAATAAGAAGGGTCACTCTTCTGCATATTTGTGTGAGTACACTTTTGTCCAAAAAGAAAAAATAAAAACGCGCCATAAGCGGAAGCAGGTATATTCTATCATGCTGTCAAAGGTGATTTAGAAAGAAAGAGTTCGAACTATCTCTTGCATGGTAAAATGTAGGGTGCTGTCTTCGATAGCGCTTTATTATATGCAACCACCGCCTTATCCAATGCAAACGCAGCTCATGAACTTTCATTTTGTTTTTGTAATGTATGTAATTTTAAAGGCGAGCGGAACTTTAATCTGCGCTAGCGGAACTTTAAAGTTTCGCGAGCAGAACTTAAAGTTCTGTGTTGTTTACGAGCACTCATTGGTTGAAACGTGACGCCTACATTTCCTTTCCCTTTTCACAAAGTGTAATTCGCTTGCCATCTATTTCTATGAAGTTTGCTGTACACAACCGCAACTCGAAACGTGTACAGACATTTGTGACCCTTCTTATTGTAGATATTCTTTGCAGGGATGGGCATGCAACCACAGTCTCAAATTGAGATTGTGTGAAAGCTTTTCAAAGCTCTCTCACGCTTTTTGCACAGTGCAAAAAAGTTTACAACTGCGCTGTCAAGGAAAACTTGAGCCACATGGTAAAATGACTTCAATTTTACAGTGTACCTGAAAGCAAAGCGCAAAGAAACATAGTCCTGCTCGCATGACGACCGGCGGCCGAATGAAGCGCTCTCGCCTTGTGCCATGCTCATGTACATATTCAAAGCTCTAAGAGCTGGAGTGCCTGCGGACATAGGCCTACCCATCCTTAATAACTCTTGATATACTAAAGATATTGGCATAATTCCTTTTTTATTTGGAAGAAAACTTAAGGGTACATGTTTTTTAAAAAAATATATATCCTTGTTATGCAGGAAATTTTTAAGGACGAAGTATAAAAATCTAAGTTTTTAACCGAAATTTTTCAAAATTTTAAGTTTGAACATTTATATTTGCCACATTTGCCAACGGATGGAGACAGATGGGACACTGTTGGAAAGGCCATAATGCGTACTTTTTATTCACACCATGTTTGTCCTTCTGCCGTACTCCAAACACAAGTTATAGCGTTTTTTATGAGCTCGCCTCCCTGCACAGACGAAAAATTTCAACCCTTGAAAAAGGGGTGAAGGAGGGGTTGTACGACAAAATGTCTCATGGTAATAGTTGATCAGAACACTTCAAGGAATCGATTGGTGTATGTTGGAACACTTGCTAGCGAAACACCCTGTATAAACTTTCGAACGGGGCGTGGTATCGTCCTCTGGGAGGCATGAAACGAAAAACTATGAAATGGTATGTAGGGTATACATCTTGTTAAGGATGAACAGCTACACACTAGTAAAACTGTACCTAATTACGAAGTCAAACAATATAGAATTACACATACAAATTATAAATTAACTGTTAGCCTTGCATTTCGAATTCTTTGTAAAATCTAATCTAGCCAGTTCACTTTTGAATCTCGCTCGCTTGAGTCACTCATTGTAATAGTTCAATATCGGTTTTTTTTCTACAATTCTCCCTCGCTCGAGGCACATTAATACTCCTAAAATTCTTGATTTATAATTTATTCGAATTTATATTGAAAATAAACTTTAGTGCATAGTGTTGTTTTACAAAAGGTGTTTTTAATCACACGGCTTAACTTTCTCAAAAAAGGCATTCTTTTATACACATCTCAATAGGTAGATTTTTCTTCGAAATCTACCTAATAACTAACACATTTACATCCTTTGCCTTAATTAACAGTATTTCAAGGGTCTTTCGGAAAAGCAAAATATTTCAATAATTCTTCACCACATTTTCTTTTGATGATATTTTTAGTTCTTTATTGTACACTTTACCTTTTTAAATGTAAAATGGTATTAATTAATGGTATCAATATATTAAAAACTATTAAAAATCTTTAAAAACTTTTAAAACTTGCACACGAATTTGTAAACAAAAAGCTGTCAAACCTTCGAAAACTCATTGGGTAAACGCGACGCTTTGTAATCGCCGGAAGTAAAAAATAAAGAAATAAGTGGAAGAGGACTTTGTGGTTTAAAACCCTCTTGGTAAAACAGAATGTGATTTAATGTTGTTTGCATATCGACAAGCACGCATATACATTATTATATGAATTAATTACTCTAATTTCAAGTAAAAGCGCGTGTTTCTACTTTAATTCGCATAGTGGCAAGCACGCATTCATCTTGGTTCAGTGTAAAGCACGCCTGTCAAATGTTGAGGTATTCTCTGCTAGGATCCAACCCAGAATGAAACACAGAACTGTCAAAAGTTCGAACGAACATAGTTAACTACAAATGAGTGTTTGAACGCGCTCCAAGTGTGAATCCACAATAAAGTTTGAGAGCAACTGGCCAAGCCTGGCAATAGAAAACAAGCAGCTGATAATATTATGTCAGTTTATTTTTGATTAGAGGGGTTGTAGGTTGTTAAAAATTTTCGGAAATTTTTGAGGAACATATTGTAAAGTAACGATTTGTGTTATTAAAACATTGGCCCTCTAATTGATTGGGTGTTGGAAGTTATTGTGAACTGGAATTATTAAGCCTAGGAATACACGTTTTCCATACTTTGTGAAATCAACAATATGTGCGCTCTATGTGAGTGATGTCATCGCTAAAAGCGTGTCACTATTCTAGAATTTAGTGAAACAGTGTTTGATGATTTATATAAATTGTTAGTTATTCAATCGCTTAGCAGTTATGGTGTTTGAATCCGTTGTTGCGGATCTCCTGAACAAGTTCCTCGGGGACTATGTTGAAAATTTGGACAACAAACAGCTGAAAATTGGAATCTGGGGAGGTAAGTCAATTTCCCATTGACCTAATTCCAGAGTAGCAGCATTTAGAGGACCGTTTTATCACATTTTTTTCAATAATTAACGCATTTTTAACCATGATTTGATTACATTTTTTCCTCATACTTATTAAAGTTATATACATCACTTTACGACTTAGTTATGTCGGCATGTCGTTTTTCGTGCGTGATCGCCTGCGTTGCAGTACACTTGCACTCGGCCTCTAAAATTTTGTTTATATCACGTAGTGTTTTGTGTGGGTATTTTTCGGGAAAATATTGGGAACACGCATACTCTACGGATTTATCGCAAATTTTAATAAAATTGACATGTATTTAGGCCTAAATATGTAATAATTTTTTGGCGGTCGAAAGCAAAGAAAAGTACACATTCGCATTTGTATTGCGCTATTACCAATTGTAAGGCTCTTAGCTGTCAGCAGAAACGTGTGGAGTTGTCATGTAAATAAAAAATTATTCGGAGAGATACCGATAACTGCGGCAATTCACTTTGTTGATCATTTCCGTAGTATTTTGGGACGCTAATCACGGGAAAAATAATGAAAAATTTCTAAACCGTGCCGTTGACGAGATATGCTTCGTAAAAAATCTGTCCACTCATATCACAAATTCATTCAGAAAACCGGTTGGGCTTAAGTTTACAATACGGAACACCCAGAAGGAAGCTGCCGATTTTAATGAAATTTTGTATGGACATGTATTTTGGCCTAAAAGTGACGAATCCGGAGGAATTTTTTAGGAATTCCGTTTAGTTTTAGAAATTTTTAACCTCAAAAATGTTAAAATATCATGTCACTTCAACCTGTTTTACAACATTTTAACACATTTGTCTCATACAAAATTTACACTAAAATAACTAAAAAACGTTTCTACACTTATTAATCCTATTTTAATTCTTTTCTAATCTGAAAAAGAAGGATAAAATCATTAATGAAAAATTTGTTTACTTACTTGAGAAGGTAGACAGTTTTTCGCTGTCAATTGGCACATCGTGCTGATTTGATTGCATTCGCCAAGAATGTAACTTTTATACAAATTTTGCTATTTAAGTTAGAGAATTGATATTCATCGTTATGCGTGCTTGTCGATAACTTACATTTGTGACGAACGAACTCAAATCAGCACGATCTTGCAATTGCGATAACTGAGAGCGAAAAACTGTCAAACTTCTCAAGTAAGTAAACAAATTTTTAATTAATGATTTTATCCTTCTTTTTCAGATTAGAAAAGTATTAAAATAGGATTAATAAGTGTAAAAATGTTTTTTAATTATTTTAATGTAAATTTTGTATAAAACAAATGTGGTAAAATGTTGTAAAACAGGTTGAAGTGACATGACATTTTAACATTTTTGAGGTTAAATATTTCCAAAACTAAACGGAATTCCTTAGAAATTCCTCCGAATTCGTCACTTTTAGGCCAAAATACATGTCCATACAAAATTTCATTAAAATCCGCGACTTCCTTCTGGGTGTTCCGTATTGTAAACTTGTTCCACCGGTTGTTATCACTGGTTCATTAGCCCAGGCAAAGTAGACCAAAAATGTCGAAATGGCCGAATAAAATCATCTAGTTCCAATTTTTTGAGGAATGTGTAGAGGAGGGTCCCCTAATCATCGTAAAACAAAGCACCTCCGTGAACTTAGCCCGCAAGTTTGAGATAAACATTTTTTGGACAGTGGTGTAAATTCTCCGTCGTTTGTACCTATTTGTACCGTTTTTTATTTTGTTTGTACTCCAAAGGGTTCGGTGATAAAGGGAGGGGTATATGCCCTAGCCCGCGACTTGGACCGATAACGATTGGATTCATATACGGCTCATTCGACGGGGAATCGTTTGTACTGTTGGAGTTTTTGTTTGTACCTCAAAGGGAGGGGCCCTACGGCCCAAAAAAGCATTTTTTGAAACCGTTTTTCGTTTGTACCTTAGGCAATCTGGAGTTATTTGATACCTTGTGTTCAGAATGATCTAGTATCGTTCCCCAAACATCGATAGCTTTCGTCGTTTGAAACAAATAATTATTCTTCTGAAACGACATCTATAAACATTCAGCGATTCAGATGGAAATTTCAGAATAAAATCATATACGGTCAACTGGGGTAACATTGGCCCAACTTTCCAGGTTTTTGGCGAAAAAAGTAGCCAGTGTTGTTTTTAAAATGAAACTGTTGGCATTTTAAGTGGTTTAAGAGGTTAACGAAACATAATCCTTTACATTTAAGCCAATTTCAAAATTATAGAAATTTTTCAAAATCACAAAAAACATTTTTGAAAATTTGGGCCAAAGTTACCTTGGATTGGGGTAACTTTGTCTCATTTTTTTCAAAGGTATTGCATGAGTTACGACAAATAAAAACCAAACCAAAGTATTCCCAAGTAAGTTAATTTCAAGTTTTACTTGGTTTTAACATCAAAACTTTCTTGAATTAAACACTTGTACAGGTAAAAGTTGGAGGATATTAAAATTCACAACTATAGAACAATGAGGATAGAGCAGCACTGCAGTGCTGGCAAAATGTTACCCCAGTTGACGGTACTTGTTTAATGTTTGAATATTTGTCTTGTTTGTGGGAGATTAATGATTTTTGGAATATATTTTTTTTATTATATCTTAAATGGTTTGTTGAAGCAATTAAACCCATTACGCAATTTTTTAATCCCTAGATTGTGATCTTGAAACTATCAATTCTTTGGAAACATTTCAAGAGATTTTTATTATATTGTATTACGTAAGGATTTTCGAATTCTCATTGACGAATTATTCAATTTTCTTACAAATCAGTAATTTAGAGAATGCGGCAGTAGATTTCTCCTTTGAATTTTTAAGAAGTGACTACAGTATTCAGACGCCCAGAGTGTTTTAAAATAAAATACTTGGATTTGTAGTGTGCTTTCTCATTATTACGATTGCCAAAAGCAATCAGCATTTTCTTTCAGATACACAATTTCTAACATGCCGTTCCTGATATTTCCCTACATTTATATTCTCATTCCTATCTTTCGTATAATTAGTATCATGTCTAATTCCAGTCAGGAATAATTTCTCCAATATCCCAAAAATTCATTTCATTACCTCTCATTCAACGGAAGACAATTTTTCTTTTACAATTTTCTTCCCTCCCATTTTATTCAGCGGTAATTTATTCTCTCTCCATCCTTTTGTTTCATTTCATCATAACTCCGGATTGGCTAAGGTACAAACGAAAAACGGGGTCAAAAATGCTTTTTTGGGCCGTAGGGCCCTCCCTTTGAGGTACAAACAAAATGAAAAACGGTACAAACGATTCCCCATCGAATGAGCCGTATATGAACTGAATCTGTTGACTTGGAGTTTGAACCCTCATAGGGTCCTATTGACCCTTCGAGCTACAAACTACCAAACCTATCGATTCATGTTTGGGGAACGATACTAGATCATTCTGAACACTTAAAGTATCAAATAACTCCGGATTGGTTAAGGTACAAACGAAAAATGGTGTCAAAAAATGCTTTTTTGGGCCGTAGGGCCCTCCCTCTGAGGTACAAACAAAAACTCCAACAGTACAAACAGGTACAAACGATTCTCCGTCGAAGGAGCCGTATATGAATCCAATCGGTCCAAGTCGCGGGCTGGGGCATATGCCCCCACCCTTTATCTCCGAACCCTTTGAGGTACAAACAAAATAAAAAACGGTACAAACGATGGAGAATTTATACCACTGTCCAAAAAAATTTTATCTCAAACTTGCTGGCCAAGGTCACGGAAGTAAACAAAGCCCTATAGATTTACGGGTCCGCGGGGGTTGGGGGATAGGTTTAAAGGTCTACTTTTTCGGTTTTTCTCTTAAACTAAAAAACCGTACGCCGGAAAGCAAACTTGTGTCATTATAAATGAAAAAATATAAAATTCCCTACAAATTAGTAGGGTAAGGTGGCGTAATGTGATACACGTTTTCATTTAGTCACATAAAAGTATCAATTAATTGACTTTTTGAACAGATTTTGCCTCTATTCTTTGAAGAATGTAAAATTCTAAGTTCATATAATAGCTAATTTCCAAAGATTCATTTTGAAGAAAAGAAATCCCATATTTACTAGCATCATGATTTTTTTACTTTTGGTTTATTATTTTCAATAATAAACCTATGTAATCGAACACGAAAAAAAAAATTATAACCCCCCCTGAAATTTTGTCAGTTTACGTTTTGAGATATGTAGATTTCAAAAAACGAATAAAAAAAAATCCGTCCGTCCGCCGTCCCCCGTCCGCCGTCTGCCGTCCAGGCTTTTTCTCGGAAACTACTGGAGATAAATTAATTAAATTTGGTTCAAAAATCAAGTGACATCTGACAACGGTCCTAACAGCTCGTGGGTCCGATCGACGTATTTTGAGGGGGGGAAATTGAGGAACCAAATATTGAAAAAATCATATTTCCGAATCCGAAACCGTTCAAGCTTTTTTCATAAAACTCGGAATATACAATGCTCTAATATTACTCAATAGAACACATTTTATTGTATGGATTTATATCAATTGGTTTTTGAGTAATAGAATTTTGAAATTTTTAATCTCCATAAATTATTCCATTTGTTGGTGGATCAAAAAACGTGAAATCATTTCACATGATCACTACTGCCATCTAGCCGTGACATGAAAAATGTCACATTTTTTGGAAATAATAAACCGTTGTGTAAAATTTGCAGTGTTTTAAAAATGGTGGGGACAAACCCAGTGGTTCCAAAAAAAAAAAAACCTGGAAGATCCCAAAAGACAGCTGAACGGTAAATTTTGCTTTTTTTTGTTTCGATTTTTTATTTACATGAGGAACAATGCTCGCAGAGCAGATCCAAAATTGTTTTGGAGTCAAAAAAGGATCCAAAACTCACGGCGCCGGAGGTTATGGTGGCTGAAGATATAGAAGGGGTACAGCGTCGTTTAACCGGAAAAGGTCTCCATGGGAGGTTTGCTACTAAAAAACCGTATGTTTCTGAAGCAAACAAGAAAAAACGCTTTGCTTTTGCCAAAGACCATATGAACTAGGCTATAGAGCAATGGGGAAAAGCGTCATGGACTGACGAGACCAAGTTCAATTTGGTATATAGCAACGGTATCCGTTATGTTAGACGTCCTGTCAACAAAAGATTTGATCCTGATCGCTATACAGTTGGCACCGTAAAGCACTCAGGAGGAAATATTATTGTGTGAGGAACCTTTAGTCCTTCAAGTTTTGGGCGTTTATCTCAAATAGTTGGCAACATGGATCAAATACACTACCGGGAAATAATTGAAAGTATCTCGCTGCCTTATGCCAGTGAAAATATGGAAAGATCATGGATCTTTCAACAAGATAACGATCCGAAGCATGTGGCTAAAACGGTAAAAAAATGGTTTGCAGATAATAATATCCGGGTTATGGACTGGACTTCTCAGTCGCCAGACCTCAATCCCATAGAAAACTTGTGGGAAGAGGTCGACAGGAGACTCAAACGTAAGAATTTCAAAAAACCTGAACAACTCTGTCATTTTCACCAATTTAATGGCTTTGAACAATTTATCACAGTCGACTGGATTGAAGACCCCTTTATTCAGATAATGTCGTACCATGATGCCCAAAACATAAGACAAAATTCATAAAAACCATTCAAATGCACAAATATTACAATGAAACATAAAGAAAAGCACTTTTGTTGTGAGCCACATTACCCCACTAAGAGTGTGTCGCATTACCCCACTGACGCCATTTTACGCGTATTTATGGTATATCAACAGTATGTAAGAAAAATGCAAAATCTCTTTGGATTCATAAAAATATTGAAGAAACCAACATTTTTATATATTTACCTTATATATGTGATGAATATTTAGGATGAAACACGATTTTTGTGTAAACAGCTTGAAACACTTGTCTACTAGAGCATCAAAACGAAGATCTGAACTTTCGAATGACAAATGAAAAAATTTGGTTAAATCAAATTTCAACTCCAACTGCGAAAAATTCCTTTCGGCAGGCAGGCAGGCTGAGGTAAATTTCGAAGTATTTTGATTGCGTTTATTGGGATTATTAGTACACTTATTTATGCAAATAAAGTCTCTCTCTAAACTTCATAAGGGCCGAGATATAATTTTTTCAAAATTTCAACTCCCTCCTCCGGCCACCCCCGTGGGCAGTTTAGACAAACAAACATCTCGAAAAATACGCATCGTAGGAAAAAAAAATAATAATATGAAAAGTTAATATTTCCAAGGGGAACATCTGTCTGTGCCATCATTAACCACCCCCAACCACTCTGTGTGGGTGGAGTGGTGGTAACTTTAAAATTTCAAATTAAAACCCCCACTTTTTTTGCAGATTTTGATAGTACGTTAAAAAAGAAATAACTTTTACTTGACACTTCTTTTCGATTCGTGGCAGATGGCGCTGTAATCAGCGAAATTTTATTTTGTTGTTTTTTGCATAAAGAACCGATTGCTTCGATTCTACAATACATTTGCAATTGAAAAGAACACTTTTCCAGTCTAAAATCCTGATATTCTCCATAAAAATTTTATTTACTTTAACACATTTGAATTTATAGGGGGATATTTTAGACTTTTAGATTTTAATTCAAAGAAAAAACAGAAAAAATGTTAAAATTTACAAGATTTTTAATTCAGTCGATAAATTAATCAATATTTAAATATTGTTGTACCTCACAATAAGTGCTCAAAATGATGACCTTCCACTTCGATGCATTTCTTAACTCGTGCTTCGAATGAGTGTACGCAAGTTAAAAGTATGTCCGGCGTAATTGTTGAGCAAGCGTTTGTGATACCAAAGCATATCTACTCGATAAAAACAGACACTACTGTCTGTACAAGGCTTGATTGCTGATGTATGCATCGTGCTGTGGAAAATTTGATAGCAGCAGAGTGACATTTGCTGAAGCGGAATACCAAATTAAGGTGTGCTAGCACAGGGTAGTTCATATTTGGCGCAATTTTTATGTTATTTTGAAAAGTTTTACCGTGTTAGAAAATATTCACTGTCTCGTGTTTGATTTGAAAGTTTATTTAAGTGATATAAATACGTTCCACTTTTTTAAACATAAGATATACTAAATTGAGGAAGATTCTTTCAAAAGCTAATTAGCCCGTCCAGTCATCTAAAATCGAGCTAAAAATTTGCAGATGCACTCGGTGCCGATGACAATGCATTTTATGAAATTTTTATCCCATTATCACAGAACGAATGAATGAAACTTTTAATAATAATGCAAAAGTGACAGTGTTTTGCACAAGCAGCCAAAACAAATAGCACAGAAATTAATTGCAAAAGCGACACAGAGCACACGAACCATAGCAAGCTGAAAATAGCCTGAAGTTTTGATCACGGTTTTCACTAACTTCCAAATCCCCCTGTTGTTTAAGCTCTGTTCGGAAAGCTGATCAAATCTTTATTTCCTCTACGAGCCCGCTCGATTTCACCAACGAACCCGCTGCAAAATTTGGCATCATGAGCTTAAGAGGCAAATTTACCTAGAGCAGAAATCGTTTTCTTAGCATGGACATTTTACCGCAGTAGTGGAGACACTTTGCAAACAAGACAAAACAAAGAAGAAAACTCGGGCAGCGCGCGCGGAGTTATTCCAGCAGATCAGCAGCGTGTTTAGAGATACGTCATAGAGCTGCTTTCATTCAATGGCAATGGATCGATATTCGGTTTACACTTTACAGACACATACTTGCCTGCTATTGAAGCCCAAATTTTGCTTGTTTTCTGGGGTGATCTTTTTTATTATTCTTTTGACACCACAGGCAACGTGAATATTTGCGGGGTATGCACTGCGGTGATGCGGAAGTCGAATTGATGTTCTTTCTGAGTATTTCTTTTTCATTTTATATTCTGATTTGGTTTTCGAAAACCAAGATCTGCCCAGGCAGCCGTCGCTTTCTGGCCAACATTTTCTTTTGAAAAAACAAGTGCGTTCGTTCTTCCGGCCTTGACAATTTTTTTTTTTTGGATTTGTTTTTTATTTCAGGGTGACCGAATTATTGAGGAAGGTGCGGGTTTTTCATTTTTTTAAAAAATAGTCAATTTCAACAATATTGTAGGGAATTAGGTATTATTAAACTTTTTTTCTAAAATATAGTTACCTAATTGTAATAATAATAGGGCTAAAGAGATAAAATGTGGTATTTTTTCATAACTATGCATAGATAAAAATTACAAAGTCTCATCAAAATCTGAGATGATGGTTGAGTGTGACAAATCATATTTTTATTTGTTGCGCGGAATGACCCAACTATCATTCAAATCAATAATACTTGAAATTGTTTGAAATTGCAATAAAATATTCATTACAAAATTTTTGTTGACATTGTCTATTTATTTAGAACTGAAAAATTCACACCTTACTCAATAATACGTGCATCCTAAAAAAACAAATCCAAACAAAATTTCCAAGACCAGAAAAACACTTGCTTTTTTATACGAAAATGTTGGCCAGTAAATGAAAAAGGGAAAATAATCCTGCGACGACTGCTCAGAAAATCAAATCTAAATATAGAATGAAAAATGTGTGCCCCAGCATAAAAGAAATTCAATTTCTTGCCGGCACTGAAATAATTAATCAGGAAGAACTACAATTCGGCATCGGCATCACCGCGCACACCCGCAAAAGTTCCATCTACCTAAACTGGTTGTGGCGGCAAAAAACTAATAAATAACATCACCCCAGAAAACAAGCAAAAATTGCGCTTTCCTACACAATAGCAAGTGTAGCATGCTAGTAAGATGTGTGTGTAAAAAATATCCACTTACTGCATCGAAAGCAGCTGACGTATTTTCTACCAATTCTAGCAATTCTGGCCAATGGCCATCTACATTCAACTCTTTGAACCAAATTTGCGAGAATTTGGTTGTGGTCCCCGTTTTGCATAGGATAACTCAGGAAAATTAGGCAAAAAAAGAACTTTCGATTTGTTAAATTTTTCCAATATTTTCCAAGAAACATAATCAGATTTTTGACGGAAACCGTTACCAATACCTTAGTCTTCATAACAGTATGAAAAACATTAGGAAAATTTAGCGCAAAATACGAAAAAGAGAATAAAAAACTGAAGAATTTTTTTTGGAAAAACCGAACTCATTCGGAAAACTCTCGGGAAATTCCTGTGTCGAAAATTGGAAAAGTGCTCCACTTAGTCGACACAAAACCTTTTAACGTACCTCTGGAAATACAATTTACAAAATTCTGTCAAATAGTTTTCGAGAAAATTGGTCATTAAGTGGGTCAAAAAATGGAGTTAGACCTTTCTTTCAAGGATAATAAAAAAAAAACTAAAAACTTTTTCAAAAATGTGCTCCACTTAGTCGACACAAAACCCTTTGTCTTATCTTTTAAAAAAGGTTTCATATAGATTCACCAAATAATAACGGAGATAATAGGTCATTAAGTGGGCCTATTTTACACGTTTTGGTAAATTTGCCTCTTAAAGCTATTGGTGTCTGTGGAAAATAATGTATTTGTATAGCGCCTGTATGTGAGTTGACTCTCACAATTGCTTATTTTACTGTTTGGATTAACCGTTCTGAATTCTATTCTAATTAAGTTGCTTAAACTCTGAAATCTTTCTGTTTCGTTGGAGTCGTTGACGAGTGCGCATTAAAGTTTAATATTAGTTTTAACAACGTGTTTCATTTTACAACACCCTATATATTCCCAGTGAACTATTTCGACATTGGTGCCGAAACCCGGGACTTTAACGTGGGACTTTAACGTGGGTGTGTAAAAAGAAAAGTTAAAGAAGCGAACGAAAATGGATATTGTGTATCGTGGAACGCTGCGTGCTCAACTAACGAAAATCGCTAAAAACGCGCAAGATTATTTGTTATCCGCGGAATCGCGTATTGCCGAAGATAACGCCGCGAATTATGAAGCAATTGCGGAAGAGTGTACTGTTTATATCCAGCGAATAACAGCAGTTCGAAAAAACCTTCAAGAGGCAAACGAGGAATTGCGGTCTTCCATCAAACCCGACGATTATCCGAAGGAATGCGATGCCATTGCAGATTATGAGGATAAAGCCGTAAGTCTATTAACCAGATTGCAGAAACGTATGGAGAGATTAAATCACCTGATTAATAAAGAAAGTGAGACAGTTCCGCAAAACAATTTAGCAAATGGAAATCATCCACCCACAACCACAAAACTACCTAAATTAGCGTTAAAAACATTTTCCGGTAATTTTAGAGACTGGCTCCCCTTTTGGGAATGTTTTCGATCGGCTGTCCATGATCAGTCACAGTTATCAGGTGCTGAAAAATTCAATTATTTACAACATCAATTGACAGGCAAAGCAGCAGAATCTATTGCTGGCTTTGTACCGTCAGACGAAAATTACGCTGCAGCTATTTCGCTTTTAGAAGAAGAATACGGAGATAAAGAGAAATTAATTGATTTTACAATGCAACAGTTGATGGCGTTGCCTGCAGTATCATCCCGCCGAGATATCTCTGGTTTACGAAAACTATATAACGACGTCACCATACATACGCGTTCTTTAACAGTTTTGGGAGTTCCCGCTTCAAGTTATTCTATAATGCTTAGGACATTGTTGCTTAAATGTATGCCTAGGGAACTTGTTACCGATCTCCATCGGTGCTGCAATTTGGCGTCATCGGATGCCAGTTTTGTCGACGGAGATGCTGCTAATGAACAACGGGAAAATATCGCTACAATAGACAACGATTCTTCAGTATCGAGTATTTGTGGTGATTCTCAATTACGTACAATTTTAAAATTTCTAAAGCGAGAAGTTGAATCTCTCGAACGAACGGCGTTAACGCAACCACAACGCATGCCATCCATGCAGCAACAAACGGCTAAATCTGCTGCTGGGCTCATGACTTCGAACGAAATGCCTGCTTGCCTTTTCTGCAAGTCCAAAGGGCATTCTGCTCAAGAATGCAACGCATCAATTTCCATACAAAAACGAAAGGAAATGCTAAAGGACGACGGTCGATGCTTCAGATGTTTGAAGAAGGGACATAATTCTCGCAAGTGTCTGCAACGTTCGTTAAAATGCACTAAATGCAACGGTAACCATTCTACATGCATGTGCGATCCAACATATCGTCCACCCCCCGCTGCTAAGCCAAATAGTGACAAAACAATTAAATCAATAAGTACAGCAAATTTGTGTTCTGTAAATTGTTCAGAATCTACTGTTTTCTTGCAAACTGTACGTGCCTTTGTGTTGCGACCAAAAATTAACGCAAATGTAATGCCCGTAGTAAGAATTATTTTGGATGGTGGCAGTCAGCGATCTTATGTAACGGAGAGTTTGGTGAAAAAATTAGAATTAAAGGTATTCGACAACATTAATTTGCGTGTTTTGCCGTTCGGTAGTCATCAAAGGGTGGAACCTAAGCTTTTCCAACGAGTAACCATATGCCTCAAGAGTATTTATGATGACAACATGATCAATATATTGGCAATTGTTGTGCCGACTATCTGCGCTGACATCTTACCTGTTCCTAGCAGTACTTGTGATTTGATATCCAGTGTTCTACTAGCCGACAATTCGAGTTTCGCTACTTACGAAGATGGACTGGGTATTCTCATAGGTGCGGATTACTATTGGAGTGTTGTTTCTGATGATATGAAACGATTAACGAAGGACTTGGTGGCAACGAAAACTATTTTTGGCTGGGCGATTCAAGGACCTGTGCCGAATTATAACGCAGAAGGAAATACTTTGTGTGCTTTCACTAGCTCGAGTTTTGTCGAGAAAGGCGATTTCGAGATACAAAGATTTTGGGATTTGGAGTCCATTGGGATTAATTGCCCATCAAATCCTGAAATACCAAAGAATTATGATAAATACGTGAACAAAGTGGGTGATCGATATGAAGCAAGCTTACTGTGGCGAGATTGTAGTATCAAAATGGATAGCAATAAACAAGGCACCATAGTTCGATTCGACAAGCTGTTACGGAATTTAATTCAGGTACCAAATAATCTGATAGAGTACGATGCTATTATGTGGGATATGATATCCTCTGGCATAGCCGAAAGAATTCCTGATCAAGAAATTGAATGCAATAGAAGGTATTATATGCCGCATCGGCCGGTGTACAGGTATGATAAGTCGACCACTAAAGTTCGAATTGTGTTTGACGCCTCGGCGCATACAGGTGATGCTTTATCGTTAAATCAAAATTTATTTCAAGGCCCAAATTTATTACCTGATATTCTAGCGATGCTACTAAATTTTCGCACCGGCGCAATTGGATTAGTCGCAGACATAGAGAAGGCTTTTCTCCAGATAACGCTGAACGAAAAGGATCGGGATGCCCATCGTTTCTTTTGGTTTGGAAAAAAAATAGACGATGTCAATAACCTGCCAGCTCGAGTGGAATATCGAATGACACGCGTTACATTTGGTGTGGCTTGTAGCCCATTCCTTTTATGTGCGACATTAAACCAGCATTTGCACTGTATGTATGAAAAGTTCCCAGACACCTGTAACATTTTACTTAGGTCGTTTTATATGGACGACTTAGTGACAAGTCTTGATGATCTGCAGTCCGCTCAAAGGCTTTACACACAGACATGCCAAATTATGAAGGAGGCCAGCATGAATATACGAAAGTGGAACAGTAACAACCTACATTTGCGCGAGATATTTAGCGGAGGAAATTCAACGGAGAAGCTTCAAGGCAGTCAAAAGGTTTTGGGATTATTTTGGTCATGCGTCAACGATGAGCTGAAGATTGATTTGGAAAATATGTTTGAGGAATCCTCCATAAACGGAACGAAACGAAACGTACTAAGTCTAATGGCTCGCATTTACGATCCGCTAGGAGTTTTAGGACCTTTCACTGTTGGGCTCAAAATTTTACTACAGGAAATTTGGAAAATTCATTTAGACTGGGACGAACCCTTGCCGCCTCACTTGCAAATGTCCTGGAATAAAATGTTAAGGCAGGCTCAATCTCTGAAGGAATTATCGATTCCCAGACACATTTTCACGGAAAACAACATCAGCAGTGCACAACTCCATCTATTTGCGGACGCTAGTCCTCAAGCCTACGGAGCGGTAGCATACATACGAAGCATCAGAAGCGACGGATCTCCGCAAGTTTCATATTTATGTTCAAAAAATCGCGTTGCTCCTTTAAAAACGAACATATCGAACGAGCTGACCCTTCCAAAATTAGAGTTAACCGCAGCGCTTATTGCGAGTAGACTTGCCAACTATATTAGAAACACTCTGCAGTTGAAGTTCGACGATGAATATTTGTGGACGGACTCTAAAATTGTCATGGGCTGGCTAAAGGCCGATCAACAACGTTACAAACCATACATTCAAAATCGCGTCGAAGAAATAAGAAAATTAACGCAACTCAGCAATTGGAACCATTGTCCCGGCACTCTTAACCCTGCTGATAATCTAACGAGATGTGTGACTGGAAAACAACTAGTTCATTCTTCAACGTGGCTGTCTGGACCTGAGTGGCTAGCGCAGCAGTCAGATAATTGGCCAAGTATTGCATGTTCATCTAATGTTTCAAAGGTTTTTCTATGCTTACAGGTTGCCGTCGATAATACAAATAAAGGTGGCAGCGCATTGTTTTGTATAGAAAAGTTTAGCCGATACCGTAAAGTTTTACGTATAACAGCTTACGTTTTAAGATTTATATGTATCCTGCGAAAAAGGCCAACCTCTAAAGGTCATTTAACTGGAAATGAAATCTTGGCAGCGGAAGTATATTGGATAAAATACGTTCAGCATTTTCATTTTCCAGATGAAATCGAATGTCTCAAGAAGGGGGATTGTCTGAAAAAATCGTCACCGATCTTAACATTGCACCCAACTATGGACGAAGACGGTATTATGAGGGTAGAAACTCGACTTCAGGAATCGAATTATGAATTCAACGAGATATTTCCAATAATTCTTCCTAAATCTGCTTATTTTTCGACACTTCTGGTTAGAGATACTCACGAACGAACGTTACATAGCGGGGTTAATTTAACACTCACCAGACTTAGGCAGAGATTTTGGATAATTAGAGCTCGCCAACTAGTCAAGGTTATTGTAGGGCGGTGTGTATTATGCAAAAAATTTAGGGGTGCACCAGCTAGTCAACCAATTGCTCCCTTACCACGAGATCGTCTACACACAACGCGACCTTTCGAAAATACTGGAATCGACTTCGCGGGGCCGCTATATGGAAGGCTTGCAAAAACCGATAAGGAAACAAGAAAATTTTATATTATGGTTCTCACCTGCGCCGTCGTAAGAGCCATTCATGTGGAGTTAGTGCCCAGTTTAACCGCCGAGGACTGCATCTGCGCTCTAAGACGATTTTTTGCTCGGAGGGGTATTCCAAAAAGAATCCTGTCTGACAACGCTAAGACTTTTAAACGAGCTTGCATCGAACTACGACCGTTTGGAAAAATTATTGAATCAAGTTATATTCAAGATTTCGCTAGTAACGAGGGGATTCAATGGGATTTCATTGTGGAGAGAGCTGCTTGGTGGGGCGGGTTCTGGGAGCGCCTGGTCAAAGTAATTAAGGATGTCCTAAAAATCACCATTAGTAAGTCGACACTTACAAGGGACCAACTAGAGACATTTTTATGTGAGGCAGAAGCCGTAATTAACGCACGACCGTTAACCTACGTCAGCGAGGATCCTGAGGACTTGTCGCCTTTAACACCCAATTGCTTCTTGTCACCAAACTTCTCCACTAAATTAGCAAAGGATAACAAGAATGATCCTCCAATCGATGCTGCCCTACGAGTTGCCTGGCGGTCACGTCTGCGAATGATTAACATGTTTACTAAACGCTTCAAAAATGAATATATTCAACGTTTGCGATCAGCTCATCATCAAAAACAAGACTTTTCATCATCTCTCAAGGTCGGCGACGTGGTCCTAGTTTATGATCACTTATTGTCTAGAATTTTTTGGAAGCTAGCGCGCATACTTAATGTATTCCCTGGGCGCGACGGAAAAGTTCGAGCCTGCGAAATTCGTTTTCACAATGGATTCACCACAAGGCGACCAATACAGCACCTTTATCCTCTGGAACTCTCCAATGTGGATTGCCCGGCCGGAGGATGTGGAAAATAATGTATTTGTATAGCGCCTGTATGTGAGTTGACTCTCACAATTGCTTATTTTACTGTTTGGATTAACCGTTCTGAATTCTATTCTAATTAAGTTGCTTAAACTCTGAAATCTTTCTGTTTCGTTGGAGCCGTTGACGAGTGCGCATTAAAGTTTAATATTAGTTTTAACAACGTGTTTCATTTTACAACACCCTATATATTCCCAGTGAACTATTTCGACAGTGTCACTATCATTCGCTCTTTTTCCTTCTTGTACGCAATTTACACCAGATATCCAATTCTGTATTCTCCTCTTGTTTTCTCCAGATGAATAACTTTTTTGTTTTATTTTTGTCAAAATTTGAGCCCGATTCTACGTAACAGAATTTTAATAGATCTCTTAATATCTTTTAAAGGTTTTTAAGAGATGATGGTATTCTAGGTAGCAGAAATATGGTGAATTTAAAAATTAAGAGTTAAGAGATTCACCACAACTGTCGAACAAATTTTTAAAAAAGTGCACCTCACTATAAATCTCGAAAGGGTTTTTTGATAATCCCTCATGTTTCACATTACTGTACGATGGATTTGGTTTTAAAAAAAAATTATTTAGCAAAACATTTACTATCCGTTTTTCTTGCCATTCTTAATGTTGTTTCTTTTTTCGATTTTACGCACTCTCAATTATCCATGAAATTATTTCTAGCACAACACTTTCCATTTTTTGTTGACACTTGAAAGCGTTTTACAGCAGCGTCTGACTTTAGAGACGTTTAGAGATATGAATTTGAACCTCTTAAGTTAAGAGACGATTGAGGTTAGATATTTCTTTTAATTTTGTACGCAGAATACCAAATCTGTTAATTAAAACTCACCACTCAAGTTAAGAGATCAGCTGATTCTTGACGTCTCTTAACTGGCTACCTGGAATACCGTTTCTGTTAATTTTGCAATTAAGAGGTTAAGAGCTCTTAACTTTTACCTAGAATCGGGCCCTTTGTTTCGCACACATTTGCGAAATAGTGTCTGTTCTTATCGAGTCGATATTCTTTGGTGATACGTTCCATCATGTTTTCGGGAGTAGTTGGTACAATCTGTATAAACTTTGTCCTTAAGAGGCAAATTTACCAAAACGTGGAAAATAGGCCCACTTAATGACCTGTTTTCTCCGTTATTATTTGTTGAATCTATATCAAACTTTTTTAAATGATAAGGCAAAAGGTTTTATTTCCTTTAAGCGGAGCACATTTTTGAAAAAGTATTTAGTTTTTTTTTTTATGATCCTTGAAAGAAAGGACCAACTCCAATTTTTGACCCACTTAATGACCAATTTTCTCGAAAACTATTTGACCAAATATAGTAAATTTTATTTCCAGAGGTACGTTAAAGGGTTTTATTTCCTTTAAGCGGAGCACATTTTCTATTTTCAACCTAGGAATTTCCCGAGAGTTTCCCGAATGAGTTTGGTTTTTCCAAAAAATATTCCTCAGTTTATTATTGTCTTTTTCATATTTATCCATAAAATTACCTAATGTTTTTCATATTGTTATGAAGATTAAGGGATTGGTAACGGTTTCCGTAAAAAAACTTGATTATGTTTCATGGAAAATATTGGAAAAATTTAACAAATTGAAAATGCTTTTTTTGCCTAATTTTCATGAGTTATCCTATGCAAAACGGGGACCACAACCAAATTCTTGCAAATTTGGTTCCACGAATTGAATGTAGATGGCCATTGGCCAGAATTGATTTTTCGCAAGTGCCCTGAGTTTTTTTCCAACAGTTAGAGGAGGCTGACATGCGTGAGAGAATACGTCAGCTACTTCTATGCGCAGTTAGTGGATAATTGTTTACACACACATACTACTAGCTTGCTACACTTGCTATTGAATAGGAAAGCGCAATTTTTGCTTGTTTTCTGGGGTGATGTTATTTATTAGTTTTTTGCCGCCACAACGAGTTTAGGTAAAAGGAACTTTTGCGGGTGTGCGCGGTGATGCGGATGCCGAATTGTAGTTCTTTCTGATTATTTCAGTGCCGACAAGAATACGAGTTTCTTTTATGCTGGGGCACACTTTTTTCATTTTATTTTTAGATTTGATTTTCTGAGCAGCCTTCTCCGGATTATTTTCCCTTTTTCACTTTCTGGCCAACATTTTCTTATGAAAAAGCAAGTGTTCTTCTGACCTTGAAAATTTTTTTGGATTTGTTTTTAGGGTGAACATATTATTCAGTAAGGTTTGAGTTTTTCCGTTCTAAATAAATAGTCAATGTCAACAAAAATTTCGTAATGAATATTTTATTGCAATTTCAAACAATTTCAAGTATTATTAATTTGAATGATAGTTGGGTCATTCCGCGAATCAAATAAAAATATGATTTGTCACACTCAACCATCATCTCAGATTTTGATGAAACTTTGTAATTTTTATCTATACATAGTTATGAAAAAATACCAAATTTTATCTCTTTAGCCCTATTATTATTACAATTAGGTAACTATATTTTAGAAAATAAGTTTAATAACAATAATTCCCTACAATACTGTTGAAATTGACTAGTTTTTTTCCTCAATAATTCGCTGAAATGAAAAACAAATCCAAAAAAACTTATCAAGGCCGGAAGAACGAACGCACTTGCTTTTTCATAAGAAAATGTTGGCCAGAAAGTATAAAAGAGAAAATAAACCAGCGACGGCTGCCTGGTCAGAAAATCCAATCAGAATATAAAATGAAAAAAATGTGCCGCATAAAAGAAATTCATTTTCTTGTCGCTACTGAAATAATCAGAAAGAACATCAATATTCGGCATCTGCATCACCGCTGTGCATGCCCCGCAAAAGTTCCTACGCTGCCTGTCGTGACAAAAGAATAATAAAAAAGATCTTCCCAGAAAACAAGCAAAATTTGGGCTTCAATAGCAAGCAAGTATGTGTCTGTAAAGTGTAAACCGAATATCGATCCACTGCCATTGAATGAGAGCAGCTCTGTGACGTATCTCTAAACACGCTGCTGATCTGCTGGAATAACCCACTCGCGCTGCCCGAATTTTCTTCTTTGTTTTGTCTTGTTTGCAAAGTGTCTCCACTACTGCGGTAAAATGTCCATGCTAAGAAAACGATTTCTGCTCTAGGTAAATTTGCCTCTTAAGGTAACCCCACAAGAAGAAATCCGGCGACGTAAGGTCGAGTGATCTGGCAGGTCAATTTATCGGACCACCTCTACCGATCCAGCGATCAGGGAAATCGCGATTTAACACTTCCCGGGCTACTAAAGAATAATGTGCGTTACAACCATCATGCTGAAACCACATTCTCTGTCGCACAATGAGAGGTACATCTTCCAACAAATTCGGTAGATCATCTTGCAACAAGTTATTTTTCTCCATTCAATGTACCGTCAATAAATATGGGACCTATTAATTTGTCCCCTATTATTCCGCACCAAACGTTAACAGACCAAGGACGCTGACGATCAACTTCACATAACCAGTGTAGATTTTCGACACTCCAATAGTGCATATGTTATGACGATTAATTTGTCCGTGGTTCGTAAATAAGATTCGTCGGAGAACAGTAATCGATATTGATTAATTTATCGACTGAATTAAAAATCTTGTAAATTTTAACATTTTTTCTGTTTTTTCTTTGAATTAAAATCTAAAAGTCTAAAATATCACCCTATAAATTCAAATGTGTTAAAGTAAATAAAATTTTTATGGAGAATATCAGGATTTTAGACTGGAAAAGTGTTCTTTTCAATTGCAAATGTATTGTGGAATCGAAGAAATCGGTTCTTTATGCAAAAAACAACAAAATAAAATTTCGCTGTTTACAGCGCCATTTGCCACGAATCGAAAAAAAAGTGTCAAGTAAATGTTACTTCTTTTTTAACGTACTATCAAAATCTGCAAAAAAGTGGAAAAGTGTTTGAAATTTTAAAGTTACCACCACTCCACCCACACAGAGTGGTTGGGGGTGGTTAATGATGGCACAGACAGATGTCCCCCTTGGAAATATTAACTTTTCATGTTATTATTTTTTTTCCTACGATGCATATTTCTCGAGATAGGGGGTTGCAGATATTTTGCATATGGATAGGGGGGGTCATTGTGAATATTTTGAACCACATATGTTATAGTCCAAAGTCGTATGGTTTTTGAGATATTCGCGAAATTCCGATTTTCTGCTAAACAAGGATGTCATAGCGGTTAACAGCCAATAATGCATCCAATTATAGTTTTTTGTCGGACTCATTTGTTGTTTTGCTGTGCTATGAAATAGTCCACCGAAAAAAATGTTACCGCAGCGTACAAGGTACAAGATAAAAAAATAAAGGCAAATAATACGAAGGAAAGTAGTTTTTCACATCAGTCTTGTAAGTTCCGTTATCTGTAACAAAGAAACTACCCAGTGTATCACCCTTCAAATAACTTAAAAACATCCTTAACTTGTATCCTTTCCAATGATGCTTACTCCATGATTTTTGAATAGATGACCCTAACTAATTTTTAAAAATAATCAAAACTTAAACCAAGCTTAAGTTTCTCGTATTCGAGCGGTCGATGTTCGCCTACGTTTCTGGAACCCTAGTTGCACTTCCACTAGCACGTCCGTACATAAAAATTATGTGCGCCTTTTCAAAACTCTTAAACACAGTCATCCCAATCTTCAAAAAGTTCAAAAATCAAAAACCAAAAGCAAAAAAAATTCAATGTAAAAAGGGTTCAACACTAATTTAAGCAGAACTTCCAAATAGAGAAAGAACTTGGAATTGGAAACCTGAATGAAATAGACAGTATTAGCAATTAATTTCAACACATGCTGGATAATAATTGTTTTGTGTTACGCCTGGTTTGCACAAGCCGACATACTTATCCAAAAATTGACCCCTGGACTCAAATACGAGAAATTCTCCTTGTTTAAAGCAAGCTTAAGTTTTGATTATTTTTAAAAATTAGTTAAGCTCGTCCATTCAAAAATCGTTTTCTGAGAAAACTCAGGCAGCTGGTGGAGCATGATAAACATCATTGGAAAGGATACAAATTAAGGATGTTTTTAAGTTATTTGAAGGGTGATACACTGGTAGTTTCTTTGTTACAGATAACGGAACTTACAAGACGATGTGAAAAACTACTTTCCTTGGTATTATTTTGCCTTTATTTTTTTATTTTGTACCTTGTACGCTGCGGTAACATTTTTTTCGGTGGACTATTTCATAGCACAGCAAAACAACAAATGAGTCCGACAAAAACTATAATTGGATGCATTATTGGCTGTTAACCGCTATGACATCCCAGTTTAGCAGAAAATCGAAATTTCGCGAATATCTCAAAAACCATGCGACTTTGGACTATAACACATGTGGCTCAAAATATTCACAATGACCCCCCCCCCCCCTATCCATATGCAAAATATCTGCAACCCCCTCAAAACACCCTGTATACAGGGTGTTTAAAAACGACACGGCAATATTTAAGGGAGTGATTTCTGAGTTCATTTTATGAAAAAAATTCAATTAACATTTAACATAGGTCCGGAAATTCATACTTTCCAAGATATAGGGTGTTAAACTTTTTTTTAAATATCGGTTTTTTTAACAATATCTGAAATATCTTTTGGCCGATTTTTTTTAAATTTTGCAGCATTGTTTGCAGTAATAAGGAGCTCATTTCGCTTTAACTAGACATGGTTATGAAGTCCAGTGGCGTGGGTGGGGGCACCTTAATCAATATTATTGACAAAAAATATGTACGCCACTGACTTTTTTCTTATTATGAAATATTTTTAGATAAAGCAAGCAAAAATACAACTTTTTCGTCTAGAATTTTCGACGTATCTTCCTTCGTTTACCATACAAAAATATGTAAGAAAATTTTTAACTATTCTAATTTGCTTTGTTTGCGGGTAAACTGAGTTGAAAAGTGCTTTCATTGCAGGGCGACTTGGAAGTTCGCATGATCGCAAATAAGATTGTTTGCGGCTTTTGATGTGCTGCGGCAAATATGAACCACGCTGTACGACACAGCACACGCTCCCATTTGTTATCCCACTTTAGCAAATGTGCCTCTGTTGCTATCAAATTTTCCACAGCACCGATGCACACATCTGCAATCCAGCCGTGTACGGACAGTAATGTCGGTTCTTATCGAGTAGATATTCTTTGTTTATTCTAGAGTGAAGATCACAATAAAATACGGTTAATAGCATGTTCACACTACGTTTTAAATCTCCAAGATTAAAATAATCTCACTTCCTTAATCTAGCCTTTTCACACTGCGGTTTGAAGATTAACTTTGACAGTTAGTGTTGTTGTCAATATAGATCAAAATTTGAACTAATTTATTCACAATAACATGAAGATTTCCAGGCGATTACGATTGAATTGAGAATCCTCAGAATCGAGATCAGCATTTGACAGTTTTTGTATGGTAAATCTCCTCGAAAACAAGGAGACCAAGACGTTAAACCTCGAACCCTGTTTAATCTCGTGATTATCTCGCAGTGTGAACATGCTATAAGGAAAGTTCTTTCACGCAAAAAGTCTTCATCAGTTTTAGTAATTCATTGTTTGATGGCATTTTTAAATGAACAAATTTTTGAAATTTTTCATATTTTGTATGATTTAATTTACCACTTTAATTTAATAGGTGATGTTGTTTTGACCGATTTGTACATTCGAGAAAATGCACTAGATGAGCTAGATCTTCCATTTCAACTTGCTTTTGGCCATTTAGGTAACATATAAATTATTAATATAAACACATATAATCTAATTAACAAGTTATAATATTCTAGGCAAACTGGTGCTTAAAATACCCTGGAAAAATTTATACAGTCAACCCGTTGTTGCAGAAGTTGAAGATTTATATATCCTGATTACATCAAAACAATCTGTGCGATATGATGAAGAAAAGGAAGCCAAATATGAAATGCAAGCAAAACAATCTGCTCTGCAAAATTTGGAAAATCTGCGGAAATTTCAAGAAGAAAAACGTAATACAATTTTGAATAATTGATGTACTGGAAATTACGGTTTATTTTTAGAAAAGGTAAAGGGTGATCCTTCCTTCACCGAAAGGTTGACGGCGCAGATTGTAAATAATCTTCAAGTGAAAATTGCAAACATTCACATTAGATTTGAAGATTCCACAACATTAAATCATACTTTCGCCTTTGGTATAACACTCCACGAATTAGAATTGTTTACTACGGATTCATCCTGGAATAAGAATTACATGACAGAACAATTAAGCAAAGTGTTCAAGGTTGATAGTTATCTTCTAATATTTAATATTTATTATATGCAAGGTGTTTTGAGGGGGGTTGCGGATATTTTGCATATGGATAGGGGGGGTGATTGTGAATATTTTGAACCATATATGTTATATTCCAAAATCTCATGGTTTTTGAGATATTCGCAAAATTCCGATTTTCTGTTAAACAGGGGTGTTATAGTAGTTAACAGTCAATAATGTATCTAATATTATTAGAGTTTATTGTCCGACTAATTTGTGTTTTTTTTTCGCTATGAAACAGTCCATTGAAAAAAAGTGTTACCGTACAAGCTACAAAATAAAAAAAATAAAGGTAAAATAATACCAAGGAAAGTAGTTTTTACCGGACTTCGGCAGAAAACGAAAAGGAGGGTAATGTGTTTAGCAGTCTATGTATGTGGCTAGGGATGTTCATCTGTTCCTTCATAACTCCCAAACTATTCATCAGCTTTGAACAAATGAGGTGTCGTAGGTTTTGTATAAATTCTCCGCGTAACATAGGCTATATGACGTTACGTTAAATCTTATATGATGCCTAAGAAACGTAAAAAACCCAAACCAAAAAATAAAAAATAATTTTAAATGTATCGAATTTGGTTAAAGGTTTAAATACACACATTTCAAAAATATGAAGTTTACATACCTTAAAAAAAAAAAAACATTTTCCGTAAATCGTAAAAAACGCAAAAAAAATTTTCGAACAACCCAGAGCGACGGCGAGGCGGCGGCGAAAAAGGCATGGAGTGAAATCAAAAAACATTCCTTTCAGCAGACCTTCAATTTATTACTAATTGAGCAATTTATTTTAAAATCGAGAACCTAGTTATTTATTGATTTATAAATAACTCATTACGAGCTTCTCAACGATTCCGCACAGAACGTGAAACTTTGGTGACACCATAAGCTTCAGATTCAGATAGGAACTTTATTTGCATAAATTAGAGTACTCTCCATGAGGTTAACGGTGACACCACCAAATTAGGGGTTGGTGGGGTATGAGTGGGGGTGGAGGTGGAAATTCGAATTTTTCTAAACCACGTCTTGTGGAGTATCGTTGAAAAGCTCTGGACGAGTAGTGTATAAATCCATCACTAGTATCTCGATTTTGAAATAAATTACCCCAATAAACGCAATCGAAACACTTCGAAATCTACCTCAGTCTGTAGGCTTGCCGAAAGGGATTTTTTATTTTGTACCTTGTATGCTGCGGTAACATTTTTTTTCGGTGCATTGTTTCATAGCACAACAAAACAACACAAATAAGTCTGACAATAAAATTAGAAGCATTATTGCCTATTAACTACTATAACACCCCTGTTTAGCAGAAAATCGGAATTTTGCGAATATCTCAAAAACTATGCGACTCTGAACTATAACATATATGGTTCAAAATATTCACAATGACCCCCCCTATCTATATGCAAAATATCTGCAACCCCCCTCAAAACACCCTGTATAATAATTATATACTGCTCATTCATTTGCTTCGCTTTCAGGTTGCAAACTTGAACAGTTTAGCTTCATATATGAACTGCAATGCGAGGAGTTTTATGCAGTACGATGTCTCAGAATTTTCTCATTTATTTAAATCGAATATAGCACACAAAGGATATTTGCCGAACAATTTTACCTATAGTAAATTTCATTTTTAACTGCACCTATATATTTCAAAATGAATTCAATACTTAAATATTTAGTTCTTGCGCCGATATCCGTTAACACAAAACTTCAACTTAACATGAATCCGGAAAAGGATCAACCACCCTTTATTGTACCAAAGGTGGATCTCAATTTAGAAATTGATACTTTAAAAGTGGCCATTACAAAAGCACAGTTCCAAGTAAGACAAATTTTTAAAGATTTCACTCCTTTTAAATAATTCATGAATTTTCAGGATGTTATAACCATAGGAGATAATGTCAATCGATTACGAATGGGTATTCCTTACAGAAAATACCGCCCTTTTGGCATATGTGAGTAATCCTTTCATAAATCAATTAGTTTGATTTTTGCATAATTTATTTCCAGCGTACAAAGGACATTCTAAGGAATGGTGGAAGTTTGCAATTACCGCTGTACTTGAAGAGAACGTTCGGAAGAAATTGAGTTATTGGTCCTGGAAACATATACTAGATCATAGAAAGCTTTGCAGGACATACACTGAAGTACTAATTTTTTTTATACAAACAAGTACTAAACTCAGATTTTATAGGCCTTCAAAGAAAAATTGTTGAGTAAAAAACCAGCCACAAACACATTGGAAAATATTGAAATGTGTGAAACTAAATTGGATGTATTTAATCTTATTCTTATTCGCAATAAAGTGTATTTGGAGGTAATATCAGAAGTTTTTGTATAACCTTAATTAAATCGGTTTTATTCATTTCAGGTTGACCTAATAAAAAGAGAGGAAGAAAAAAAGCACGCCAATAAAGGTGGATGGTTCTCCGGATGGTTTGGTGCTGCAAAGGCAGACGAATCAAACTTTAACATTGGTAACAATATTTAGAATTCCAAAAAAATCTTGTAAAATAAAAATATTCTATTTCAGTAACACAAATTGATGCTGCAATGACTGTTGACGAAAAAGCCAAGCTATATGAAGCTATTGGGTATCAAGAAAATGCTACAGAACTGACTTTCCCAGAAGGATATATTGCTATTAAAATGCGATTTTTATTGAGTTCACTAGAAATATATGTATACGATGAAATTTTCCGTGAAAGTAACACAAAGCACACTGCGCAGGATATCATTGGCACACAATCAATAATTGATATGTCCTTATCTTTGGTATTGTGCGAAATTTATCAATTACCTGCAACAAACAGCTTAACGTAAGCTTTGCAGTAATTGTTACCTTAATGGAAATTAAATAATTTATTTTGTAGAGTAAAGGTGGGGGTAAAAAACTTACTTCTCACAGGTTACAAAAAAGATGATTTTGTTCCTACAATTATCAATTCAGAAATCCAGGAAGATGAAAACTTATTGGAAATTATGTTTGAATCCAATCCTTTGGATAAGGTAGTTTAAAATAAAATCAGTAATATTAATATTCTATAATTTCTTTAATTTAGAAATGTGACCAAAGAGTGAAGGCATTTGCCAAACGTCTGCAAGTAGTATTTGACTCGAATACGGTTATTCAATTGGCAGAAGTTTTCACGCCACCTTCATCTGTAAACGTGAAGGAGTAAGTAAGAAAATAAATTAATACAGCAATAGTTCATTATGTTGTTCAACTAGTTTAGCACCTGCGGTACCATTAAAAGATGTAAAACAACGATCCGCGCTGGGTTATCAATATTTGGTTGATAAGCATCCCGTTATTGAAGTGGATATAAAATTCCTGCCAACCATTATTATCATCCCACATTCCGGTGTTTACCATCCGTAAGATGTATATTTCTTTTCTTGATATTCTAATACTAAAGTTTATCTAAAATACTCTCAGGCAAACTAGTTCAGTGGTGGTGATCAGTTTGGGTGAACTGACCGTAGTATCAGTTCCTCATGCTACAAACGCACAGGACGTTAAAGCTATGTTTCAGGGAGGCCAAGGGCAGGAATATATTCTGAAAGAAATGATGTCCCGCACTTACGATAGATATGAAATATCTGTGGAACACATCCAAGTAAAATCTCGATTGTTTCAACATTAAAATTATTTGCAACATTTATTTTAGGTATTAGTAGCAAAGGGCGGAGAAAATTGGATTAATGTAATAAACAGAGGACAAATGTCTGAAATGCATGTCTTATGCCCATCGGACTTATCAGTTTCTCTAAAACTTTGTTTAATCAGTGATGATTATCGTTTACCAAAGACGAAAGTTAAAGGTGACGTTTAATCAATAGGCAAAAAAAGATGCTTAATTTTTTTTTTTTTTTTTTGTAGTAATGTTACCATCGTTAAAAATTAATGTTATCGAAGAAAGAATTTTTGAAGCATTAAATATTGGTCTGAGTATTCCCTTACCTCAAAAGGATTTGTCAGAAGAGGGCACTCTTGTCAAAGTATTTATCATCGCATTCTTTTTTAAACTATTTATGTTTTAATATATTGAAAATGTCTAGGCTGCAAGTTTCGCAGTTTCTAGTATGTCCTTGAAAAAACTTCTAGATTCTGAAAATGAGAGGGTTTTTAAAAGAATGCGAAGTGAAGCTCCTGAAATCACAGATGAAATTGTTCAACTAACAGATTTAACAGCCAAATTTACTCTAAAAGGTTACTGCACATTTTAGTTGTGTTTTGCCTTTAATTTGTTGTTACAATACATTTTAGAATTCGTCGTAACGCTGTATCGAGAACAAAAAGAAGAGACAGATTCCACATCATCAGATCAATTCGAAACACCAATTGAAGAATTTTCAAACGAAACTTTTTCGTCGGAGGACTTCTTTGCACCAGTAGGGCATGAGAAATTAATTTCATTCAAAATTATTCAGTTAGGAGCAGAATTCTTCCAAAGAACTTACGAAATGGCAGCTTCAGTAAAGTGAGAAAAATATTTCATATACTTTTTAACAGAGCACAATGCAATTGAAACTATGGAATATTTTAATTTAATTTAAATTTCAGATTAGGGGCTATTGTTTTGGATCAGTTTTCCCCCATTGACGGAGTATTACAGAAAATAACGATCATAAATACACCTCTGTATCAAGAAAATGTGCAGTACTTATTGACCATTGACTATACAAACGTAATTAGTTGTAATTTATAACTCGAAGATATGCATTATTGATTTTTAATCATAGGCCAATAAGGACGCTCCTGAATTCAAAACCAAATACAACTCAATAGAGCAATTGATAAATGTTCGATTTTCATCTTTAATTATTGTTTTGCATCAGGAATGTCTACAAATCATTTTAAAAGTACTTTTTTCCAATTAAGTTGTTTTAAAAATTTAATGCAATCTTTAATCGTAGATTGGAAATGGGTTACAATTAAAGTTGGCAGAAGTGCAGGCTGCGCAACCGAAAAGAGATCACTACGTATCAGCGGATGATAGTCTAATACATCGGGAAATAAAACATGCACTTGAAGCCATTCCTGAAGAAGGCGAAAAAGTGATTAAAAAGAGTGAAAAAGGACGTCGGAAGCAAAAAGTAGTTGATAGTATAAAAGTGAAATTGATCACAAATTTAGAACAAGTTGCTGTTCAGATAACATGCCGAAAGAGAGATATTGCTAATTTGAAAGTACAAAACTTCAATGCCGGCATTATAATGAAAACATCATACACAGAAATTTCCCTTAAACTGAAGGACATTCTTGTTACGGACTTAAATCCGCACACTATGCATCAGAAAGTGTTGTCAATAGTTGGTGAAAATGCATTAAACTGCCAAGTTGTAATGTTCAATTTGGAGGAAACTTCTAATTACAATTCAGATGATATAAAAATCGAAGTAACAATGGGATGTGTTAAAATTGTCTTCCTTAATTGGTTCATTAGTTCATGTCTCGTAGGAAATTTCTTTAAAAATTTTTAAAATTGACATAAATGAATTTATTTCTAGAACTTCCTTGGACATTTCCAAGCGGCGCAAGAAGCTATCGCAACAGCTGGTGCAGCTGCCGCAGGTGCAGCAAAACAAAATGTCGTGGATGCTTACGAGAAGGCTACCAGATTAAAGTTCCACGTAAAAATTAAAGCTCCCCTTATTATTGTGCCTGTTAATTCAAAAAGTCTTGACGGGATCGCTCTAGATCTGGGATTTCTAAGTATCACTAATGTAACCAATGAGATTAATTCAGATAATGTAAGATAATTTATTGTTCCATTTTTTGGTTAGTAGAATTAATTGAAATGAAATTTTCAGATTGATAAAGGTCTAGCTATTCTTGATGAAATAAAATTAGAATTAAAGGATCTAAAGCTGTCTCGTGTAACCATAGACTCCTCTCAGGCCATTGAACAGACAAAAACAGGTAAAATTACACGAAAATTAATTAAGGCTATTTCAATGGGTTTTTTTTTCATTTTAGATTCCTCACTTATATATGGTATTGCTTCACATGCAAACATCTTCGATCCTATTAGCTTTATATTGAATGTAACACGGAATTTGTCATACAATTGGTTCAAAGAGAAACCAGAATTAGATGTGTCTGGTAGAATAAAGTCAATTGAGGTAATAAATGAATAATTTTTTTTTGTATTTTCGAAAATGATTAAATTGAATTCAGCTGAATGTGTACCTGGAAGATTATTTATTGTTGATGAACATCCTTAATGATAATTTAACTGAAGGAATTGATGAATTCCCACAACCATCAATTGAGGACAAAATAAATATGGGTATGTATCTAATAGTCCTCACTTCATACAATTTGTTTTAGTTTCAAATACAATATATTTTAAAATCAGGAATACCTGCAGCAGAAGTATCTGCACTAGCTAAAATTGAAGTTCATCAAGGTTATCGCGATGATTCAAGTACTGAAGGTAATTTCACAAAAAAAAACTCAATTAATTAATAGTTCAAGCTGCATAATTTTTAAGGAGGATGGATTTTACTTTATTGTTTTTTCAATTAAAATAGGTGCGAAATCACGTAATAACAGTAAAGAACTGTCCAAGGAAACATTAGAATTGCAAAACGAAATGGATAAAGACACTGGGGTTGCGCTGAGATTCAATTTCCAATTAGATGGAGTTGTAATTAACTTAATCGAAGGTAAAATCTGATATATTCTTAAGTCAAAGTTTATAATGCTAGCGTTTGTTAATTTGCAGCTAACAAAGACGGACTTGCCTCATTTGGTTTATATGTTCTTTCCGTGAAAGGCAAGCGTTTGGTGGATGGAACATTAAGTTTGTCCCTGGTTCTTTGCGACATGCAATTGGATGATATTCGACCGGGTTCTCAGCTTCAAATCACAAGGTAATTTTTAAATTTAATGAAATGAATACTATATTTATCAAAATTATTAGATATTTGAGGCGACGAGAAAATAAAGCCAAACCCACTGTTAAGGAAGAGAATAAAAACATGCCTTATATGGTAGATGTTGTCTCCATTATCAAAGGAAAGGAAACATTCGGTAAAATGATTTTACTAAAAAGAAATTGAACGATAAAAAGAAGTTATGTTTCGTTATAATTTTAGCTGAGCTTCGGGTATGTGCATTTGATTTAATCATCTGCATTGACTTTTTGATGCAAATTGCCAAGTTTGTGGTAGTGCCTGAAGAAACAACAGTTAAAGAAGTTTCACAATCAACCCAACCACTAGCAAAGATGGAAAACAAAATTGTTACTAAACCTAAAAGTAAAAGGAATTTGTTGTATAAGCATTTTAAACTGATTATTCAATTACAGAAAAAGTGGCACCTGTGGATCCTGATTTAAAAATTAGCTTAATTTTACACTTAGAAGAACCTGACATAATCTTGGTGGAAAGTTTGGAAGATTTCAATACACATGCTATAATTTTTAATGTAAGTTGTAAGATTTCTGTTAATAAACGCTGGTATTTCAATAAAATTTTTGTAGAGCGAAGTCAATTTGAAATTCCGTCAAATTGGTGAAAAACAACTGATATACGGCGATATAAAGGATTTAAAGATGTACATGTGCAATTTTATGGAAGAACAAAGGGAGTCTACAAAGCATTTCATTATTCATCCTTGCACTCTAACATTGCATGGGTCAACTCCAGAAAATAAAGGGCTTCATTTGAATATTAAATCATCTGATATTATTATTAATATATCTCCTGGTAATTAAATGTTAATACTTTGTCTTACTATTGTTCATTAACTTTATATCTTATTTTAGGTACAATCGAGCTTATAAATAAGGCAATCGTAACTGTAATGGGTAATGCAGAACAAAAGAAACAACAAATCCAAGAATCACCAAACTACAACAATATTTGGGCAATCAAAGACTTTGAGGAACACGAATTTTGGTTTATGAGAGTTGGTATGGATACATTTATAGGGTAGTTTAGGTTTGTATAAATCATTGTGCTTTTTTATAATAGAAGAAGCAGCAGAAGCAATTGATTTACCAGATAATATAACAGTTGAGTACAAGCCAGAAATGTGTATCTTGGAAGTGCCATTACTACTCTTAGTATTGGAGAGTGGAGTAGGATACTACACAACACCCCTGCTTACGCTAGAAACAAAATTAGATACAATGATTTACGATTGGAGTCAAAAAGTATGAATACTAAATTCACTTTCGGTTGTTTATTTAGGCACTATTCATATTTAATTGGTTGGGTTTTAGATGAAAGTCGATGGAAGTTTGACGCTTACTATGTACCATTATAATAATGCTCTCGCAGTATGGGAACCATTAATTGAACCAAATGAAAGACTTGGAAAAAAGTCCGGCATACTCACACACTCTCCATGGGAAATGAATTTTGAAGTAAGGACGGAACAAAAAATTTCAGAAGATGATTTCGATATGGATGAGTCTGTAACGAAAATTAAAATGTTTTCGGCCGATATACTCGAAGTAACTCTCAGTAAAACTGGTTATAATCTGTTGATGGACATGAGTAATGCTTTTTCTCAAGCTTTTGAATCAGAGGGATTGACTAAACCAGAAATAGTGGCACCATATGTCTTAGAAAATGATACTGGTTTCGAATTAGAAATTGATTTCACTAAGGGAATTCTTACTTTGCATGATTACCACATCCCTTCGTTAAATCCGAAATATACAGAAGGCGTCAATAAGGCATTAGTATTTCAAGCTATGGACGAAGAACTTAATCTTCGAGCAGATGATATTAAGAGCTGTACTGTCTCAGCAAATGGAAAAGTTTATTTGAAGAAGAAAACTGTAACTACCAGTATGGAAGCCCCCTCAAGTACAATGGCAATGAGTGAAGAAGATGCACTAGTACAGTTCGAATATATCTACATTCAGGTAATTCATTTGGAATTAGAAAGCAATGCCACGTATGACCAATATAACTTTTCTTAGGTTGGAGGAATACAGAAGCAAATATCAATCCCCATTTCTAGAGCAGATGAGCGATATTTTCCTCTTTACAGAGATACTAATCAGGAACCTTGGGGAATCATTTCGGAAGTATCAATTGAATATGGAACAACAAAAATTAATATTCATGGAGTTGTCAAGGTATGAAGCATTTAAGTAAAAATGTAAATTTTTCAAAATTCGATTTTCAGATTCGCAATCATTTTACAACACCAATTAGTATTTATAGACTTAGAACTGATAAAACTCATTTCATTGGAGAAGTTAGCCCTGGTGAAGAATTCCACGTACCTTTGCATGCAATTTATGCAGTTCACAAGGAACTCTACTTTTCATTGCCGGTAAGCGTCCACTTGAGCGTTAATTTATCAAATGTTTTTTAAACCATCTTTTTAACTTTACGAAAACTTGCTTCTTTGAGACTTTTTCCGTTGTACCGTCGAGTCGAGTCTTGCAAAACTTTCAACAACTAATTAGCCAATTTCCCATCATCCAATTGAGCTGGCATTTTTCAGATATGCATACCTACTCGTTGACTATGGCAATGGTTTCCATCAAATTTTTATACCGTTATCACAATTCCACAAAAATCTTAATAACTCTTGATATACTAAAGATATTGGTATGATTCCTTTTAGGTAGATTTCGAAGAAAAATCTACCTATTGAGATGTACACCATGTCACGACTTTCGAAAAATTCTTTCATAGTTTTTCGTTGCATGCCTCCCTGAGTACGAAACCACCCCCCGTTCGAAAGTTATGTATATACATACATATATATATATATATATATATTTACACGTTAGAGGAAGTATTTTTGAAGATATTGGAACCAAATTTCAATATGTTATTTCTGAGGTTAATAACTCGGTTAAGTTCGTTAATGAGTAAAATTGTCCCAAAGAGGTGACCGGGGGAGGGGGTTGAAATTGTTAAGAAGTTGTATCTTGGTCCCTATGAAGTTTAGAGAGAAACTTAATTTGCATAAATTAGAGTAGATACTCTCCATGAGATTAACGGTGACACCACCGAATTAGGGGTTGGTGAGGTACGAGTGAGGATGGGGGTAGAAATTCGAATTTTTCTAAACCCCGTCTTGTGGGGTATCGTTGAAAAGCTCTTGATCAGTAGTTTATAAATCCATAACTAGTTTCTTGATTTTTAAATAAATTACCCCAATAAACGCAATCAAAACACTTCGAAATCTACCTCAGCCTGTAGGCTTGCCGAAAGGGATTTTTTAATTTCAAGTGTATAATATAATTTTAATTTGATTTATATAATTCTATTGAAATTATATTCAAAATCGATATTATAAACTATTCTTTATAAACCTACTGCGCACACTTCAATTTTTCTTTTTCTTTAAGCAGCTTAAAGTCAATATATCGGGTTTTGATTATGATCTTTTTATGTACAAATCCTCCGAAAAGTAAATTAAACTGTATTGTACTCGAAGTTTCAGTTCTCTAGGTTAAAGAAAATTGGGGTAAATTACCATTGCCTAATTTGGCGACAAAAATTCACGGTGTAAACTTTATAATAAAGCATATAAAAACATCAAATTTTCGATTTTATAATAATTTTATTTTATTCACAGTGCAGAGTACTATCATTTTGGAAAACCATATTATTAAAAGATAGAATGCATTGTCATCGACAACGAGTGTCCCTATATAGTATATACTGTAGTTTTAGTTCGATTTGATGATGAAATCTGGGTTGTTTAGCTGTCGAAAGATTTTTCTTTAGCGACGCGATGGCACAAAGGGTCAAGGGCGTAAGTTTTCGCGAAGTTAATATAGATGAATAAGTAAAAAATTATCATCAAAGGAAATCATCCTTGGCTCTTTAGGTAGATTGGGATCGGTAGTATGTTATGACTCGAAAAATTCGTTCATAGTTTTTCGTTTCAGTTATTTCAGTTATTATATATATATTTACATGCTAGCGGCCGTAATTTTGAAGATATTTGAACCAAATTTTATTATGTTATTTCTAGGGTATTAACCCTAGAATTAGGCTCGGTTAAGTTCATTAATAAGCAAAATCGCCTAAAGGTGACCGGGGGACAGGGGTTGAAATTTTGAAAAAATATAACTCGACTCCTATAGAGTTAAATAGAAACTTTTTCTTCATAAATTAGAGTACTCTCTATGAAGTTTACGGTGACACCACCGATTTAGGCGTTGTGGGGGTGGGGGTGAAAATTCGAAATTTTTAGAACCACCTTTTGTGGGGTATCGTTGAAAAGCTCTTGATGAGTAGTTTATAGATCAGTAACTAGATTCTCGATTTTGAAAAAATTAGCCCCAAAAAATGCAATCAAAAACACTTCTAAATCTACCTAAGCCTATAGGCCTGTCGAAAGAAATGTTCAAAATAATTTTAATTGTCACCATTTTGAAAATACTATAGGAGAATTATAATAACAAAAACTTTGCTTTTACGAGTTGATTTTTTCTTTCGTTTGATTTAGGGCTACAAGCGTTCTGTTCAAGGAATAAAATGGAATGAAAACTTAACCGATCTGTCTTACATGCGGCATATTCAGTGTGATCCTATTAGCACTTTTGAAACGTTCTACATTAATGCTTTAAGAGAGAAGACTGAAGTTTACTACGAAGTTACGTCCAAATGCACTTTGTTAAGCGCAAGTTACACGATACATTTGCGCCCGCCCTTATACTTACAAAATTCCTTGCCAATTAATATAAAAGTATCAGTAGCAGGGTGTTCAGTACAACAAGATGGTATAAATGGTATACTTTTTAAATAATTGCATTAAAGAATACTTTTGCAGGAGGGATCCCGAAAGGTATTGAAATGGAATCTTCCATAAGGGGTACTATTCGAGAAGATTATCTAGATTACGGAGAAAAAGAAGTTAATCCAGGAGATGTTCTGCATCTACCAACAGTGAAACTTACAACTAAATTTGGTGAAGCTAAAAGCTATGTTGTTATAAGGGTATTTGTTTTCTTTTAGCGAAACTGTTGCAAATAATTTAGCGAACTCATTCATGTGTTTTTAGATGGTTCAATATTTGGAAAAGGATTGGTCTTGTACAACTGAAATATCTGAAAATTATGAAGAGTATTCGATTTGGACGTTTTCTTCTTACGATTCTGTAGCTAAAATGGACCTAGATTTTGGTGTGAAGTAATAATTTCAAATTGCAGTTTGTTTTAATGATATCATTTGCTATTATATTTATATTTGCAGATTTGAGAAGCGTCATGGAAGTTTAATGCTTATACTTTATTGTCCTTTCTGGATGTTAAATAAAACTGGTTTAACACTAAGTTACAGGGTAAGCTGGTTTAACAAAATGTGTAACAAAAATTTTAATTTCTATGTATGAAATTATAATGCAGAAATTTAAGACGCCGGTAAATGAAACGATTTGTTCTTCAAAGGTATTTTATCGAGCTCTTATTGAGTACTTTTGTTAGAAGTTAGAAAATCCTTTCCTTATACTAATTGATTAATTTAAAATTAATGAACTCAAAAGTTTATTTACCAAGATTTGTCATTTAAATTACATACATTCATATAAATTTTATCGAAGTACTTTGTTCATCAATTTGAAAGACGGTCTCACATAATTTTCGAATTACACAATTAATCAATATTATGGATTCACCATATATTAATACAAAACGGTGAATACAAAACACAAAGGAAAAATGCAAATCGGAAATTCTCAACCATATACATTATACAGGGTATTTCAGTTAAGTATGTCAGTATTGACGAAGGTGATGGACCGGCTCGAGAAACGAATAAAATTATCATGGCAAAGTTCAAATCACCTAACTGTTTTCGACGTATTCGAATTAAAAGGACATTTCTTCTTGAAAGTGCAGGGTTTTACATTTTTCAAAACTAAGCAGTGTGTGATAAAGATCTAACACTCATTTTAAAGCAGAGAAATCATTCTTGAATTGGGATAGGTTTGCAGACTTCACATAAAGTAGTTCTCGGGATATGAAAACTTAAAGTCAGATTTAGGGTTAGAACATCGAACACCGGATCTTAAAAGTGTCGATGGATTTTTTCTAAAACATCGATGTTTTTTGTTGATGTTTTCTCTGCCGTTATATCGGAGCATCGATGTTTTACTTGAAAAGAAAATTAATTTTCATAATTATGTATCGGAAAACGATAGTTTTCTTGAAAAATCTTCGCTGCGAATAATATTTTATTATCCACTTTGGATTTGTAACTAACTATTGCAACCTACAACTATATTATTCTAATTAAGGCCTCGACTACGATTGACAAATCTTTTGTTTTTGATCCTTACCGCATCGAATTCCTCAATCGGGAATCGTACTTGGTACCTATGCTTGGTCATTAATCGCTTTATTACCCGAGTATGCGGTTTTGGGAGGGAACCGGGAATCGTAAAACTCAAAGAATGGAGACGTTTTAACTAAACAACCCTATTTAAGGAGGAAATCCCCAAAATGTTAGTGTTCATGTCTACTTTAAATGAAAAGTACTTTTGCAGGTACATGCATTTATACATATACATATTATTATGTATTATTAGATATAGTTTTATAAATATTGAAATTTTTCAAAAAAAATTTCATAAATTGAATTCTTTTTTTTTTTTTTTTTTAAAAACATGGTTAATAAAACTTCCTTACAAAATCAAACAAAATAAATTAATAATAAAATAAATAATATATTTTATTCGAAAACTATACAACATGATTGAACACTTCTCATATTTTTAAAAAGTGAATGACAACTTCTGAAAAAAACATCTAAATTTAAAAATACTGTTTTTGCCTATTCGATTTGAACATTTAGTACACTTGAAAAAACAAAATAATAAAATTCAACTTTATATCCCTGTCTTCCTGTAATTATCACAAAACTTTTGTATGCAGTTCGACTTGTGGACAAGTCATCGTCACCAATACGGCAATATAATTTACTGGAGCATCACGGTTTGTTCATTGAAAAACAATCAAAATAAGTATACTATTATCATTTTCATTTTTCTGAAAATACCAGTAATGGAATCATTTTATGAGAAAATGCGGCCTAACCCCAAAAAAATTGCAACACGAGAGATTTTTTTTTAAATGATAGCTACGAGTGCCCTTAATCACCCTTCCAAAATCGCCATAAATCGCCCTTCGGAACATGGTCAAAATGGAAGATGCCCGCGAAGATTGCGGCCAAAATTTTCAATTCAGCTAATATCTCGAGAACGGTTCGATGTATTGAAAAAGTTTTTTCACGTAAATTGTAACTCTTTCAATGCTGAGTAATTTTTATATCTACACTTTTTCTGTCGGACGTACCTTCTGAAGCTTCTTTCTGAAGCCATACCTTCAATCTGCTGCGGCGTATTTGATTGAAATCTGCATTGTTAAAAAAAAGTCAAAATTTCTAATTTCGGATTGCTATGCAGGATGTAATAGCGAAGATGGTCAACCCGAAACAGGGTGATAGGAGACCTCATGGTGAACAAAAAATTGTCGAACGAAAAAATTCTATCCGAACCCCCTTCCGATTTAGAGGGGATTTTCTAGTTCTTTGATAGTGGGCGAGGTTGTTGCACGAAAATGCCAATATCTCTGAAAATACTTGAGATAGCCTAATGTTTTATACCTTATTAGAAAGATAATAAATGTACCTTTCTAACAAGGTTATACACTAGAATATCTAATGAGCCACTGAGTCAGTACAGTGGTTTAAACTTTGCAAAATTTCATTTCTCAAGAATGATCTCAGGCTTTGTAGACTTTTTACGCAAACTTTCCATTATTATTCTGACTCAGTGGCTAATGAAGTGATTTGAGATGAAAAGGAAAAGATTCATAACTTTTGAGTGGACCGAGGTAAATGGATGAAACAAAAAGCTGTTAAAAGAAGACAAAAATTGGACTTTATAAAACTTTGATAGAATGCATTCTCACCGATAACGAGCCTATCTGTAAAGTTTTAGCTCGATGGGATGACGGAAAGTGTGTTAATTAGCCGTCGAAAAGTTTTGCTTAAAACGACACAAATACATACCCAAATTCAGAAATCCACAAACAAGCAAGTTTTCGCGAAGTTAATTTAGATGAATTAAAAAGAAAAAAAAAAGGGAAAATTTTCGAGATATTTGACTTTGACCACAAAAAAAGTAAATTTTCGAGCAAAAAATCCGACTTTTAGTTTTCATATCTCGAGAACTACTCGTACTTTATGTGAAGTCTTCAAAACTTCACAATTCAAGAATGATTTCTCTACTTTAAAATGCGTGTTAGATCTTTCTCACACGCTGCTTAGTTCAGAATATGTAAACAAAAATGTAAAACTCTGCAAAAGTCCTTTTAATTCGAATACCTCGAAGACCGTTAGGCGAATTGAAATTTGCCATGATACAATTTTATTCGTTTCTCGAGCCCGCCTATCACCCCCTTAAGTGAAACACCCTGTATATCCCTATAATCTATATGCCAAATTCTGTAAAACTTAATTCATTTTCGGTGTAGCATGCAAATCAAAGTTCCATTTTACAGAAAATAATATTTATTCATTTACAGACAAATTTAGAGACTGTGAACATTCTCTATCACCCTCCTGTATACAGTGGACCTATTTTGTTCTCTTTCCGGGACAAATATTTCTTTGGTAAAAAAAGAGCTTCGATACGTGTTGATTCTGGTGAGTGGAGCGAAAAGATTCCATTGGATGTTGCCGGATCCACAGGTTCTGTAGAATGCAATGCGAACGACACTGTTTATAGAGTAAGTTAATTTAGAATTGAACCTAGCCATTGTTTAAGTTATTATTATTTCTAGATTGGAGTACACAATCACCTAACACATAATTCTTTGACGAAAATAATTACTTTTATTCCTTTCTATATGGTTGTTAATAAAGCATACTTCACTATAGAAATACAAGAGACGTATCGTCCAGGAGATCCTTGGCTTGAGGTTTTGGATATTTTTGAATATTTCTTAAATCAATTTTTACAAACTTTTCTCATCCATAGATTAAATCTGGCGACTGGGTGCCACTCTGGCCCAAGGTAGATACCAATCACATATTACATGTCAGAATTCCGGGAGAGAATCATGTGTCACCTCCGTTTAATTATACTGAAGTTCAGTGTTCTCTGCTTAGAATGAAAAATCAGGCATGTTCATGTGCTCATTTAATATTTATACAGATACTTATATATAAAAATACTAGTACGGGGGTGTTAATGTGGATGTACATGCAACCGAGGGTGGAATTGTTATAACGTTTTCGGAATATCATCCTGGAGACGCGCCTGGCTTGATAATCAATCATACATCGAAAAAAATATCTTTCTGGGAAAAAGGAAATGTCAATGAAAGGTGAGAAACAAAATGAAATAAATAAAAATGATTCATAAATGTATTTAATTTAGAGTTCTGAACCCTATGCAAAAGCGCTTGTTTGCCTGGTCCAACGTTGCTGGCGACAGAAAAATCCTTTGGGATGATGGAAAAGATCAAATTCTAAATGATTTGCGACGAGACGGTGTTGGACACGTTCGGTAGTGAAATAATTGATTTTATAGTGAACAATATTACATTTATTTCCACATTTAGATTTGGACCGTCGGAGCAAGATGTTGCATATTGGGTATCATTTTTAGATGGCTTACAACGAGTTCTTCTTTTTACAGAAAAATCATCGGTTATTAATCAAGCAGAGAGTAATACAAATTTGGCAAAGGTACTTAAATAAATAAAAATTAAAAACAACATAACTGAACTAACAATATCTAGTATAACCTCCTGTATCATAAGGTTGCTGTGATTGGAAAAGAAGTAGTAGTTGTATGTTTTCTCATTGAATTTCAAGTCATTTGTACATATGTTATGATTTTTTGCTTTACTGATATTAATTACGTTTTGCTTAATATTTTTCCTATTTTTCCAAATATCAAATCAAAATTGCTATCAAAACATATTTTAATATATCTTTACAATTTGCATTGCAGTGCTTTGATCAAATTGTAATGAGTGTTGAGAAAATTTTGTTAGTAAAATACACAACAATATAGCCAAAAATGGATCTGGCTCTCACCATTTTTTTTTTTTTTTTTTTTCATTTAATTGATGGGGGTCGCTGATCACGAAAAACAGATTATTTTTGTGTAGTGAACCGTTGATGAGACATGACCAGGAGATCATTTTTCGTGACTTAATCCTCCGCGATTCCACTCAAGTGCAAGATAATAGATCGCAATGTGCAGTATAAGTATGGAAAGGGCATCAAATTTCCCGTCCAACGGTATATTGCACTTGCCGTTCGAATGAATTCTGGTAAAGTAACAGCATAGACCAATGAAGTATTTCATACGTAGATGGGGGAACAACAAAATAGTGACGCTGCTGCGAGATCGCTTCACAAGCCAAACACTTTTTTTTTCAAAGGAAAAACATTCAGAACACCCAGTTTTCTTACTCAATGAGAAAAGTGGGCATTTCTAGAATGAATTTCTGCAGGTGGTTTTTTCAGGAACGGGTTTGAAAGCACAAGCAAATTTGTACGACAGTATAGCCCAGTATAGAGGGGATAAAAAAGTGGCTCAGCTTACATTAATTCCGACAAAAGATTTTTTTTTTCTAGGATCCTTTGGTATGGTGTAAGTATGCCAAATCTAAGTTTGCGACCTCGAAGGTGGGAGGGACAACTTTTCGTGGCCGAAAAACTTCGAAATTTTGGGACTTTTTCCAGTTTTTTCCTTATATCTTGAAAACGGTCCATATTTTCTAGAAAACCGTTCCATAGAAAATTAAAGAGGACAAGATTTCGCGTCGATTAAAAAAAAAATTCCTAAATTGGTTCAGTAGCTCGATTTTTATGGGGATCTAAAAAACAGAATAGGAGAATGGGCGTTTTTGTATGAGAGCTGGTGCAAATTTCCACCAAAGACGAAACATATGTCATTCGATAGTTCTTATAATGTACTTCAATAGTTAATATGGCGGCTCATTTCAATTCGATGGAGGAAAAAAGTTATAGCGGTTCTAAGTGCTGAATGTCGTCTATACCGATAACTGCGGAAATTCACTTTCTTGATCATTTCTGAATGATTTTGAGGCGCTGATCACGGGAAAAATAGTGAAAAAATTCTAAACCATACCGTTTACGAGATATCCTTAGTAGAAGGATCGGTTCAAGCATTTCACAAAACCGATGCTTTTCACTATTTTTTTAATGACATATGTTTCGTCCTTGGTGGAAATTTGGATCAGCTCTCATACGAAAACGCCCATTGTCCTTTTCTGTTTTTTGGATCCCCATAAAAATCGAGCTACTGGACCAATTTAGGATTTTTTTTTTTAATGGACGCGAAATCTTGTCCTCTTTAATTTTCTATGAAACGGTTATCTAGAAAATATGAACCGTTTTCAAGATATAAGGAAAAAACTGGAAAAGGTCCCAAAATTTCGAAGTTTTTCGGCCACCAAAAGTTGTCCCCCCACCTTCGAGGACGCAAACTTAGATTTGGCATACTCACACCATACCAAAGGATCTTAGAAAAAAAAATCTTTTGTCGGAATTAATGTAAGCTGAAAACGCCTATATACTGGGCTAGTATAGCTGCATTTGCTTTTTTCTTTTTGGTCTGCTGTCATACAAATTTGCTTGCTCACTAAAAACCTAAATTCGTGGTGCGCCATTAAAAAATACGAAAATGGATAAATAAGGACCACGCTAATGTATACATATTTACACGCTATCGGTCGCAATTTTGAAGATAATATGTACATACATACATACATAGGTATTTGAACCAAATTTTATTATGTTATTTCTATGCCTAATAGATCGATTAATTTGGTTAATGACTATTTTAGTCTTTCCCAGCAAGCGGCATTTAAATTTTCTGGTTTGCCAATTTATTTCGGCCTTCCCGTCACTCGTTAAATAGGAAAAATTACAATTCTTCGAAGAATAACAAGAAGCAAAAATCAATTTTGCTTTTTACCTAACCACCGATGACGCAAAGTGCTGTAAAACTTTTCCTGGTTGTGTCTGCATTCTTTTTCCCACAAGATCCTCATTGCTTCAATGTTCAGGTTCGCGTCCTGCTTTCGTGATATGTCATTGCAACATGATATTGGAGGCGATCTCATCAGCATTCAGCAACACTTAGGCCAGCTATACACTTTAGCTAAGCTAACAAGCTAAGTTTCTCGCTCGGTTGTCAAAATAAAGAATTTAAATGAAGTGTTGCACACTTCAGCGATGCTATGTTAGCGATGTTTTCTCTGCTCGAGCGATGTGCGCTAAGTTCGCATGCATAGCATGAGCTCGGATAAGCAAGCGGGCTTCGCTTACCAATACTTGAAACTCCGGTGTGTTTTATATGCAAACAAATTGTCTGTATTGGGTGACAGTACAATAGAACTTTCAAAAGAATTATCGCTTAGCTTCGCTGTAGTGTGCAGTACGCACAAGCTAAGCGAGCTAAGCTACAAAAATAACAAAACTTAGCTTCTTAGCTTAGCTGAAGTGTATAGCGGGCCTTAGGGCCCAGTCCCATCATAGCACTGTTGGCCGTCAGGTCGTCAAAACGTTCGTGCTCATTCGGGTAGTCTTCGGCCCAAGAAAATGTTCTTGAGAGAGCAAAGTTGAGCAAATCTTTACGACGGCGACGACGGCAAAGAATATCTACATTCTACAATCTACATTCTACAACCTAATTCTAATTTTTCACAACAAATAATTTCATTGCGTCACAAAATTGATATCACAAATTTTGTGTTTTGGCCAGCGCGGCGGCACGAGTTTTTTCTGCGTCGCTAGCGGCGATGTTTTCATTTGATACATATTAACTTTACTTCGTTAAGTATTGTTAAAAGTGTGTATTACACTTAGTAACTAGTTTTTACACGATGTTTTAAATAGATTTCGTAGAAATAAAGTCTACCTATTGTAGTAAGGTCCCTCATGGCGAAATTTCGGGAAAATTTTTACATAGTTTCTGCGATCCTGACCCCTGGACCCCAAAAATGACCTCCGTTCGAAAGGTTTATATATATATATATTATATATACAGGGTTGGCCATTTAAAGTGGAAGCATTTATTTTTTAAAAGAACATTAGAAAAAACCAATTATTTTTATGTTCGTTCTGAAAATCATTTATTTTAGTACAAGGAGATATGACTAAACTATTTGTGGAATATTATGTCACGCAAATGGCGGCCCCTGGCCTTTACTGCCAAAGTCGTCCTTTTCTCGGCATTTTCCATCACTTTGGGCAAAGTTTCGGCCGATATGGCGGCGATTTCACTTCGTATGCTATTTTTTAGGTGGACTAGAGTCCGTGGTTTGTCATTGTATACTTTGGACTTCAAATAGCCCCACAAAAAAAAATCTGGTGGTGTCAAATCGGGTGATCGCGGTGGCCAGTCAAAATCACCATTTTTCGATATTAACCGTCCAGGGAACAATGGGCGCAATAACTCAATTGTTGTTCGAGCTGTGTGGCATGTGGCTCCGTCTTGTTGAAACCAGAAGTCCTTCAATCGATTTTGACGAACGATAGGCCCGACAAATCCGGTTATCATGGCTCGATAACGGTCACCATTGACAGTTACGGTAGCTCCATTGTCGTCTTCAAAAAAATATGGACCGATGATCATATCCGCGCAAACACCGCACCAAACTGTAACTTTTTGGTCGTATAGAGGTTGTTCTTCAATTAATTGAGGTTTTTCCGTGGCATAAAATCGACAATTCTGCTTATTCACGCCTCCATTCAACGAAAAATGTGCCTCGTCCGACATGACGACTTTGGCAGTAAAGGCCAGGGGCCGCCATTTGCGTGACATAATATTCCACAAATAATTTAATCATATCTCCTTGTACTAAAATAAATGATTTTCAGAACGAACATAAAAATAATTGGTTTTTTCTAATGTTCTTTTAAAAAATAAATGCTTCCACTTTAAATGGCCAACCCTGTATATATATATATACATATATATATACATAACAAAGTTTAGTTTGTTTGTTTATTAGTTCCAGTTAACTCTATATATTAAATTAATAAAATTGTTGGCACCTGAATCGATTATCTAGCTAAATATTTAATTTTTCATAGGAAACCCAAGAAATCGAAGTCAGCATTCATGGAATTGGATTGTCAATAATAAACAATATAAAAGGAACAGATATTTTATATTTGGGTGTTACTAGTTCTGGTAAAATTTGTTCATCCCATCTTTTTAAAGATTTCCAAATTACTATTAACTAAAATCTCGCAGGTATCATTTGGGAAACAAGAAGGACTGGAAAACAACGATTTAAACAAATGAAGATAGCACAAAATGCTATGATCGAGCATCAATATCAACAATATTTGAATGATCAGCAAGCTGGCATAATTAACAATGAATATTTCCTAGAAGGAGAAAAATTCAGAGTAATATGAGTTGGCAACTGTGTTAGTGTCTTGTAACAAATAAAATATTTTTATTTCAGATTGATTTCACAGAAATGAAATTAAAGAAATCGCCAGAAAGAGATATTCGCCGTACATTTTATCCGGGAATCTGGCTTTATTTAAAAACATCTGCTTTTGAAACACAATTGCATGCAAAAATTAACCGATTGCAAATTGATAACCAATTATTGGATTGTATATTCCCAGTAATATTAGCACCAATACCTCCACCTAAAAGTGTTGCAGCAGAAACTTGTAAATTTTACAAATATTGATTTTCACAATTTGCTTAATTTTTTTTTCTACAGCTCTGAAGCCATTTGTGGAGTGTAGTATTGTACAGCGTGTGGTTCCGCATTCAGTTGTTAAGCAATTCAAATATGCGTCTGTTTTAATACAAGAATTTCATGTTAAAGTTGATTTGCAATTGATTACTGATATTTTTGAAATATTTGCAACAGCTACGAACGATGAAGAAGCTGTAAGTTTAATATTTTAATAATAGTTCGCTAAATTAGAAAAGAAACAAAAAGTACACTTAATTTCAAAAATAGTTTTTAAACAAATGAAAGTGTGTACCATATCATTTTTAGGCAAAACTTTTCAAAGAAGATTTACGTAGCATCGCAATTTCATTGTCGGATATGGTTGCAAGGCAGTCAATGCAAGAACAGAAGAATTTCTACGACAATCTACATTTGGGTCCCTTAAAAATCCATGTCTCGTTCACTATGGCTGGATCGGATATATCGGCTTTGCCTGGAATATTATCCACGATCTTACAAAGTGTTGGAGTAACATTAACCGACGTCAATGACGTAGTGTTCAGGTGATATTGAAGAAGATTCATAAAATTAAAGTGGGATGCTATTTAATATTTGTTGACAGATTAGCCTTTTTTGAACGAGAATATCAGTTTCTGACGCATGGTCAACTCATATCGGAAATTAGCGCTCATTATATTGGTCAATTCTTAAAGCAGGCCTACGTACTTGTTCTTGGTTTAGACGTACTAGGAAATCCTTTTGGTTTAGTTGTCGGGTTATCCAAGGGTGTAGAAGATCTGTTTTATGAACCATTCCAAGTATGTTATAAAGTGAAAAAGATATGCTTATGGCTCTGATTAATTTCAAATCCAGGGAGCCATTCAAGGACCTGGAGAATTTGCTGAAGGATTAGCTTTGGGTGTGAAATCGCTTTTCGGACATGCTGTGGGTGGTGCAGCTGGTGCAGTTTCCAAGTAATGGATTAATTGGTCAATTGATGCAAACTTTGTAACCATATTTGTTTCAGAATAACTGGAGCAATGGGTAAGGGAATTGCTGCTCTTACATTTGATAAGGACTATCAGAGAAAGCGACGACAAGCAATGCACAAAACTCCAACCAACTTCCAAGAGGGTATAGCACGCAGTTCAAAAGGCCTTATTATGGTGGGGACACTGTAATATATTGTATAGAAGTATTTGCTATTTTTTTTTTCCTTAGGGTGTAGTGGATGGCGTTACTGGAGTGTTCACAAAACCAATTTCCGGTGCAAAGCAACAAGGAGTCGAAGGTTTTTTTAAGGGTTTGGGTAAAGGAGCTGTGGGCTTGGTTGCTAGACCCACTGCTGGTGTTGTAGATTTTGCCAGTGGTACCCTGGAAACAGTAAAGAGGTAGTTTTTTTTTGTTAGAAAAAGCTGGGTTGTTTTTTCAGCAACCAATATTTTCAGAGCTACTGACAATTCAGAAGAAGTGACACGAATTCGCGCACCCCGATTTCTATACGCTGATGGAATTGTACGGCCTTATACAAAATCCGAAGCTGACGGAAACAAAATTTTTAGGTAATTTTATTTTCATAGTTAAAAGAATCTTACAATTAGAAACATAAATTTCTACTGCAGAGAAATTGAAAAAGGGAGATTTGTAAAAACAGATGTTTTTAATTATTATGAACAAATTGTTGAGAAACAAGAAGTAATCGTTGTTACAAACCACAGAATAATATATGTAACGAAAAATGATCTCTTCGGAAATTGGGTTGTACGTAACAGGGAAATTAAATTGGGAGTAAAAATAACACTTAAAAATTGCAGATACAATGGACCTACCGATGGCCAGAAATTACAATGATAAGATCTGTGGATAGAGGTGTGGAGATCACTCTGAAGAAGGATGAAAGGAAAATTCTAGGTCTTTTTGCAGCGGGAGATGTGCAAAGAAAGATACTTCCAATTGCTGAAAAAGAGCGCAGGCAAAATTTGGCAATTCGAATGGAAAAGATTAGGCAACATCACGACTAAAGCAAAAAGTTATCGAAATGTATCATATATCGAATACATATATCCTAAACTTAATTACCACTCACAGGCTAGGTTTGTTATGTCCTTTTTTGTATTGCTATAGCTTCCGAGGATATAAATTTTTGTGCAGATATTTACGGGAAGTATATTATTTGTCTTCTCGCAATAAAGCATTTTACAAGTGCCTACAATACCTATAATAAGTATTAAGGCAATTCTTGTTCTACTACAACTTTTTCATATACATATTTGTTTAATTGGAACTTGAAATAAAACGTTTTTCCGAACAAGTTTAATTTTATTTTTGAAGTAGCATATATACTTCTTTCTGCGAGCCTGAGGTGTGATTGTTGTTGGGGAAAAATCTTTGGCTTGCCGTCACGTAACGCTCTAAGACATTTAAATCATTTCTATTATATCCCTTTATTAACCTGACTAAATAACTTTGTGTGCGAGAGTGACGTTCTTGTCGAAGGTTCAAGTTTTGGGGACAGTTTTGGCTAGTAAACGTAAACAGATCCGAAGTCAAAGATAACTTATTAGCGATATTATGCAACCGCAAAGTCATGTCAACAAAGCTAGATTCAATTCCTTTAGCAGAAATAAGAAGCCCGTCAAGTTTATCATTAAATAAGTTAAAGTCCGCCCAGAAAGTGTGGAAGCCAGCACAACATGCAGATATTGAATTACCTTTGTGGCGATTAAGAATTGCTCAGCGCTCACTACCTCGAAAAGCGATACCATTAGGCGCAGCACGTGGCAGGGTTTAATGTCCGCACACTCCTTACAGGTAAATATTATGAGTTTATATCTGAAGGATGCGTTTTGGCAGATACCTCTCGATCCTGAGTCGAGAGATAAAACAGCTTTTACCGTACCTGGACGACTTACGAGAACAGGTACTGGTATATATCGACGATTTACTAATCCTTTCGCAAGACATCGTAGACCATATCTTATTTTCAAAAAGGAACATTTTTTCCTAACATACATGAAGTTTAACTGCATTCGCTTACCCCTCACGGCATAAAGAGGTGAAAAAAATCAGAATGCTTGACTTTGGAGGGGTGTTTTGCCATTAGGGTTAGGTCTGAGAGAATTTTGATGTTCGCAGACCCCACCTAAAAATAGATGAGGAATATTTCTTCCGAAAAAACATTGTTTTTTTTGCTAACGGTTCACTCTGTACGACATGTCTTCTTCAGAAATTTGCTAAAAAAATGGGTAAGGGTAGGGGGCGGGTGGGGGGTGTGCGTGTGGTGATAAAAAATATGTAGAATTAAATAACGAACAACTTTGCCTAAAGCCGGAGGTACACGATACGGAAAACGTCATATTTATAAGGAAATATCTTTGTGGATGTCACTTTTGACACATCGAGTCACACGATAAGCAAAAATGAGTTTGCAACCTGTATTTTGCAATTCACAGATTACCGCGACGCCGCGCCGCCCGTAAGAGCTGTAATCTCAAAACTGTGTACATAAAGTTTTGTATGGTGTGACTCGGGAAATTTGTACCCCGCAAATTGCTTGGATGTGCCGAAAATATTCCGAAATTTTTGGGATATTTATAAGCGATACACCATATTGCTTATCGTCGAGTCACACGATATGAAATACGGCGTATCGCTTATAAATACGACGTTTTCCGTATCGTGTACCTCCGGCTTAAGACATAAATTTGATTGGAGTTCAAAATAATGAATTACAGGTAACGATTTCAAAGGCAGTCCAGTTGACCTTGAACTGTAAATATCTCAAAATTTTGACGACCTACAGCAAAACAGATGATAAATTCGAGCTCAGCGGCCCAATTTTATCTTAAAATCGTTTAGTTTGCTCAATTTGAGTTTTGGCTGTTGCACAGTGTTATTGGAGAAGATGGAGTCCGGGTTGATCCAAGGAAGGTACAGGGAATTGTGTAGTATCCACCGCCGAAGACCGTTTGCCAGGTGCGACGATTTTTAGGTATGGCGGGCTGGTACTGGAGGTTCTTTCCGAACTTCACTAACCTTTCAGGACAAATCTCGGACAATCTGTGTGGTATCTCTGCACTTGGAGAATTAAAAGACTTGTTCCGATGGTATATATCTCTATTTATTAGTTCCGTGTTACACGAGTACAGATTGGTCACTGACTGCGCTAATGAGCAATATTCAATTGCAGCTCTTATTCAAAACCGTTACCAGTTAGCCACACGCATCTACACATGTATAACTCTCTGAAGAAATCAACACAATTTGTGTGGACCGGCGAAGCTCAGAAATCGTTTGAAAAATTGAACTAGTAAGGAAGTAATTGGTCACACCAATTACGTGATACACTAGATGTAGAAAAGTATACTCATCTATATATATAAAAGAGAAATACCACGTACTTACCTATATATCAGCGAAGCTCCGGAACTACTAAACCGATTTCAATGAAATTCCGAATACTTATACAACTTACCTCGTAGGTACTCACTAAGAAACGGTTTCTTGAAATTCAACCCTGAAGGGGTGAAAACGGTTTCTCCGGAACCGCTAAACCGACTTCCACGAAATTTCGTATCCTTCTTCAACTTATCTCATTAGTGCTCACTAAGAGCCGGATTTTGAAAATCCCCCCTAATTTTGAAAAATTTTCAGCAAATCAAAGGAATCGGGAGAGTTTCAAATTGTTCGAGTCACACGACACAAAACTTTGTGTACACACATCATAGCTTGCTGCTCATTCTCAATGCTTATTCTCAGCGGTCAGTTACCACCTCTCTAAGACATTTTTAAAAACGAAGATCGTGTGACTCGGAGACACAAAATTTTATAATTTTCGCGGCTGCAATAGAAAAGTAGACATTTACTTGATGTCACAAAAAAATGCCACTAAAATATTTTCTTACAAATTTGTGAATTTTGCTATCGTCTTTTGCTCTGGTTTTATCTTTTGCATATATGCATAGGAATGGTCGAGAAGCGCGTGCGTGTGTCGCAGAGCCGAACATCCCTAAAAGTTGCTAGGTGACACAACCAAACTCACGAGAAGTGTTGGGCCGGAGACATTATTTAGCGTTTGTTTTTTTATTGAATGGGAACTAATTGGAAGAAGATAGTTAAAAAACAAAAATCGTTATCAATCGTGTTTTGAGTACTGACAAAGTTTACTTGCGATAGAAATGTAAAAACATTCATAAAAATTTGTATTTGGCCTTTTGGTTAAAAAAAAGCTCAATGAGAACTACTAACCTTTATCCTAATCTAATTCAACGCCCCAAAACTACCCTTAACTGAAAAAAACTAACCAACTATTATTGCAGCCCGATCTATCGGAAGTGGTTGTATGTATTGTAGTCGCGTTTGGGAGTAGTTGTAAATTTTAATGTACAATATGATGCACATTATATTATACTTTTCACCGCCCGAGTGTAACCGGGTAGACCTGCTAGTTCTATATGAAAATTTAGACGTACTAAAAGAAAGACGTTTGAAGAAAAAAAATTCCATTTCATAGTACTCAACAAGAGCTTTAATTTGATATAAAACACGGTCCAAATTGGACAACCCCAAGGGAGATGGTTACCACACCCACCCCCACAATCTCAAAAACGTAAAAAAAATTTACCCCACCGGAGAGATCCCAATTCATTCATTCTAAATCAAAAAATCCCCTTTGGCAGGCCTACAGGCTGAGGTAGATTTCGAAGTATTTTGATTGCGTTTATTGGGATCATTTATTTCAAAATCGAGATACTAGTGATGGATTTATACACTACTCGTCCAGAGCTTTTCAACGATACCCCACAAGACTTGGTTTAGAAAAAATCGAATTTCCACCCCCACCACCATTCGTACCCCACCTACCCCTAATTTGGTGCTGTCACCGTTAACCTCATAGAGAGTACTCTTATTTATGCAAATAAAGTCTCTCTCTAAACTTCATAGGGGCCGAGTAATATTTTTATCAAAATTTCAACCCCCTCCCCCGGCCACCCCTTTCGGGCAATTTTGCTCATTATCGAACTTAACCGAGCTGTTAACCCCAGAAATAACATATTAAAATTTGGTTCCAATATCTTCAAAAATACGGCCTCTAGCGTGTAAATATATATATACAGGGTTACCGGAAATATGTCACGATCCCTTTAAGGGGTTATAGGTGGAGTTATTGTCTATTAAATGACACATGAAACTATTGCCCAAAAGTTCAACATTTTCGAGATATTTACAATTTTATTATTTTTTGAAATAACACGGGATAGACAATTTTGAAAATTATTTAAACAAAAACGAATGTATGGAATATGGTTTTTTTATTTTTCCTTATTTGTAGACATTGTAATAATTCATAAATAGCATAAAACAAAAAACAATCTATAAACATATAAAAGTTAGGGCTCTCAAACTGTGTGAAATTGACAATTTTTACAATTTCTTGTGACAAGCATTACGATATTGTGAAAAAAAATTCTATGGAACTGATCTGCGTAACATGCTTAAAACATCTACATTTTACTAGCTATCCAACAATATACAAGAACTAGACATAAGTTTAAAAATTTTCTTAAAAAAATCAAATAATTGAAAACAATGAAAAATCATTTAAAATAACAAAATCAATAAAATTCTGAAATACTGGTACCTGTTTTCATTAAAAATATAATAAAAAAGGATATTTTCAAGATATTATTTTACAATTCATTTTCAAAATGTAAGCCTCTATTTCGAACACAAAGGCGCATCCTCTTTCTTAAATCACTTTTCACTACACTACTAGTTAAGTTGCGTCTAATTGTATCAGCAGCGTTTACTATACGACTTTCAAGGTCTTGAATGTTTGGTACAGGCGAAACATCGTATACTAGACTCTTCAAATGACCCCAAACATAATAGTCTATTGGTGTGAGGTCTGGACGGACATCGGATCGGGAAAATTCATATCTAGCCACTGTCTTACACTAATCCTGAAATGTGCAGGACATCCATCATGCTTGAATCACATACTTATCCCTATTTCCAGAGGAACGTTTTCGAGCAACTCAAAAAAGTGGTCTCTCAAGAAATTCTCATAAGCTTCACTAGTTAAGTTGTCGGGAAGAAAATGTGGGCCAATTAAATTGTTGTTGATTATTCCCATCCATACGTTTAGAGAAAACACCGCTGTGAACCCGTTGATAGTTTTTTTTTGGATTTCCTTGTTGTTTAGGGGTCCAAAAATGGGCATTATGATAGTTGGTTATGCCATCTTGGTCAAACTTTGACTCGTCAGTCCACAAAATTTTGCGAAAGAACATGGGGTCGTCCATATCGGCATCCAGCTTGAATCTGCAAAAATCCATCCGTCTGACAGGATCTCCTTCTTCAATTACATGAACGGGTGTATAATGGTATGGTTTGGATACAGTCCTGCAGTGTGGACAGTAAACCACACTTTCCATTGAGACACACCTAATCGACGTGCCACAATATTTGTAGATGTTGTAGATGTTGTAGGATCTTCTTGGAAAAGAATTTCTTCTTCATCATCCGGGGCATACAGGCGTGGTCTGCCGGAATCTCTACGTCTCTGTTGTACACTTCCAGTTTCTCTAACTCTTTGGTATAAACTAATAAAAACGGTGTTGTCAGGTCTTCGGCAATTAGGAAATCGAAGTTGATATTCACGACGGGCTGCTGCCGCGTCACCATCGCAATATCCGTAACAATAAAGGATATCAGCATATTCCTCGTTGGAATACGGAATCCGTGGAGGATTTTCTCTTGCAGCCATAGTCTTTAATAAACACCAAGTCAGTAAACACTAAACACCAAGGAAAGCAAAAATTCGCACCAGTCCAGTATAGTTTGCGAGTCACAAAGAAGAACCACAAACACTTCAGAAAGTAAGTCCAATATTTTTGATAAAATTTGAAAAAGAAACAAACACTATGCATCTCACGATAGTCAAGATATTCAATTGATTTTCTCTTCTCTAAGCATTAGCACTCTACTTCTAGACGAGTAAAATTGTTAGTTAACCTAGAAGTAATTGTAATATAATTTCTGTTAATGGGTTCTTATGTAAAAATGACTGAAAAAAACAATGGCGAAAAGTCTGCCACCCCTGGAAGGTGCGTAGGCCTATTATGGTAGATTATTGAAGATGGCCGCAGAGTATTTTCAGGTTTTTAGCCAATGAGTATCTCAAAAATTTTACCTGATACGGAAAAACCAGTACTATTTTTGGATTCAGGACAAAATTTTACATTAGAAGAAGTATATCCCATTCAATGTCGTCAAGGCTTACTATTCTTATTCTAATTTCTTAACTAGTGATAATTTTTTCAAAAGTTAAACTCCCTCCCCCGCCCACCCCCTTGGGCCGATTTTGCTCATTAACGAAATTAACTGACCTCTTAACCATAGAAATAACATAATAAAATTTGGTTCAAATACCTTCAAAATTTCGGAGTCATGATCTCAATAGATAGATTTTTCTTCGAAATCTACCTACTAAATCTGCATTTCCCACAGTCCCAATGTAACTACAAATTCATGTTATATACCAAAATTTGCGCAATTTTATTCTTTACATTTTACTTGTATACATACTTCAGGTAATTGTACTACTTTAAGACTCATTGGCTAAAAACCTGAAAATACTCTGCGGCCATCTTCAATAATCTACCATAATAGGCCTACGCACCTTCCAGGGGTGGCAGACTTTTCGCCATCGTTTTTTTCAGGCATTTTTACATAAGAACCCATTAAGAGAAATTATATTACAATTACTTCTAGGTGAAGCACATTTTTAAGCTATTTTTACTCGTCTATTCCAAACTAAAACTAAAATTCCGGACGAAATATTTTTCCCGCGTTTTTTTCTTGCCGCTGTGAACAATGAGGTTTTTCCTAAAGAAAAACGACAAAAAAGAAAAAAAGAATAAAGGGTGTTTTGGTGCACCTGCTATCGTTGCTATCACTGCATGGTGATGTATGAAAGGACAGTAATTTTCTTTCCAGGAATCGAAGACGACAACGATTTATTAGTTTATGCCTACTTGACAACAGACCCGTTAACAAGGACTGGATCGCCTCGATATGTGTCGCACAAGCCAACAATTAAAGATTTTTCATTGTTTTCAATTATTTGATTTTTTTAAGAAAATTTTTAAACTTATGTCTAGTTCTTGTATATTGTTGGATAGCTAGTAAAATGTAGATGTTTTAAGCATGTTACGCAGATCAGTTCCATAGAATTTTTTTTCACAATATCGTAATGCTTGTCACAAGAAATTGTAAAAATTGTCAATTTCACACAGTTTGAGAGCCCTAACTTTTATATGTTTATAGATTGTTTTTTGTTTTATGCTATTTATGAATTATTACAATGTCTACAAATAAGGAAAAATAATAAAACCATATTCCATACATTCGTTTTTGTTTAAATAATTTTCAAAATTGTCTATCCCGTGTTATTTCAAAAAATAATAAAATTGTAAATATCTCGAAAATGGTGAACTTTTGGGCAATAGTTTCATGTGTCATTTAATAGACAATAACTCCCCTATAACCCCTTAAAGGGATCGTGACATATTTCCGGTGACCCTGTATATATAATTAATATACATATAGGGGAGCGGCGTACAATGTGGCGCAGAGCCTTTTTTGGTATTATAGCAATTGGTAGATGAAATCTGTCCGGTGTCATAAATGTGTTAGTTAGTAACCCAACTTTGTCTAAGTAACAGGTGCGATCAAGGGCGCATTTAATAGGTCTTGTGAAAAAAATCAATAAAATCCTTTTTTCAAGTTTTTTTTTAACTTTTTTTCATTCCTTCACAACATCTAGTATTTTTAAGACATTTATGAAAACTTTATATGCAAAGACTTACTGTGATATCCTCTTTTAAGCATCATAATTGATTTTGGATTATTTTCAATTTTTCTTATAACTTCGATCATTTTTCAAAATAACAGAAAATTTCCAATGTGGCGCACGCGGTTCGTACAAAGTGGCGCATTAATTAGGTTTGTTCAATGACAAAGATGGTATGGTTTTTAAATGTTTTATTGCTACGACATATTTTGTCCTTCTTTCTAGTGCCAAGGAAAACCTGAAAAAGTAGAATGTGCTAATATATCCACTGATTTCTATATTCATTGCGATTTCGACTATGATGATTAAGCCGACCGAGAATTTTTAAATTTTTGATCATACTTAACCTATTATTCTAATCAATTTTTGAAAAGTATCGAATATCTATTGTATTTACTTTATTTTTCCACGCAGATGGTACAGTTTTAATCGTGCGCCACATTGTACGTGCAATGTGCGTGCAGTGTGGCGCAAATAGGTCCTTGCAGTTTTTGAGCTATATCTCCGAAAATATCTACAACTGAATAATGATTTCTTCAGTAATAACAAAGCTTAGTAAATTTTCTTTCAACTCATGCCTTCACTCCTGATCTAAACCTCCATTAAATATCCTTAAGAGACTTAAGAGCTCTAAACTCAAAACTATAGGCAGATTGTACGCGCGCCGCTCCCCTATATAAACTTTCGAACGGGGGGATGTGATAATCGTGCGTCGTTGACGATTATGATTGTTTGATTATCTTTATAAAAAAAACTTGGATTTTTTCATAAATGCAATTATAATGACTTTTTTCGTTAAATTTTGTATATATGCAAATATTATGCATATGTTGTTATAAATATACTACTTAAGTATATACGTACGTTCTGTTAGTTTACTTTTACCGTTATGTTTTTTTTTTTTTATAAGGAGGTAGGGCAAAGTGGGTGGGTGAGGAAGCAGATGGCTTCGAATTATAAAAAAAATTTAAACAATACAGTAATATACAATATATGTATTATAATATCCAAAATTTAACGAAAGAAAATTATTATAATTGCAATTATGAAGAAAATCCAAGTTTTTTTTATAAAGATAATGTATCTTACATGGCAACACTAAGAAGGTGTTGCCCGATTTTGCTCATTTTCGAAACTGACCTTGCAATTGTACTAAATTTCAATCATGTAGCTATAAGCGTTCTCGAGTTATCGTCTGGCGGACAGACAAAAGACTGCAGACAACAGACAACAGACAGCTATTGTAAATAAAGCAGGCAAATACGCAAGAATTTTATTTCTTGACCTGATAGCAAATTCAGTGTAGAACAGTTTAAAAAAAAAATTGATGAAATTCCCACAGTGCCTTTTAAAGATATGGACTTTATTGTAAAACATGTTTTCGTGCAAAAAAGCTCTTAAAATCTTACTAAACATTTTTTTTTAACCAAACAAATGAACATATAGTGCTTACTAATTTTTTTCTGAAAGCAGCATAGTTCACTGTATAATACTGAATTTTTTCATAGAAGTTTAGTACCATTAAAAATGGCCAAGACACGAATTTTTTCATTAACAGTATACGTTCCCTTCGAGTTTTCGGAAATTTCCAAAATGTCTGTTTTGCTCACATTAAAAGCGACTATAAAGAAAAAAACTAATAGAGATAAAAAAAAATTGGTATTTTTTCATGTCTATGTATAATGCCGGTCTACCCGGTTTCACCCGGTCGGTTGGTGGAATGATTGTCATTAATTATCGTGGCATTGATTCATCATCGTTTTACATTCTTATTGTTGTTCGCCTCTTTATCTATATTCATTGCTTCTTCTCTGCATGAAAACAGGACAAACCTTTCGTATTATAATAACAATATGAAGTATAATGTAATACGAAAAAAAAATTATAAAACAAATTAGTTAATTATTATTTAACTTCACATTTTTACAGAACTTAATTGATATAAGTAGATAGCCTGACTTTTCAATTTTGTGTAATAATTCAATTTAAATATTGGTCTACCAAATTTCACCCACGATGCCAAAGAGAATAAATATTTAGAGGACTTCCTTATAAACAATGTTTTTTGTTTTTTTATTGGGCGGCACTAATAATACCAGACTCGTGGCCCGTGGGCGAACTTACTCGTGAGCAAGCAACATAAAATTGACCGTGAGAGAAACAATCTTCCCTTAAATCTACGCCGGCATATTTTAAAGTTTGACCTTGAGACTTGTTAATCGTCATGGCGAAACAAACTTTGATGGGAAATTGTAGTCTCTTAAAATCAAAGGGGAGGTCATTCGGTATTAAGGGACGAATACGTGGCACGAACACTTTTTCTCCTTTAGCACACCCGGTCAAAATAATGGCTTCGATTAAATTTTTATGAAGGGCTTTGACTTGCAGTCTCGTGCCATTACAAAGTTTCGGAGGTTTTAAATTCCGAAGAAGCATTACGGGTGTACCCTTCCGCAGAGTAAGCCTATGATATGGAAGACCTGATGGTTTAAGGGAATTTAAAAACTCTACCGGATAGTTAACTGCTTCATCTGCATTACAGACAGTGTCTATCGACTTGTAAACCATTTCTTCCCCGTCTTCAGCAATATGTCATTAATGAACGCAGCTTGATCGTTTTTTGGAGTTAAAATGGCGCGTTCACAAAACCATTCTATAGGCTTATCCTATATTTGAGCAATACCTGGATAAATGTGATGTATCAGTTCTTGAACGGTAGTCAGTAGTCACTAATGTGCACAACTCGACCGGGACAACAATTATATCATCTGTTGATGCATAATCACCGTTTCCTATTTTCATTAAGCTATCTGAAAATTGAGCAGCTGATACATCACCTCTCAATATACTCTCATATTTTTGGTAAGTTTGAGGATTTCCATTGAGGGCCACAAAACTGAGCTTTTCAGACATGCTTTAATTTCATCAGCTCGTGTTCCTCTAGGTACCACAGGTAAAGTTTGGCGAAAATCTCCTGCCAAAAGCACTGTCATACCTCCCATCAGACTTTTGTTGCCGCGAATGTCCTGTAGAGTTCTATTTATAGCCTCGACGCCTCCCTTGTGTGCCATTGTAATTTCATCCCAGACAATTATTTTAGTATTTTTTAATACTTCGCCAAGATTGCTTTGTTTGGATATGTTGCATATGGGGGTCTCTACACGTGTGGCAACTTAAAATCGTGGCAGCGATTCCGGAAGAGGCGACTGCTAAGGCAATGCTGTCCGTGCTCCTTACTTTCGCCAAGATTAGGTTAATGAGGTAAGTTTTCCCGGTACCACCTGGAGCGTCTAAAAAGAAAAGTCGTCCCGCGTTTTTCTCTACACTGCTTATTATTTTATCGTACGTTAATATTTGTTCTGCGGTTAATGTACTCTCATTTTTAGTCACAAACTTTTCCAAAGTCTGAACATCATAGTTAGTCTCCCTCAGGTATTCTACGTTTCCTAAATCTTGTGGTCTCCTTGGCTGTGGCAAACCATATTCCTTGATAGCACGTCCACCTAAGGCCAAGACAGATTCCTCAATAACATATAAGCATTTGTTGTAAACTTCGTCTAAAAACTGTTCAATATTATTTTGAACCTGTCTTTCAATCTGTTGTTTGAAATCTTCGGATAAATATTCCTTGAATTGTCCCCATAATCTTAATGGATCTGATATTTGGCAAAACACCAACATTATTGTAAACAATTCTCGAATCATAAAGGGTGATTTACAAAGTGCGGCCTCTTCCAAAGTGGAATACCAGTGTCGATCGTCTTCAAGCAAGCCCAAAGTTCTGCAAGCAGATTGGAAAGTAGGATGCACTATACCATACCATTTACAATTCGTAATGCTTGAAGTGAAGTTGGACCACGGACTTCAAGAAGCAGCAAACGGAGATGATAGCACTCCGTATTATTCGGATGCAGCGTATATACTCTACCCAAAGCATGCTCTTTTTTAACACCCGGCCAGCCTTCAACATCAATTTCTCTTTTTCTTCTTTCATACTTGGTATTTTTGTGCCAAACGTAATATGCAGGTACCTGAATATATTAGGGTTTTTGCGAAGTCATCTACTTGACATAGTTTAAAGAAAGCTAAAAGTGTAGTTGTTGGTGGATTATTAACTTTGTCGATAAGATTTTCTTGGTTAAATACACCCTTTGTCCATTTTCCAAATGCACAGATAGATGAAAAACTGTGGGAAAACGCTCATGAATCGGGAATCCGAGAATTCGCCACACAGCTTCTGAACTACTTATATATCTTCCATTTTCGTACATTTTTACCTCGTCTTTATTATTTTCAAGGGCAAAATTAGCCTGATCAGATCCTTTATTCACATATTTACAAATATATTTTATAGATTTCACCGAATTGCAATATTCAACATTTATATGTGCGTTGAACTTTCTTAAAAGAACTTTATTATAGGGAACTATCCAACTGTTGTCTAGATTTATTCCTTTTACGCTTACGGTGAAACCGCCATCATCTGGAGATCGCCTTCTGTATTGTGGATAGCCGTCATCACCAGTTTGAGTTTCATTAATTAATAGTTTGGGAAATCTTTTACTGCATTTGTTATTTGTCATGCAGGGCGACTGATAATTAAAACTTCCACACGGGCCATGTACCATATTAGATTTGACTATTTCGTACAATTTGGGGTCTTTTTCTGGATCAGGTATCTCAGCGGAAATAGCTTTGTCAATAATGTCTGTAGAAAAAACGATTTGTAAGCCATAGCAGTATATGAATATGTGGAAGTGGAAGACCACGCTTTTGCCATTCCACAGAATACATAAAGCAGCGTACTTCCCCAAATATTTTACCTTTGGTCAATAGATTTATCATTTTCTTAACCTTAAGGCGAAACACCCTTGCAATTAAGTCATGATGATCATGAGGATGTTGACCCGGAAGCAAATTTTTTGTAATCTCTTCCCACCGAGGGTTACAGGTGAAAGTAACAAACAGGTCAGGGCGGCCATAGCATCGGACATATGTCATAGCATCTTGGGTACGCTCATGCATATACCTGTTTCCACCCGTAAAAGAAGATGGCAACACCACCATTTGGCCGAGATTATCAGGATCAGCGTCTTGCCTACCTACCGCATCTTTCAGATGGATATAATTTTCCGTGCGCAATTTCGACTGATTATTTCTGATAAAGTTAAGTCTTTCCGTCTCTATCTTGGCGTACTCGTCAACCAAAAATTGACTGAAAAGAGAACGAAAATAGATGAGATTATTGTTGTCCTCTTTTCTAACCATTAGGCGATAAGCGTAAAAGCTCGCTGCAGATATTGTTTTCTTTAAAGCAGTATTTTTTTTCGGATCCCGCTGTGGTAAATTAATGGAGTATCCATCCTCCCCACGACAAAAAATCAAGGGATACTGTAAAGCATCATACGACCTATGAATTTCACTAATGCGATGCAGAGTGCTGGTATGGCTTTGTAATACAATATCTCGTTTCTGAAATTCTTGACCAACCATCACTAACGCAACTTCGTTAGCCATTGCCGCGTTATAGCGGCCTCTGTGTCCTTCGATTGGTTTTTTTTCAGCATTGATTAAATGAATCACAGGTAGGCGCCACCTTTTCAATAGTTGTTTTTAAGTCTTTTATATAAGGGTTCACTAAATGGAGCATCATTTTGAAGTATTTTGACCACATTTCTCATTAAAACTGGAAAGTTTGAGCATCTCAGATTTGCTTCTCTTTCATCTTCTCCCACAAAGTATATTTGTAAGAATCGAGCTTCCTGTTGATCCACAGGCAACAAACTTCCAATTAAATGGTAAACTTGACCCTGCACCCTAAACGGCGGCTTAAATCCAAATAAAGATACCTCCTTAGCTCCAAATGAGGTCATTTGAAAGCAGCTATTATACTGGCGGATATGATTCATAAAATTATTATGCTCAGGATGATGAATATCCACAACTAAACTATACAGAGCTTCTGGCAGAGGTTTAAGTGCCTCAAGAAAAACTTTTCCGTCACTGCAACACATGCCAGCCGTTTCTTCTTTCCACTTTAAAGCGTTACAATACTGACACTTGTGTGTGTATCATGCTACCTATGCTGACTGTGCTATCCAATTCATAGGATAATTCGAAATCCAACCTGATAAAGTTGTAACGTTCCATATTTTTTGTGGTCTGTTTTCCAGACACCGTGTTCAGTATATTAAGGAAAAAAAATTAAACACAAATCAAAATGTTGCTGAAATTAATTCCAAACACAGAACTCCCTTCACGGTGGCAATTGTGTAGCGGTAAATAAGAAATCTAGATGTGCGTCTTAATTCAAGTCACTTTTATTATATAATTCACTTAAAAATATAAATCAACCATGTATTCATCAACAACAAAAAAAGAAAATAGAAAAAAAAGAATTATAATTAATTTCACTGCAGTAAATACAGTACGGAATATGAAACGAACAATGAAACTATCAAAAAACTTTAACTTTAATCACTGCAATTTGAGTATTGAAGATCCCGACTCTAAAAGATGATTGCGATGTATTCTTGAGATGAACCTAAAAATGTTGATTAATTATTTGTTTAATTCAATTGCATATTGAGTTTGGATGCTAACAATAAGAAGCATGTGATTAACTCTCTTGCCAATTGATGTAGTTGCACACATGAATGTTGACACGAAACAGAGCGCCGATTATGGCAGCCGGTTGCCTTTTATACCCTTCTAGCTATAATTTCCGTGCTTATAGCCATTTGTCAGCTTCTAGTTATTCTCTTTCGGCAAGTTTTCGTTAAAGTGTGAGGCTCGATTAATGGTGAGTAAATTCAAATTTTATATTTCATTTTGTTATTTTGTTAATTCATTGTAATTATATTTGTGTTAATTCATTTTGTATTAATATATGTTTTATTAATTCATTTCTTTTTAGGTTCCGGATTGTCAATTTGGTTAGCTGAGGGTGATCCGGAACACACCGAGATTGAGTCTCTTTGTGTTTTTCACGATGGTTGGTAACGGCTTGCATGTGTACTTCAGGATGTAATTTTTGATATTTAGCAACTGCTTGTCGATGTGCAGTAGGTTTCTTTTCAGAAGATTTTTTTATTGACTCCTGCGGATATTATTCGTGTATCGAGCCCTGCGTTTTTTTATTTTCTTCTCTGTTTGAGTCGATAAATCCTGGTCTAACTCTTGATTTAACGAAAATGAAAACATGGATTCAATTTCAGGTGTCAGAGATGCGGAGCTCATTTTTCTTTTTTTTGTAATAATAACCTTTGGCATTGGCATATTTGGTGAAACATAAGCATCAAAATGACCACACGAAAGATTTGCTGTGAACCTAAGCCGTTTGATAGGTCGACCCTCAATTCCTGTTTTTAAATAAAGAATACCATTCCGATAAACTTCAAAAACAAACAGATATATTCGCCCAGCAGCCTCTAACTCACACAAACTTCCAAATGTTGAAGTTTGAATCATAGATTTATAATAATCGTTTGATGTGGGATAATTATTTCCCCTTTCATCACACGACATGACAGAAAATTCTGTCCATTTACCTATAACATAAGTCACAATCTGTCTGTAACGTATGTCGTCAACCATTTCCTGCGTTCCGTACATCAAATGGGAGAGAGTACGAAATAAGCAGGCTCCATCTCCTATAATAGGAACGACAGTTTGAGGGACATTTTCCCCGTCAACAAATAAAATTTCCTCAACCATTTTCTTACTTTTAAAAAGGAACTGAACAGCACCAAGTCACTCACGCAAATGATGCCAAATGCGCGGCTGTCGCTCACTTTACCCCTAGCCAAAGAATATCTACAATATCAAAGAATATCTGCCTTTAGGCAGACACCACAGTCCACAGTCACAGATAGGTATATCATTCCACCATGTACGCACTATGTTCGCCGTCAGCCGTGTGCATGCCGCTGGCCCGCATCTTCTAAAGCCATTAGGACACTGGCTATTTTATATGCTTAAAAAGTACGTAAAAAGTCTTGCGAATAGCGTACAAATATATTTCATTGTGATTTTTCAGTATGAGTAAAACGAGCAGACCTATTTATCAATAGCAGCACACAATTCGAGCTCTTTCAGCATTTCCAGCTATTAAGTGACCGAAAAGATTGAGCTGAGGGTACTTTTCGAGCACTTTTCGTGCACTTGTGCTTACTCGATGATAGTTGCTGTCAATCCTGATAACTGTCAACTTCAAACTACGCGAAATAAGTTATTGCTTGTCTCTTTCTAACGTTTCCTATCCTTTTCATGCTGTGCTTACAATTCGGACAGAATTCCAGCATATAAAATAGCCAGTGTCCTAAGGCCTTAAGTGAGGGATCGTTCTCGCCTACGAAGCTCCGCACAAAGAAGAGTAGTGGAAAAGAATTTCTGTGACGTCATGTTAAAGGAATTTCCGTTTTTCACCCCTTTAGGGGCGGAATTTTGAAAAATCCTTTCTTAGCGGATATCTATGTCATTAAAGGAATGCACTGTAAAATTTTCAGCTCTTTAGGTCCAGCGGTTTGGTCTGTGCGTTGTCTGTCAGTCACGCACGGTGCTTACTGTTTTATAGGTAAAGAAGATATAGACCAAAATTACAAAGTTTCATCAAAATCGGAGGTGGTGGTTGGCAAATCGTACTTTTTCTGGATGATTTGATGTGGAATGACCCGCTAACATATCCTATAGCCTAACTGCATTTCGACATACACGCTTAGAAAAGGGATCTATACTATAGTAAATTTTCAAAATGGCCCCCGCTTGACTGCAGACATAATAGAACCCTTTTTCGTATGGAGTATGGACTTTATTATATTCGCCTTTGCAACGAATTTACGAAAAATTTATTATTTTGACGGTAAGTACTAATCTATAAAATAAAAAAGGATCAAATATTTACCTTTTGCGACTAAATGTTGATTTATGTAATCTAAAAAAGAAATCGTAGAAATTTAGATCGAGCTACCCGGAAAGAACAAGAGCTTTCAACATCCTTTAAATTGGCATCTCAAAAGGATTTAAAAACCAAAGTTAATCGGATTTACTCTTTTCTGTTCATAGTCGTACACACAGAAAAATACTTACGTAAACATGTTTGCTTTAAGAATTGTTCCAGTATTAAGTCCTTTGTATGTTTTATTGTTTGAACATCTTTCCGAAATGCTTTTGGTTTAGGACTACACTTATGACCAGTTCAATTTTTTTCGACCTTGTGTTCTTCCAACGCGCCGCTGGGACGAAAATTTTTGCTATCCAAAATATAATTCAGGTTCATTAACGAGCGACACCTGAAGGTGTTCATCGTAGTTGATATTAATGAGTAACTAACATAATTCACCTGGAAATGATGAAAATAAAAAATTTTGGGGCCAAAACCCCCGCCGTTTTTCTTTTATTTTTTACATTTTGAGATTTTTTCTTCAACTTTGACGCAGTATATCTCGAGTAATACTGGGTAAAAAAATAAGTGTGACTAGTGAAGTTTATTTAGTGCTCTACAACTTTCTAAAATATATAGTGCACAAAAAGCTCTTACTTTAGGAGCTATTAGCAAAAAGCGAACAAAACAAGTCCGAAAATTTCGCGGTTTTTTGAGATGGCAATCATGCAATCATAGTTTTTTGACATCCTAATAAACATGTCTAACTACTGTAAAGAGGAAAATTAGTACCTACCCCCAAAATATACCATTTTCTTAAATTTCGCTAGCTGACCTATGTACTAAATATTATTGTACCAAATTACACGTCTCTAGCTACAAGCGTTCTCGAGTTATCGTCTGGACAAACAGACGGACATGCATAAAACGGTTTCTTTTCACTTCCCAATCATGAATATATAGTTCTTTATTTTCTGTGTCGATTATTTCTTGGCGTTGCAAACGTTCGCTCAAAACTAATATACTCTACATCTAGGGTATAAAAATATTATATGCATTTTTTCGCTCCAGACTAGGGTTACGCTGACGCAATTATTGAAAGTGTAAACTGCAATTATCTTACAGTTCTGTAAAAAAAGCCAGAATTATACATCCAGTTCGGAAATAATTCCTTTCTAAATGAGAATGAAAATTTTAATATAAATATATTATATATATTATTTATTAGGGTGGGACGATTTGTAAGGAAATTTTTTTTTTCCAAAAATCGCGTGTTAATATGGCATGATTCTATGGTAAATTTTAAGTAACACTTCTGAAGAAACTATAGATCTAATTGTAAGATGAATTTCGAGCCTGCGAAATTTTCGATAAAGATTTTGCCTTTAATGCAATTTAGTCATTTTACATTATAAATTGTAAACTACTTATAATTAATGAACGAAAATTTGTATATAAAGGTTTTTTGGGATTGGGAATCCATTTTTTATATTTAATTTATTCTAAAACTCACTATAGATGGCGCTGTAATACAATTTCCTGTATTCTTCACGTAATTTTCACCAGAAAGCGTGTATTAAAACAATTTTTTTCATGAAAAGTTCATCTTTATTCTTTATCATTATAATTATTATTATTATAATTTAATGTACATTTTAATAATCAAATAATTGTAATGAACTTATGATTATTTTTATTTGAAGTCTTGTTTACTTTGCATACAATCATAGATAAAGTAAGAATCTTACTTTAGTAAGAATCTTACTTTATCTATGATACAATTGTTTTATGAGTACGCAGTTCGAGCGGAAAACTTGCGGTAAAATTTCGCTATTCCACATTCCTAGCAGGTGCCTCTGCAAGCATGTGGAGACATTTTTCCGTGCACTATAAATAGCACAAGCTGAATATGGAGTTCTCACGGGATTCCGCGCATAGCTTTTGCTATTTATTTCAAAACGGAAAAATTTCGTGTAGAATAGTGTAGAGAAAAGGTAAACAGCTGATAAAAGGAGAATGGGAAAAAATATATGGGAGCTGGTCCTGGAACCAATACGGACGAAACCTATGTCATTCGATAGCTCTTAGCCTCTTACAAACTACTCCAATAGTTAGTATGGCGGCTCATTTCAATTCGGGGGGGTTTAGCGGTTCAAAGTGCTGAATTTCATAGCCAATCACAAGTGAAATTCAGCACTTAGAACCGCTATAACTTTTTCCCCCATTGAATTGAAATGAGCCGCCATATCAATTATTGTAGTACTTTATAAGAGCTATCGAATGAGGACCAATTTGCCCATTTTTCTTTGACATTATAATCGTAATCCCTATTAATATCATCGTCCTTATCCTCACGCATGTAAAACTTCCAAAAATGTTGCTGTGATTCCATTGTCACTTATACCCGTGACAGACGAGAGCACTTAAGTGAGTTAGTGACGTCATAATGACGTAGCCCATGTAAATTTTCCATATGAACTCGACATCGAAACCTACGGCCTAGTACTAAGCTCGCGGCAAAACTAAATTTTGTATTGAAATTTTAGCCACGGCCAGCCGAGACTAAAAATTTTGCATGAAATTTATCGGAAGCAGTACTAAGCTCATCGTGTTAAACAGTCACTTTTCGACATTTCTCATATATGTCACCACCATCCAGTCTACCCCAATTTTGCTTCAATTTAAATGGTTACGGGCCATTCTTTTGCTGCTAAATTCTTGACAGATGTCATTTTGAGTGACAGTCAATGGAAAAAAAGAAGCACCAGCTAAGATTGCCACCGTTTCAATTTGATCATCTGTTGAACCCATTTCTAATAAAAATTGTTTTCCCGATATTTTAGAACACATTAAACATTAAACAAACGCTTTGTGTTTCTTATACCCTACCCTATATACCCTACCTCCTGGAACCCGGGTTAAACTCGACAGACTACTACCAGCGCCATAAGTTCCACATGGTAGAAAATCTTTGTACTAAAAAGTAATCAGCTGTGAAATGTTTTTTTGTGGTTTCCTAGATGTTTTCGTGTTATTGTTACTTTACAGCAAATTTAAATTGAGTAAACACATCAACTAATCTCAAGCTCAACGCAAGAAACTCACTTGATTGCTGTATTTTTATGTATTTTTATGTTTACTTTTCGCCAAATGTTATCAGATATGTTAACCCCGAACTCCGTTCGGCGGCACACGACACTTAACCCACTTTACGTGACGTCATTAACCCACTTAAGTGCTCCCGTGTGCCCGGGGCAAAGAATATCTACAATAAGAAGGGTCACTCTACTGCATATTTGTGTGGGTACATTTTTGTCCAAAAAGAAAAAAAATAAAACGCGTCATAAGCGGAAGCAGGTATATTCTATTATGCGGTCAAATGTGATTTAGAGAGAAAGAGTTCGAACTATCTCTTACTTGTTAAAATGTGGGGTCCTGTTTTCGATAGTGCTTTATTATATACAACCACCGCCTTATCCTATGCAAACGCAGCTCATGAACTTTCATTTTGTTTTTGTAATGTATGTCTATGTAATTTTAAAGGCGAGCAGAACTTTAATCTGCGCGGGCTGAACTTAAAGCATCGCGAGCGGAACTTAAAACGTCGCGAGCGGAACTTTAAAGTTTCGCGCGCAGAACTTAAAGTTCTGTGTTGTTTACGAGCACTCATTGGTTGAAACGTGACGCCTACATTTCCTTTCCCTTTTCAAAAAGTGTAATTCACTTGCCATCTATTTCTATGACGCTTGCTGTACACAATCGCAACTCGAAACGTGTACAGACATTTGTGACCCTTCTTATTGTAGATATTCTTTGCCCGGGGTATTACATGAAAGCAAACTATCCTGAGGCTCCGCTTTTCTCCACTGTCACACTTTTAGCAGCAAAAGAATGACCAACTAAATGCAAATCTCCAAAATTTAGTTTTGCCTCGAGCTTAGTACCAGGCCTACGGCCTACCTTTTGGAACCCGGTTAGACTCGACACACTGCTACCAGCGCCGTAAGTTCCATATGGTAGAAAATCTTTGTACTAAAAACTAATCAGTTGTGAAATGGTTTTTTGTTGTTTTCCTACATGTTTTCGTGTTATCTTTACTTTACAGCAAATTTAATTTGAGTAAACACATCAACATTTCACCTTGCAATCTCAAGCTCGTCGCAAGAAACTCACTTGATCGCTATTGCGAATTCATTTTATGTTTACTTTTCGCCAAATGTTATCAGATGTTAAATGTATTAAGGAGAAATGTAAAAAAACGATTTTAAAGGAAATGCTGGAATCGTAATAAAAACGCGTGGTTGATTTAGATATTTATTCAAACTAAAATTTCAAGCATCAAACTTGTTTTCAGAAACTTCACAAAATCTTTATTAAATCCACAATTTCTTAAACTTAATCTTAACACACTAATTTATGAAAAATGGGGTTTTTTGGTCAGCATGCGAATAGGTTTTCAATTATTATCATTTACCTAAAGCGCTTCACTTTCCAAGTAAAACTGAACAGAAAAACTGTCACTATTAAACTCCGTAGCTACTGCAGTCTTCGCTGATTTAGACTAGAGAGACTGAATTGGTTGCAAATGCAATGCTTCCGCTTGATCTTTTTCAAGTACTAAGTACTGCCACACAGTATGACGAGTGGGCATTCATAATAGTTATGGATTTTCCATTAAATTTCAATTTTAATTATTCCAATAGGTTAATTTATTTTAAGTTTTCAATTTAAATTTCAATATAAATTAATTTCAATTTTATGTATTATGTTAATGTTTTTATATTTAACTTCAATTTGTTTCTTTTTTTATTTTAAATGATTCAATGATTCCTTAATTTTATTATTTTTATTTTCAAATAATTATTCATTTCTTAAATTTTAATGTTTGATGAACATTCTCCCGCCCGTTGAACCTTTTGTTCAACTGCCTGACATAGCTTTCGAAGACCTCGTTTATGATGATGATGGAATATAACTTGTCCGTCTTTTTTTACCCGTAGACGTACTTGAAATTTATCAGGTAGATTAACTATGAAGTCGCTCTTCGAGGATTGAATTTTTTCAAATTTCAATCTTTTGATGACCTTCCGTGGTAGGTAAATCGTCTCTCCCTCCCTTGTTATGAAACTTTGCACGTCGTTCTCCATTCGCATTCGAATTTCATTTAGGGTTGTCGATGGGCGAAGATGGTCAATGCGCGTTTCTCTAGCTCCATTTATTAATACTGGAAATGAAATTCCTTTTAGGGATGGCGGTATATAGGGTTTCTGGGAGTGCTCATGGCTTCGCTCGGTGTCAGTGGGCTGAGTTGTTCTGGATGAAGTGGTAGGTATCTCTCGTCCGGAAGTCGTGGGCATCTCTCTAGCAGGCAGCGATCGCTCACTATTTGATACCCAGGGCTCAAAAAACGGAAAGTACGTATAGTCCTCCGCCAAGTTCAAATATCCTCGTCGTAGTCGTCCATCTATGGAGGAACAGGTTAAACTTTATAATTATATTAAGGACAACACAAATAACATGACGCCACAATATGGTTACAGGAATACACAGAGAAGTATGTGTTTGTAGGTAAACAACATAATTTTGTGATGGGTCGTGTTACAGTTGTGCGATATTTTAACTGAGTTTTGGCTACACGTACTAGGCCATCGGACCCATGTGACGCCAAACATTGCTATAGTGTTTGACCTATTTCGTTAGATTGTTGTTTAATGGTTTGGGCCACTTCTCGATCCAAAAAGTTTTTTCCACCAACGAAATTGGTTCCGCAGTTCGAGTAAAGATCGCAACAGAGACCACGCCTGCTTACAAACCGTTTAACTGCTGCAATAAATGCAGCTGTTGTCATATCCGATGCTGCTTCCAAATGGAGTGCTTTGGTGGCCATGCAGACAAACAGGCAAATATAGCCCTTGTATTTCCTGGAGGATCGATGTGGTGACGTTTTTTTTTTTTTTTTTATAGTCCACTCCAACGTGCGTGAAGGGTTTGCCAATATTAATGCGTGCTGATGGCAAGTCTCCCATCAGTTGACTGGTTACTTGCCTCTGATGACGAACGCAAACCACACATTGTTTTAGTCTTCTTGTAATTACTCGTTTCGCATTTAAAATCCAAAACGCATTCCGTGTTGCATTGAGTGTTAAAGTAGGGCCGCTGTGCAAATTTTCTAAGTGGTATTTGTTTATAATTAGCATTGTTATATGGTGTTCTCCTGACAAAATAATTGGATGTTTTCGGGAATAACTCATCAAGGCTTTATTCAATCTACCTCCAACTCGTATTATGCCATCCTGCATGATAGGGTTTAGACTCCATAGTTTACTTTTTTTTGATAAAGGTTGTTGGCTTTCTAATTGTTTATATTCAATGGGGAACATATCTCGTTGTGCTTCGCGTATTATTCTCAGTTCGGCCTCTTTTAATTCCGCAAGAGTCAGCCATTCTGTTGGACCTGGCGGCAGTTTTTTCAATCTCGCAACAAATCGACAAATCCTGGCTACTACGCGTACCAACCGTGTGAACGTAGAAAATCGTGAAAAAAACTCCTCATTGGCATTAGCTACGCACGCATGGGTTTTCCGTACTTTTTCTTCTAATTTTGTCTGTACTGTGGGTTGATATGTAGGCCAAGTATCAGGTGACTGTAAGAGCCATTGAGGTCCGTGCCACCAAAGCTTATTTAATTTCAACTCTTCAACCTTGCTACCTCTGGTTGCTAAATCTGCAGGATTTTCTTTACTGCATACATGATTCCAACAACTCGGAGATATGGTACTTTGTATTTCTGCCACGCGATTGGATACATACATTTTCCACCTCGCAGGATGTGCCTGAATCCACTGTAGTGTAATCATAGAATCTGTATATGCTACAATTGTTGGATTGTCCAGTTGCATATCTTCCACTGTGGTTTGTATCATTCGGGCAAGTAGCAATGCTCCATTCAGACTTCAGTTCTAGGCGTGGTAGAGTAACCAACTTTATGGGTGCGACTCGAGTTTTGCATGTCAACAAATTGCAGGAGACATCACCATTAGTTAATTGGGTGCGAATGTAGATCACCGCTGCATATGCTTTAAGTGAGGCATCGCTAAAGCCGATAATGTGTACACCTTGTGCCTGTGAGGTCCAACCTATCCAACGAGGTATTTTTATGTCCTTCAGTTTACCTATTTCTGATTCAAAGGACTGCCACTCCAGACGTTTTGACTCTTCTATTTCAGTGTCCCAGTTAACACCGAGTATCCACAGTGCTTGCATAAATATCTTGGCTGAAATGACTACTGGGGCAACCCATCCCAGCGGATGATATAAGGAAGCTATGGTAGATAATATGACTCGCTTCGTATACTTTTCTGCGCCTTGGGTAGCAATAGCCAGAGAAAACAAATCTAGACTTGGTTGCCATATAATCCCAACAGCTTTAATGACGTCATGTTCGCTAAAGTTTCGGATATCCTTAATCTCCCTCTGATTATCAGGTAAATCCTCAATTACTTGCATGTCGTTGCTTGTCCACTTTCGAAGATTGAAGCCTCCTGAATTGAGCATAGATATAAGTTCATCTCTCAGAACCCGTGCGTCCTCAACTGAATCAGCACCCGCAAGCAGATCGTCAACATAGAAGGATGAACGTACTATTTGTGCTGCTCTAGGCCATTTGGATTGAGAGTCTTCTGCCAATTGAAACAAGGTTCGTACTGCGAGGTACGGAGCAGGAGACGTGCCAAAAGTTACTGTGTTTAGTTGAAAGTCTTTTATGTTGTTTGATGCATCATACCACAGTATTCGTTGATAAGTTCGGTGCTGAGGGTGCACCAAAATCATACGATACATTTTCTCCACATCTGCGTTGATTGCAATTTTGTATTTCCTACATTTGAGAAGAGTGGCAAAAAGTAATGGTTGTAGTGTAGGCCCTGGAAATAATAAATGATTTAGGGATTCACCATTTGTTGTACGGGCAGAGGCATCGAAGACCACCCTTAACTTAGTGGTAGTACTGTTTTTAAAAACAGCATGATGAGGAATATAGTAGTTAGGTTCCTCACCGGATGGTGCTGAAATTTCTTGCATGTGACCTAAAGCAATGTATTCGTTCAAGCATTTTGAGTATTCGTCTTTAAAGTCAGGATTCATTGAAAACTTTCTTTCCAACGAGTGAAAGCGCTTCAAGGCTAAATGACGAGATTCGCCCAATTCTGGATTGCTGCTGCGAAAAGGAAGTTTGACTTGATATCTGCCATCAATCAATCGTTTAAAAGTTTTCTTATACATCTCTTCACATGTTTTCTCATCCTTGGATAAAGTTGATTTGCTAGGTGGCTCTTCAACTTCCCAAAACTTTCTTAATTGCTTGTCCAGAGGATCTTCGAGTTCTGTTGTTACGGAAAAGGTAGCCACACGGGTCGTGGCAATATCAGAAACATTTCCTATTACAATCCAACCTAACCTGGTGTTAATAGCGATTGGCTCATTCTGCTGTCCGCGTTTGATTCCTTCTTGTAAAATCGTAGCATACACGTCCGATCCCAGTAGCATGTGAATTGGGGATGGTTTCCAATAGGTTGGATCCGCAAGAGTGAGATCAGATAAATGTGTCCATGGGGTAGTCTTCAAGATTTGTGAAGGTAGAACGCCAGTGATCTTCTTGATCACTAACAACTCGGTGGTTAATACAGGCTCGCCTTTTAGTGAGTATAGCTGCAATTGTACCTCCTTTGTTGCATGTGCTGTTATTATTGAATCCTGTAACCATCACGGAAGTATTCTGGCCCTTGATATGCAAATTTTTGCAGGCTTCTTCGGTGATAAAAGATGTTTGGGAACCAGGATCCAATAAACACCTTACATTCGTTAGATGTCCAAAACCATTTCGAATTTGCACTTGCACCGTGGACAATAGTGCAGTATGATTATTGGATGAAAAAAAATTTTCAGTATGTTCAGCATTTACCGGTGTCTGAACTTCAATTGCTGATTGCATATTTTTTTGATTTGTTTTTAAGTTAAGAGGCGAATCAGTTTCACGCATAGATTCCGACGAATGTAGCAATGTATGGTGATGCTTGTGGCAGGTTGAACATGTGCGTGTGCACTTTGTATGCGCATGTTTATTGGAGAAGCATTTTATACACCTTTTTGAATCCTTTATTGCCTTTATCCTATCGGGTATGCTCATTTTTAAAAACGTGGCACATTTTCCAACATAATGTTTGTCATCACATGCCGGGCATCTTGCATTAATTGCAATATGGTATGATGCTGTGCTTGATTTCGCTGACTTTTTCTCTGACTTCGAGTCCCTGAGCGAAGGTCTGCTAGTAGAATATGCTACGGATTCCAAAACCCTATATCTAGATTGCAAAAAGTTTTGAAAGGTCTTTAAAGTGGGTGGATTTTGTTCATCTTTTAGTTCCTCTTCCCATCGTCTTATTGTTTGAAACGGCAGTTTCTGTGTTAAAATATAAATTGTAATTGAATCCCATTGCGTAACCGGTTCTCCTAAAGCCGGACGTACACGATACGGAAAACGTCGTATTTATAAGCGATACGCCGTATTTCATATCGTGTGACTCAACGATAAGCAATATGGTGTATCGCTTATAAATATCCCAAAAATTTCGGAATATTTTCGGCACATCCAAGCAATTTGCGGGGTACAAATTTCCCGAGTCACACCATACAAAACTTTATGAACACAGTTTTGAGATTACTGCTCTTACGGGCGGCACGGCGTCGCGGTAATCTGTGAATTGCAAAATACAGGTTGCAAACTCATTTTTGCTTATCGTGTGACTCGATGTGTCAAAAGTGACATTCACAAAGATATTTCCTTATAAATATGACGTATTCCGTATCGTGTACCTCCGGCTTTATCGTACATTTCCTTTAACCCATTACTTGTCTCGGTATGCAGTTTCGGTTGATCGACTAATTTTTTAATGTGAAAATTAACTAACATTCTTTTGTTTTCGTATCGTTGGATAATTCTATTCTAAGCGATACTGTAATTGGCATCAGTTACAGCAATATTTTTGATCAACAATGCAGGCTCTCCAGATAAACATTCTTTCAGGTAATGCAATTTTCGAAATGCTTCTAGCTGAGTATTATTGTGCACCAGTGAAACAAAGTAATCATGAAATGACTTCCAGTTATTAATATCACCGTTAAATTTGGGTACACTTATTTTTGGCAAATGATTATCTGAACGACCGGTATGAACAATAGTTGTTCCGGTGCTGGGTATCGTTGTGTCGAAATGTGTGTTTGAAGCAATTCCATCTACTAGATCTCCTAAATGCTGGAAATATTTTTGTTGCATCTCTGAATATTTATCTGCTGTGATGTACTCATCGTCGCACGGCTTTTTCGACGACACGATCACTTCTCTGATCTGCGTGTCCCGTTCATCGAACTCGTCCCAAGCGGCCTTTAATTTTTCTGCTGTCGCTTGCAAATATCCAGAATTCCGTTTTTCCAGAGGTACAGTTGTAATATTCTTGAAGCAAAGTTCCATTTTTTTAACTGCTACCTCCTGAAGAAGTAATAACGACTCCAATTTTGTGGGCATTTTGTTTTCAAAATATTATTTACGAACAAGAATCAAAATTCACAATGAATAAACGCGTTTAATTGCTTGAAATTTCCCTTGAACAATATATCGATCAACGCCCATCCGGCTCGAAGGACCAATGTTAAATGTATTAAGGAGAAATGTAAAAAAACGATTTTAAAGGAAATGCTGGGATCGTAATAAAAACGCGTGGTTGATTTAGATATTTATTCAAACTAAAATTTCAAGCATCAAACTTGTTTTCAGAAACTTCACAAAATCTTTATTAAATCCACAATTTCTTAAACTTAATCTTAACACACTAATTTATGAAAAATGGGGTTTTTTGGGCAGCATGCGAATAGGTTTTCAATTATTATCATTTACCTAAAGCGCTTCACTTTCCAAGTAAAATTGAACAAAGAAAAACTGTCACTATTAAACTCCGTAGCTACTGCAGTCTTCGCTGATTTAGACTAGAGAGACTGAATTGGTTGCAAATGCAATGCTTCCGCTTGATCTTTTTCAAGTACTAAGTACTGCCACACAGTATGACGAGTGGGCATTCATAATAGTTATGGATTTTCCATTAAATTTCAATTTTAATTATTCCAATAGGTTAATTTATTTTAAGTTTTCAATTTAAATTTCAATATAAATTAATTTCAATTTTATGTATTATGTTAATGTTTTTATATTTAACTTCAATTTGTTTCTTTTTTTATTTTAAATAATTCAATGATTCCTTAATTTTATTATTTTTATTTTCAAATAATTATTCATTTCTTAAATTTTAATGTTTGATGAACATTCTCCCGCCCGTTGAACCTTTTGTTCAACTGCCTGACATAGCTTTCGAAGACCTCGTTTATGATGATGATGGAATATAACTTGTCCGTCTTTTTTTACCCGTGGACGTACTTGAAATTTATCAGGTAGATTAACTATGAAGTCGCTCTTCGAGGATTGAATTTTTTCAAATTTCAATCTTTTGATGACCTTCCGTGGTAGGTAAATCGTCTCTCCCTCCCTTGTTATGAAACTTTGCACGTCGTTCTCCATTCGCATTCGAATTTCATTTAGGGTTGTCGATGGGCGAAGATGGTCAATGCGCGTTTCTCTAGCTCCATTTATTAATACTGGAAATGAAATTCCTTTTAGGGATGGCGGTATATAGGGTTTCTGGGAGTGCTCATGGCTTCGCTCGGTGTCAGTGGGCTGAGTTGTTCTGGATGAAGTGGTAGGTATCTCTCGTCCGGAAGTCGTGGGCATCTCTCTAGCAGGCAGCGATCGCTCACTATTTGATACCCAGGGCTCAAAAAACGGAAAGTACGTATAGTCCTCCGCCAAGTTCAAATATCCTCGTCGTAGTCGTCCATCTATGGAGGAACAGGTTAAACTTTATAATTATATTAAGGACAACACAAATAACATGACGCCACAATATGGTTACAGGATTACACAGAGAAGTATGTGTTTGTAGGTAAACAACATAATTTTGTGATGGGTCGTGTTACAGTTGTGCGATTTTACTTCCATGTTCCTATATATAGGAATGGAAGTATGGTGATGCTGCCAAAAATGAGTATCCGAAAAAATTATGGAATCGTTGTCGGGAGTACTTAAAAACACTTTCTGGAAGTTTTTAGCTTGGTGTCGCTCAGTCGCTCCGTCGCTCCGTAGCTCCGTTGTTTTTTGAAATGGTCATAATTTCCTTAAAAATAAGTCTTTTTCAAAATTTCTTTTTGCGTTTAGTTCAGCTCGTTGGGCTAATTCAGTTATAGATTACAAGAAGTTCACCAAGTATTAAAATAAGGGAGTTATAACGGGTTTTATAATTTTCCGATTTTCAACGATAACTCCCGTCAAAATATATTAAATTTCGCGGGACTTGTACCAAAATGTCTGGTAATATGTCGAGATCATGCCTATTGATTTTGAGCTCGATCGCATTTGATTTGGCTAACTTACAGCTAAAATTGTGTCGACGGGTCCAACATTTTTGAGGTTATGGTCGTGGGTGCAGAAGTAGCAGTCCGAAATGAGCGACCCTGCAGCCAATTATTTTTTTTCTTTGGCATTGCCGTTAACAACATGGTGAACTTGGAAGTAATGTGTGGCTATCTCCACACCGGAACTTTTAACTGAGTTTTGGCTACACGTACTAGGCCATCGGACCCATGTGACGCCAAACATTGCTATAGTGTTTGACCTATTTCGTTAGATTGTTGTTTAATGGTTTGGGCCACTTCTCGATCCAAAAAGTTTTTTCCACCAACGAAATTGGTTCCGCAGTCCGAGTAAAGATCGCAACAGAGACCACGCCTGCTTACAAACCGTTTAACTGCTGCAATAAATGCAGCTGTTGTCATATCCGATGCTGCTTCCAAATGGAGTGCTTTGGTGGCCATGCAGACAAACAGGCAAATATAGCCCTTGTATTTCCTGGAGGATCGATGTGGTGACGTTTTTTTTTTTTTTTTTATAGTCCACTCCAACGTGCGTGAAGGGTTTGCCAATATTAATGCGTGCTGATGGCAAGTCTCCCATCAGTTGACTGGTTACTTGCCTCTGATGACGAACGCAAACCACACATTGTTTTAGTCTTCTTGTAATTACTCGTTTCGCATTTAAAATCCAAAACGCATTCCGTGTTGCATTGAGTGTTAAAGTAGGGCCGCTGTGCAAATTTTCTAAGTGGTATTTGTTTATAATTAGCATTGTTATATGGTGTTCTCCTGACAAAATAATTGGATGTTTTCGGGAATAACTCATCAAGGCTTTATTCAATCTACCTCCAACTCGTATTATGCCATCCTGCATGATAGGGTTTAGACTCCATAGTTTACTTTTTTTTGATAAAGGTTGTTGGCTTTCTAATTGTTTATATTCAATGGGGAACATATCTCGTTGTGCTTCGCGTATTATTCTCAGTTCGGCCTTTTTTAATTCCGCAAGAGTCAGCCATTCTGTTGGACCTGGCGGCAGTTTTTTCAATCTCGCAACAAATCGACAAATCCTGGCTACTACGCGTACCAACCGTGTGAACGTAGAAAATCGTGAAAAAAACTCCTCATTGGCATTAGCTACGCACGCATGGGTTTTCCGTACTTTTTCTTCTAATTTTGTCTGTACTGTGGGTTGATATGTAGGCCAAGTATCAGGTGACTGTAAGAGCCATTGAGGTCCGTGCCACCAAAGCTTATTTAATTTCAACTCTTCAACCTTGCTACCTCTGGTTGCTAAATCTGCAGGATTTTCTTTACTGCATACATGATTCCAACAACTCGGAGATATGGTACTTTGTATTTCTGCCACGCGATTGGATACATACATTTTCCACCTCGCAGGATGTGCCTGAATCCACTGTAGTGTAATCATAGAATCTGTATATGCTACAATTGTTGGATTGTCCAGTTGCATATCTTCCACTGTGGTTTGTATCATTCGGGCAAGTAGCAATGCTCCATTCAGACTTCAGTTCTAGGCGTGGTAGAGTAACCAACTTTATGGGTGCGACTCGAGTTTTGCATGTCAACAAATTGCAGGAGACATCACCATTAGTTAATTGGGTGCGAATGTAGATCACCGCTGCATATGCTTTAAGTGAGGCATCGCTAAAGCCGATAATGTGTACACCTTGTGCCTGTGAGGTCCAACCTATCCAACGAGGTATTTTTATGTCCTTCAGTTTACCTATTTCTGATTCAAAGGACTGCCACTCCAGACGTTTTGACTCTTCTATTTCAGTGTCCCAGTTAACACCGAGTATCCACAGTGCTTGCATAAATATCTTGGCTGAAATGACTACTGGGGCAACCCATCCCAGCGGATCATATAAGGAAGCTATGGTAGATAATATGACTCGCTTCGTATACTTTTCTGCGCCTTGGGTAGCAATAGCCAGAGAAAACAAATCTAGACTTGGTTGCCATATAATCCCAACAGCTTTAATGACGTCATGTTCGCTAAAGTTTCGGATATCCTTAATCTCCCTCTGATTATCAGGTAAATCCTCAATTACTTGCATGTCGTTGCTTGTCCACTTTCGAAGATTGAAGCCTCCTGAATTGAGCATAGATATAAGTTCATCTCTCAGAACCCGTGCGTCCTCAACTGAATCAGCACCCGCAAGCAGATCGTCAACATAGAAGGATGAACGTACTATTTGTGCTGCTCTAGGCCATTTGGATTGAGAGTCTTCTGCCAATTGAAACAAGGTTCGTACTGCGAGGTACGGAGCAGGAGACGTGCCAAAAGTTACTGTGTTTAGTTGAAAGTCTTTTATGTTGTTTGATGCATCATACCACAGTATTCGTTGATAAGTTCGGTGCTGAGGGTGCACCAAAATCATACGATACATTTTCTCCACATCTGCGTTGATTGCAATTTTGTATTTCCTACATTTGAGAAGAGTGGCAAAAAGTAATGGTTGTAGTGTAGGCCCTGGAAATAATAAATGATTTAGGGATTCACCATTTGTTGTACGGGCAGAGGCATCGAAGACCACCCTTAACTTAGTGGTAGTACTGTTTTTAAAAACAGCATGATGAGGAATATAGTAGTTAGGTTCCTCACCGGATGGTGCTGAAATTTCTTGCATGTGACCTAAAGCAATGTATTCGTTCAAGCATTTTGAGTATTCGTCTTTAAAGTCAGGATTCATTGAAAACTTTCTTTCCAACGAGTGAAAGCGCTTCAAGGCTAAATGACGAGATTCGCCCAATTCTGGATTGCTGCTGCGAAAAGGAAGTTTGACTTGATATCTGCCATCAATCAATCGTTTAAAAGTTTTCTTATACATCTCTTCACATGTTTTCTCATCCTTGGATAAAGTTGATTTGCTAGGTGGCTCTTCAACTTCCCAAAACTTTCTTAATTGCTTGTCCAGAGGATCTTCGAGTTCTGTTGTTACGGAAAAGGTAGCCACACGGGTCGTGGCAATATCAGAAACATTTCCTATTACAATCCAACCTAACCTGGTGTTAATAGCGATTGGCTCATTCTGCTGTCCGCGTTTGATTCCTTCTTGTAAAATCGTAGCATACACGTCCGATCCCAGTAGCATGTGAATTGGGGATGGTTTCCAATAGGTTGGATCCGCAAGAGTGAGATCAGATAAATGTGTCCATGGGGTAGTCTTCAAGATTTGTGAAGGTAGAACGCCAGTGATCTTCTTGATCACTAACAACTCGGTGGTTAATACAGGCTCGCCTTTTAGTGAGTATAGCTGCAATTGTACCTCCTTTGTTGCATGTGCTGTTATTATTGAATCCTGTAACCATCACGGAAGTATTCTGGCCCTTGATATGCAAATTTTTGCAGGCTTCTTCGGTGATAAAAGATGTTTGGGAACCAGGATCCAATAAACACCTTACATTCGTTAGATGTCCAAAACCATTTCGAATTTGCACTTGCACCGTGGACAATAGTGCAGTATGATTATTGGATGAAAAAAAATTTTCAGTATGTTCAGCATTTACCGGTGTCTGAACTTCAATTGCTGATTGCATATTTTTTTGATTTGTTTTTAAGTTAAGAGGCGAATCAGTTTCACGCATAGATTCCGACGAATGTAGCAATGTATGGTGATGCTTGTGGCAGGTTGAACATGTGCGTGTGCACTTTGTATGCGCATGTTTATTGGAGAAGCATTTTATACACCTTTTTGAATCCTTTATTGCCTTTATCCTATCGGGTATGCTCATTTTTAAAAACGTGGCACATTTTCCAACATAATGTTTGTCATCACATGCCGGGCATCTTGCATTAATTGCAATATGGTATGATGCTGTGCTTGATTTCGCTGACTTTTTCTCTGACTTCGAGTCCCTGAGCGAAGGTCTGCTAGTAGAATATGCTACGGATTCCAAAACCCTATATCTAGATTGCAAAAAGTTTTGAAAGGTCTTTAAAGTGGGTGGATTTTGTTCATCTTTTAGTTCCTCTTCCCATCGTCTTATTGTTTGAAACGGCAGTTTCTGTGTTAAAATATAAATTGTAATTGAATCCCATTGCGTAACCGGTTCTCCTAAAGCCGGACGTACACGATACGGAAAACGTCGTATTTATAAGCGATACGCCGTATTTCATATCGTGTGACTCAACGATAAGCAATATGGTGTATCGCTTATAAATATCCCAAAAATTTCGGAATATTTTCGGCACATCCAAGCAATTTGCGGGGTACAAATTTCCCGAGTCACACCATACAAAACTTTATGAACACAGTTTTGAGATTACTGCTCTTACGGGCGGCACGGCGTCGCGGTAATCTGTGAATTGCAAAATACAGGTTGCAAACTCATTTTTGCTTATCGTGTGACTCGATGTGTCAAAAGTGACATTCACAAAGATATTTCCTTATAAATATGACGTATTCCGTATCGTGTACCTCCGGCTTTATCGTACATTTCCTTTAACCCATTACTTGTCTCGGTATGCAGTTTCGGTTGATCGACTAATTTTTTAATGTGAAAATTAACTAACATTCTTTTGTTTTCGTATCGTTGGATAATTCTATTCTAAGCGATACTGTAATTGGCATCAGTTACAGCAATATTTTTGATCAACAATGCAGGCTCTCCAGATAAACATTCTTTCAGGTAATGCAATTTTCGAAATGCTTCTAGCTGAGTATTATTGTGCACCAGTGAAACAAAGTAATCATGAAATGACTTCCAGTTATTAATATCACCGTTAAATTTGGGTACACTTATTTTTGGCAAATGATTATCTGAACGACCGGTATGAACAATAGTTGTTCCGGTGCTGGGTATCGTTGTGTCGAAATGTGTGTTTGAAGCAATTCCATCTACTAGATCTCCTAAATGCTGGAAATATTTTTGTTGCATCTCTGAATATTTATCTGCTGTGATGTACTCATCGTCGCACGGCTTTTTCGACGACACGATCACTTCTCTGATCTGCGTGTCCCGTTCATCGAACTCGTCCCAAGCGGCCTTTAATTTTTCTGCTGTCGCTTGCAAATATCCAGAATTCCGTTTTTCCAGAGGTACAGTTGTAATATTCTTGAAGCAAAGTTCCATTTTTTTAACTGCTACCTCCTGAAGAAGTAATAACGACTCCAATTTTGTGGGCATTTTGTTTTCAAAATATTATTTACGAACAAGAATCAAAATTCACAATGAATAAACGCGTTTAATTGCTTGAAATTTCCCTTGAACAATATATCGATCAACGCCCATCCGGCTCGAAGGACCAATGTTAAATGTATTAAGGAGAAATGTAAAAAAACGATTTTAAAGGAAATGCTGGGATCGTAATAAAAACGCGTGGTTGATTTAGATATTTATTCAAACTAAAATTTCAAGCATCAAACTTGTTTTCAGAAACTTCACAAAATCTTTATTAAATCCACAATTTCTTAAACTTAATCTTAACACACTAATTTATGAAAAATGGGGTTTTTTGGGCAGCATGCGAATAGGTTTTCAATTATTATCATTTACCTAAAGCGCTTCACTTTCCAAGTAAAATTGAACAAAGAAAAACTGTCACTATTAAACTCCGTAGCTACTGCAGTCTTCGCTGATTTAGACTAGAGAGACTGAATTGGTTGCAAATGCAATGCTTCCGCTTGATCTTTTTCAAGTACTAAGTACTGCCACACAGTATGACGAGTGGGCATTCATAATAGTTATGGATTTTCCATTAAATTTCAATTTTAATTATTCCAATAGGTTAATTTATTTTAAGTTTTCAATTTAAATTTCAATATAAATTAATTTCAATTTTATGTATTATGTTAATGTTTTTATATTTAACTTCAATTTGTTTCTTTTTTTATTTTAAATAATTCAATGATTCCTTAATTTTATTATTTTTATTTTCAAATAATTATTCATTTCTTAAATTTTAATGTTTGATGAACATTCTCCCGCCCGTTGAACCTTTTGTTCAACTGCCTGACATAGCTTTCGAAGACCTCGTTTATGATGATGATGGAATATAACTTGTCCGTCTTTTTTTACCCGTGGACGTGCTTGAAATTTATCAGGTAGATTAACTATGAAGTCGCTCTTCGAGGATTGAATTTTTTCAAATTTCAATCTTTTGATGACCTTCCGTGGTAGGTAAATCGTCTCTCCCTCCCTTGTTATGAAACTTTGCACGTCGTTCTCCATTCGCATTCGAATTTCATTTAGGGTTGTCGATGGGCGAAGATGGTCAATGCGCGTTTCTCTAGCTCCATTTATTAATACTGGAAATGAAATTCCTTTTAGGGATGGCGGTATATAGGGTTTCTGGGAGTGCTCATGGCTTCGCTCGGTGTCAGTGGGCTGAGTTGTTCTGGATGAAGTGGTAGGTATCTCTCGTCCGGAAGTCGTGGGCATCTCTCTACCAGGCAGCGATCGCTCACTATTTGATACCCAGGGCTCAAAAAACGGAAAGTACGTATAGTCCTCCGCCAAGTTCAAATATCCTCGTCGTAGTCGTCCATCTATGGAGGAACAGGTTAAACTTTATAATTATATTAAGGACAACACAAATAACATGACGCCACAATATGGTTACAGGATTACACAGAGAAGTATGTGTTTGTAGGTAAACAACATAATTTTGTGATGGGTCGTGTTACAGTTGTGCGATTTTACTTCCATGTTCCTATATATAGGAATGGAAGTATGGTGATGCTGCCAAAAATGAGTATCCGAAAAAATTATGGAATCGTTGTCGGGAGTACTTAAAAACACTTTCTGGAAGTTTTTAGCTTGGTGTCGCTCAGTCGCTCCGTCGCTCCGTAGCTCCGTTGTTTTTTGAAATGGTCATAATTTCCTTAAAAATAAGTCTTTTTCAAAATTTCTTTTTGCGTTTAGTTCAGCTCGTTGGGCTATTCAGTAATAGATTACAAGAAGTTCACCAAGTATTAAAATAAGGGAGTTATAACGGGTTTTATAATTTTCCGATTTTCAACGATAACTCCCGTCAAAATATATTAAATTTCGCCGGACTTGTACCAAAATGTCTGGTAATATGTCGAGATCATGCCTATTGATTTTGAGCTCGATCGCATTTGATTTGGCTAACTTACAGCTAAAATTGTGTCGACGGGTCCAACATTTTTGAGGTTATGGTCGTGGGTGCAGAAGTAGCAGTCCGAAATGAGCGACCCTGCAGCCAATTATTTTTTTTCTTTGGCATTGCCGTTAACAACATGGTGAACTTGGAAGTAATGTGTGGCTATCTCCACACCGGAACTTTTAACTGAGTTTTGGCTACACGTACTAGGCCATCGGACCCATGTGACGCCAAACATTGCTATAGTGTTTGACCTATTTCGTTAGATTGTTGTTTAATGGTTTGGGCCACTTCTCGATCCAAAAAGTTTTTTCCACCAACGAAATTGGTTCCGCAGTCCGAGTAAAGATCGCAACAGAGACCACGCCTGCTTACAAACCGTTTAACTGCTGCAATAAATGCAGCTGTTGTCATATCCGATGCTGCTTCCAAATGGAGTGCTTTGGTGGCCATGCAGACAAACAGGCAAATATAGCCCTTGTATTTCCTGGAGGATCGATGTGGTGACGTTTTTTTTTTTTTTTTTATAGTCCACTCCAACGTGCGTGAAGGGTTTGCCAATATTAATGCGTGCTGATGGCAAGTCTCCCATCAGTTGACTGGTTACTTGCCTCTGATGACGAACGCAAACCACACATTGTTTTAGTCTTCTTGTAATTACTCGTTTCGCATTTAAAATCCAAAACGCATTCCGTGTTGCATTGAGTGTTAAAGTAGGGCCGCTGTGCAAATTTTCTAAGTGGTATTTGTTTATAATTAGCATTGTTATATGGTGTTCTCCTGACAAAATAATTGAATGTTTTCGGGAATAACTCATCAAGGCTTTATTCAATCTACCTCCAACTCGTATTATGCCATCCTGCATGATAGGGTTTAGACTCCATAGTTTACTTTTTTTTGATAAAGGTTGTTGGCTTTCTAATTGTTTATATTCAATGGGGAACATATCTCGTTGTGCTTCGCGTATTATTCTCAGTTCGGCCTTTTTTAATTCCGCAAGAGTCAGCCATTCTGTTGGACCTGGCGGCAGTTTTTTCAATCTCGCAACAAATCGACAAATCCTGGCTACTACGCGTACCAACCGTGTGAACGTAGAAAATCGTGAAAAAAACTCCTCATTGGCATTAGCTACGCACGCATGGGTTTTCCGTACTTTTTCTTCTAATTTTGTCTGTACTGTGGGTTGATATGTAGGCCAAGTATCAGGTGACTGTAAGAGCCATTGAGGTCCGTGCCACCAAAGCTTATTTAATTTCAACTCTTCAACCTTGCTACCTCTGGTTGCTAAATCTGCAGGATTTTCTTTACTGCATACATGATTCCAACAACTCGGAGATATGGTACTTTGTATTTCTGCCACGCGATTGGATACATACATTTTCCACCTCGCAGGATGTGCCTGAATCCACTGTAGTGTAATCATAGAATCTGTATATGCTACAATTGTTGGATTGTCCAGTTGCATATCTTCCACTGTGGTTTGTATCATTCGGGCAAGTAGCAATGCTCCATTCAGACTTCAGTTCTAGGCGTGGTAGAGTAACCAACTTTATGGGTGCGACTCGAGTTTTGCATGTCAACAAATTGCAGGAGACATCACCATTAGTTAATTGGGTGCGAATGTAGATCACCGCTGCATATGCTTTAAGTGAGGCATCGCTAAAGCCGATAATGTGTACACCTTGTGCCTGTGAGGTCCAACCTATCCAACGAGGTATTTTTATGTCCTTCAGTTTACCTATTTCTGATTCAAAGGACTGCCACTCCAGACGTTTTGACTCTTCTATTTCAGTGTCCCAGTTAACACCGAGTATCCACAGTGCTTGCATAAATATCTTGGCTGAAATGACTACTGGGGCAACCCATCCCAGCGGATCATATAAGGAAGCTATGGTAGATAATATGACTCGCTTCGTATACTTTTCTGCGCCTTGGGTAGCAATAGCCAGAGAAAACAAATCTAGACTTGGTTGCCATATAATCCCAACAGCTTTAATGACGTCATGTTCGCTAAAGTTTCGGATATCCTTAATCTCCCTCTGATTATCAGGTAAATCCTCAATTACTTGCATGTCGTTGCTTGTCCACTTTCGAAGATTGAAGCCTCCTGAATTGAGCATAGATATAAGTTCATCTCTCAGAACCCGTGCGTCCTCAACTGAATCAGCACCCGCAAGCAGATCGTCAACATAGAAGGATGAACGTACTATTTGTGCTGCTCTAGGCCATTTGGATTGAGAGTCTTCTGCCAATTGAAACAAGGTTCGTACTGCGAGGTACGGAGCAGGAGACGTGCCAAAAGTTACTGTGTTTAGTTGAAAGTCTTTTATGTTGTTTGATGCATCATACCACAGTATTCGTTGATAAGTTCGGTGCTGAGGGTGCACCAAAATCATACGATACATTTTCTCCACATCTGCGTTGATTGCAATTTTGTATTTCCTACATTTGAGAAGAGTGGCAAAAAGTAATGGTTGTAGTGTAGGCCCTGGAAATAATAAATGATTTAGGGATTCACCATTTGTTGTACGGGCAGAGGCATCGAAGACCACCCTTAACTTAGTGGTAGTACTGTTTTTAAAAACAGCATGATGAGGAATATAGTAGTTAGGTTCCTCACCGGATGGTGCTGAAATTTCTTGCATGTGACCTAAAGCAATGTATTCGTTCAAGCATTTTGAGTATTCGTCTTTAAAGTCAGGATTCATTGAAAACTTTCTTTCCAACGAGTGAAAGCGCTTCAAGGCTAAATGACGAGATTCGCCCAATTCTGGATTGCTGCTGCGAAAAGGAAGTTTGACTTGATATCTGCCATCAATCAATCGTTTAAAAGTTTTCTTATACATCTCTTCACATGTTTTCTCATCCTTGGATAAAGTTGATTTGCTAGGTGGCTCTTCAACTTCCCAAAACTTTCTTAATTGCTTGTCCAGAGGATCTTCGAGTTCTGTTGTTACGGAAAAGGTAGCCACACGGGTCGTGGCAATATCAGAAATATTTCCTATTACAATCCAACCTAACCTGGTGTTAATAGCGATTGGCTCATTCTGCTGTCCGCGTTTGATTCCTTCTTGTAAAATCGTAGCATACACGTCCGATCCGAGTAGCATGTGAATTGGGGATGGTTTCCAATAGGTTGGATCCGCAAGAGTGAGATCAGATAAATGTGTCCATGGGGTAGTCTTCAAGATTTGTGAAGGTAGAACGCCAGTGATCTTCTTGATCACTAACAACTCGGTGGTTGATACAGGCTCGCCTTTTAGTGAGTATAGCTGCAATTGTACCTCCTTTGTTGCATGTGCTGTTATTATTGAGTCCTGTAACCATCACGGAAGTATTCTGGCCCTTGATATGCAAATTTTTGCAGGCTTCTTCGGTGATAAAAGATGTTTGGGAACCAGGATCCAATAAACACCTTACATTCGTTAGATGTCCAAAACCATTTCGAATTTGCACTTGCACCGTGGACAATAGTGCAGTATGATTATTGGATGAAAAAAAATTTTCAGTATGTTCAGCATTTACCGGTGTCTGAACTTCAATTGCTGATTGCATATTTTTTTGGTTTGTTTTTAAGTTAAGAGGCGAATCAGTTTCACGCATAGATTCCGACGAATGTAGCAATGTATGGTGATGCTTGTGGCAGGTTGAACATGTGCGTGTGCACTTTGTATGCGCATGTTTATTGGAGAAGCATTTTATACACCTTTTTGAATCCTTTATTGCCTTTATCCTATCGGGTATGCTCATTTTTAAAAACGTGGCACATTTTCCAACATAATGTTTGTCATCACATGCCGGGCATCTTGCATTAATTGCAATATGGTATGATGCTGTGCTTGATTTCGCTGACTTTTTCTCTGACTTCGAGTCCCTGAGCGAAGGTCTGCTAGTAGAATATGCTACGGATTCCAAAACCCTATATCTAGATTGCAAAAAGTTTTGAAAGGTCTTTAAAGTGGGTGGATTTTGTTCATCTTTTAGTTCCTCTTCCCATCGTCTTATTGTTTGAAACGGCAGTTTCTGTGTTAAAATATAAATTGTAATTGAATCCCATTGCGTAACCGGTTCTCCTAAAGCTGGAGGTACACGATACGGAAAACGTCGTATTTATAAGCGATACGCCGTATTTCATATCGTGTGACTCGACGATAAGCAATATGGTGTATCGCTTATAAATATCCCAAAAATTTCGGAATATTTTCGGCACATCCAAGCAATTTGCGGGGTACAAATTTCCCGAGTCACACCATACAAAACTTTATGAACACAGTTTTGAGATTACTGCTCTTACGGGCGGCACGGCGTCGCGGTAATCTGTGAATTGCAAAATACAGGTTGCAAACTCATTTTTGCTTATCGTGTGACTCGATGTGTCAAAAGTGACATCCATAAAGATATTTCCTTATAAATATGAAGTTTTCCGTATCGTGTACCTCCGGCTTAACTGTTGTAGTTGCTCTAAACAATCTTGAGTATTAAGCCGGAGGTACACGATACGGAAAACGTCGTATTTATAAGCGATACGCCGTATTTCATATCGTGTGACTCAACGATAAGCAATATGGTGTATCGCTTATAAATATCCCAAAAATTTCGGAATATTTTCGGCACATCCAAGCAATTTGCGGGGTACAAATTTCCCGAGTCACACCATACAAAACTTTATGAACACAGTTTTGAGATTACTGCTCTTACGGGCGGCACGGCGTCGCGGTAATCTGTGAATTGCAAAATACAGGTTGCAAACTCATTTTTGCTTATCGTGTGACTCGATGTGTCAAAAGTGACATTCACAAAGATATTTCCTTATAAATATGACGTATTCCGTATCGTGTACCTCCGGCTTTATCGTACATTTCCTTTAACCCATTACTTGTCTCGGTATGCAGTTTCGGTTGATCGACTAATTTTTTAATGTGAAAATTAACTAACATTCTTTTGTTTTCGTATCGTTGGATAATTCTATTCTAAGCGATACTGTAATTGGCATCAGTTACAGCAATATTTTTGATCAACAATGCAGGCTCTCCAGATAAACATTCTTTCAGGTAATGCAATTTTCGAAATGCTTCTAGCTGAGTATTATTGTGCACCAGTGAAACATAGTAATCATGAAATGACTTCCAGTTATTAATATCACCGTTAAATTTGGGTACACTTATTTTTGGCAAATGATTATCTGAACGACCGGTATGAACAATAGTTGTTCCGGTGCTGGGTATCGTTGTGTCGAAATGTGTGTTTGAAGCAATTCCATCTACTAGATCTCCTAAATGCTGGAAATATTTTTGTTGCATCTCTGAATATTTATCTGCTGTGATGTACTCATCGTCGCACGGCTTTTTCGACGACACGATCACTTCTCTGATCTGCGTGTCCCGTTCATCGAACTCGTCCCAAGCGGCCTTTAATTTTTCTGCTGTCGCTTGCAAATATCCAGAATTCCGTTTTTCCAGAGGTACAGTTGTAATATTCTTGAAGCAAAGTTCCATTTTTTTAACTGCTACCTCCTGAAGAAGTAATAACGACTCCAATTTTGTGGGCATTTTGTTTTCAAAATATTATTTACGAACAAGAATCAAAATTCACAATGAATAAACGCGTTTAATTGCTTGAAATTTCCCTTGAACAATATATCGATCAACGCCCATCCGGCTCGAAGGACCAATGTTAAATGTATTAAGGAGAAATGTAAAAAAACGATTTTAAAGGAAATGCTGGGATCGTAATAAAAACGCGTGGTTGATTTAGATATTTATTCAAACTAAAATTTCAAGCATCAAACTTGTTTTCAGAAACTTCACAAAATCTTTATTAAATCCACAATTTCTTAAACTTAATCTTAACACACTAATTTATGAAAAATGGGGTTTTTTGGGCAGCATGCGAATAGGTTTTCAATTATTATCATTTACCTAAAGCGCTTCACTTTCCAAGTAAAATTGAACAAAGAAAAACTGTCACTATTAAACTCCGTAGCTACTGCAGTCTTCGCTGATTTAGACTAGAGAGACTGAATTGGTTGCAAATGCAATGCTTCCGCTTGATCTTTTTCAAGTACTAAGTACTGCCACACAGTATGACGAGTGGGCATTCATAATAGTTATGGATTTTCCATTAAATTTCAATTTTAATTATTCCAATAGGTTAATTTATTTTAAGTTTTCAATTTAAATTTCAATATAAATTAATTTCAATTTTATGTATTATGTTAATGTTTTTATATTTAACTTCAATTTGTTTCTTTTTTTATTTTAAATAATTCAATGATTCCTTAATTTTATTATTTTTATTTTCAAATAATTATTCATTTCTTAAATTTTAATGTTTGATGAACATTCTCCCGCCCGTTGAACCTTTTGTTCAACTGCCTGACATAGCTTTCGAAGACCTCGTTTATGATGATGATGGAATATAACTTGTCCGTCTTTTTTTACCCGTGGACGTACTTGAAATTTATCAGGTAGATTAACTATGAAGTCGCTCTTCGAGGATTGAATTTTTTCAAATTTCAATCTTTTGATGACCTTCCGTGGTAGGTAAATCGTCTCTCCCTCCCTTGTTATGAAACTTTGCACGTCGTTCTCCATTCGCATTCGAATTTCATTTAGGGTTGTCGATGGGCGAAGATGGTCAATGCGCGTTTCTCTAGCTCCATTTATTAATACTGGAAATGAAATTCCTTTTAGGGATGGCGGTATATAGGGTTTCTGGGAGTGCTCATGGCTTCGCTCGGTGTCAGTGGGCTGAGTTGTTCTGGATGAAGTGGTAGGTATCTCTCGTCCGGAAGTCGTGGGCATCTCTCTAGCAGGCAGCGATCGCTCACTATTTGATACCCAGGGCTCAAAAAACGGAAAGTACGTATAGTCCTCCGCCAAGTTCAAATATCCTCGTCGTAGTCGTCCATCTATGGAGGAACAGGTACTTTATAATTATATTAAGGACAACACAAATAACATGACGCCACAATATGGTTACAGGATTACACAGAGAAGTATGTGTTTGTAGGTAAACAACATAATTTTGTGATGGGTCGTGTTACAGTTGTGCGATTTTACTTCCATGTTCCTATATATAGGAATGGAAGTATGGTGATGCTGCCAAAAATGAGTATCCGAAAAAAAATGGAATCGTTGTCGGGAGTACTTAAAAACACTTTCTGGAAGTTTTTAGCTTGGTGTCGCTCAGTCGCTCCGTCGCTCCGTAGCTCCGTTGTTTTTTGAAATGGTCATAATTTCCTTAAAAATAAGTCTTTTTCAAAATTTCTTTTTGCGTTTAGTTCAGCTCGTTGGGCTATTCAGTTATAGATTACAAGAAGTTCACCAAGTATTAAAATAAGGGAGTTATAACGGGTTTTATAATTTTCCGATTTTCAACGATAACTCCCGTCAAAATATATTAAATTTCGCGGGACTTGTACCAAAATGTCTGGTAATATGTCGAGATCATGCCTATTGATTTTGAGCTCGATCGCATTTGATTTGGCTAACTTACAGCTAAAATTGTGTCGACGGGTCCAACATTTTTGAGGTTATGGTCGTGGGTGCAGAAGTAGCAGTCCGAAATGAGCGACCCTGCAGCCAATTATTTTTTTTCTTTGGCATTGCCGTTAACAACATGGTGAACTTGGAAGTAATGTGTGGCTATCTCCACACCGGAACTTTTAACTGAGTTTTGGCTACACGTACTAGGCCATCGGACCCATGTGACGCCAAACATTGCTATAGTGTTTGACCTATTTCGTTAGATTGTTGTTTAATGGTTTGGGCCACTTCTCGATCCAAAAAGTTTTTTCCACCAACGAAATTGGTTCCGCAGTCCGAGTAAAGATCGCAACAGAGACCACGCCTGCTTACAAACCGTTTAACTGCTGCAATAAATGCAGCTGTTGTCATATCCGATGCTGCTTCCAAATGGAGTGCTTTGGTGGCCATGCAGACAAACAGGCAAATATAGCCCTTGTATTTCCTGGAGGATCGATGTGGTGACGTTTTTTTTTTTTTTTTTATAGTCCACTCCAACGTGCGTGAAGGGTTTGCCAATATTAATGCGTGCTGATGGCAAGTCTCCCATCAGTTGACTGGTTACTTGCCTCTGATGACGAACGCAAACCACACATTGTTTTAGTCTTCTTGTAATTACTCGTTTCGCATTTAAAATCCAAAACGCATTCCGTGTTGCATTGAGTGTTAAAGTAGGGCCGCTGTGCAAATTTTCTAAGTGGTATTTGTTTATAATTAGCATTGTTATATGGTGTTCTCCTGACAAAATAATTGAATGTTTTCGGGAATAACTCATCAAGGCTTTATTCAATCTACCTCCAACTCGTATTATGCCATCCTGCATGATAGGGTTTAGACTCCATAGTTTACTTTTTTTTGATAAAGGTTGTTGGCTTTCTAATTGTTTATATTCAATGGGGAACATATCTCGTTGTGCTTCGCGTATTATTCTCAGTTCGGCCTTTTTTAATTCCGCAAGAGTCAGCCATTCTGTTGGACCTGGCGGCAGTTTTTTCAATCTCGCAACAAATCGACAAATCCTGGCTACTACGCGTACCAACCGTGTGAACGTAGAAAATCGTGAAAAAAACTCCTCATTGGCATTAGCTACGCACGCATGGGTTTTCCGTACTTTTTCTTCTAATTTTGTCTGTACTGTGGGTTGATATGTAGGCCAAGTATCAGGTGACTGTAAGAGCCATTGAGGTCCGTGCCACCAAAGCTTATTTAATTTCAACTCTTCAACCTTGCTACCTCTGGTTGCTAAATCTGCAGGATTTTCTTTACTGCATACATGATTCCAACAACTCGGAGATATGGTACTTTGTATTTCTGCCACGCGATTGGATACATACATTTTCCACCTCGCAGGATGTGCCTGAATCCACTGTAGTGTAATCATAGAATCTGTATATGCTACAATTGTTGGATTGTCCAGTTGCATATCTTCCACTGTGGTTTGTATCATTCGGGCAAGTAGCAATGCTCCATTCAGACTTCAGTTCTAGGCGTGGTAGAGTAACCAACTTTATGGGTGCGACTCGAGTTTTGCATGTCAACAAATTGCAGGAGACATCACCATTAGTTAATTGGGTGCGAATGTAGATCACCGCTGCATATGCTTTAAGTGAGGCATCGCTAAAGCCGATAATGTGTACACCTTGTGCCTGTGAGGTCCAACCTATCCAACGAGGTATTTTTATGTCCTTCAGTTTACCTATTTCTGATTCAAAGGACTGCCACTCCAGACGTTTTGACTCTTCTATTTCAGTGTCCCAGTTAACACCGAGTATCCACAGTGCTTGCATAAATATCTTGGCTGAAATGACTACTGGGGCAACCCATCCCAGCGGATCATATAAGGAAGCTATGGTAGATAATATGACTCGCTTCGTATACTTTTCTGCGCCTTGGGTAGCAATAGCCAGAGAAAACAAATCTAGACTTGGTTGCCATATAATCCCAACAGCTTTAATGACGTCATGTTCGCTAAAGTTTCGGATATCCTTAATCTCCCTCTGATTATCAGGTAAATCCTCAATTACTTGCATGTCGTTGCTTGTCCACTTTCGAAGATTGAAGCCTCCTGAATTGAGCATAGATATAAGTTCATCTCTCAGAACCCGTGCGTCCTCAACTGAATCAGCACCCGCAAGCAGATCGTCAACATAGAAGGATGAACGTACTATTTGTGCTGCTCTAGGCCATTTGGATTGAGAGTCTTCTGCCAATTGAAACAAGGTTCGTACTGCGAGGTACGGAGCAGGAGACGTGCCAAAAGTTACTGTGTTTAGTTGAAAGTCTTTTATGTTGTTTGATGCATCATACCACAGTATTCGTTGATAAGTTCGGTGCTGAGGGTGCACCAAAATCATACGATACATTTTCTCCACATCTGCGTTGATTGCAATTTTGTATTTCCTACATTTGAGAAGAGTGGCAAAAAGTAATGGTTGTAGTGTAGGCCCTGGAAATAATAAATGATTTAGGGATTCACCATTTGTTGTACGGGCAGAGGCATCGAAGACCACCCTTAACTTAGTGGTAGTACTGTTTTTAAAAACAGCATGATGAGGAATATAGTAGTTAGGTTCCTCACCGGATGCTGCTGAAATTTCTTGCATGTGACCTAAAGCAATGTATTCGTTCAAGCATTTTGAGTATTCGTCTTTAAAGTCAGGATTCATTGAAAACTTTCTTTCCAACGAGTGAAAGCGCTTCAAGGCTAAATGACGAGATTCGCCCAATTCTGGATTGCTGCTGCGAAAAGGAAGTTTGACTTGATATCTGCCATCAATCAATCGTTTAAAAGTTTTCTTATACATCTCTTCACATGTTTTCTCATCCTTGGATAAAGTTGATTTGCTAGGTGGCTCTTCAACTTCCCAAAACTTTCTTAATTGCTTGTCCAGAGGATCTTCGAGTTCTGTTGTTACGGAAAAGGTAGCCACACGGGTCGTGGCAATATCAGAAATATTTCCTATTACAATCCAACCTAACCTGGTGTTAATAGCGATTGGCTCATTCTGCTGTCCGCGTTTGATTCCTTCTTGTAAAATCGTAGCATACACGTCCGATCCGAGTAGCATGTGAATTGGGGATGGTTTCCAATAGGTTGGATCCGCAAGAGTGAGATCAGATAAATGTGTCCATGGGGTAGTCTTCAAGATTTGTGAAGGTAGAACGCCAGTGATCTTCTTGATCACTAACAACTCGGTGGTTAATACAGGCTCGCCTTTTAGTGAGTATAGCTGCAATTGTACCTCCTTTGTTGCATGTGCTGTTATTATTGAGTCCTGTAACCATCACGGAAGTATTCTGGCCCTTGATATGCAAATATTTGCAGGCTTCTTCGGTGATAAAAGATGTTTGGGAACCAGGATCCAATAAACACCTTACATTCGTTAGATGTCCAAAACCATTTCGAATTTGCACTTGCACCGTGGACAATAGTGCAGTATGATTATTGGATGAAAAAAAATTTTCAGTATGTTCAGCATTTACCGGTGTCTGAACTTCAATTGCTGATTGCATATTTTTTTGATTTGTTTTTAAGTTAAGAGGCGAATCAGTTTCACGCATAGATTCCGACGAATGTAGCAATGTATGGTGATGCTTGTGGCAGGTTGAACATGTGCGTGTGCACTTTGTATGCGCATGTTTATTGGAGAAGCATTTTATACACCTTTTTGAATCCTTTATTGCCTTTATCCTATCGGGTATGCTCATTTTTAAAAACGTGGCACATTTTCCAACATAATGTTTGTCATCACATGCCGGGCATCTTGCATTAATTGCAATATGGTATGATGCTGTGCTTGATTTCGCTGACTTTTTCTCTGACTTCGAGTCCCTGAGCGAAGGTCTGCTAGTAGAATATGCTACGGATTCCAAAACCCTATATCTAGATTGCAAAAAGTTTTGAAAGGTCTTTAAAGTGGGTGGATTTTGTTCATCTTTTAGTTCCTCTTCCCATCGTCTTATTGTTTGAAACGGCAGTTTCTGTGTTAAAATATAAATTGTAATTGAATCCCATTGCGTAACCGGTTCTCCTAAAGCTGGAGGTACACGATACGGAAAACGTCGTATTTATAAGCGATACGCCGTATTTCATATCGTGTGACTCGACGATAAGCAATATGGTGTATCGCTTATAAATATCCCAAAAATTTCGGAATATTTTCGGCACATCCAAGCAATTTGCGGGGTACAAATTTCCCGAGTCACACCATACAAAACTTTATGAACACAGTTTTGAGATTACTGCTCTTACGGGCGGCACGGCGTCGCGGTAATCTGTGAATTGCAAAATACAGGTTGCAAACTCATTTTTGCTTATCGTGTGACTCGATGTGTCAAAAGTGACATTCACAAAGATATTTCCTTATAAATATGACGTATTCCGTATCGTGTACCTCCGGCTTTATCGTACATTTCCTTTAACCCATTACTTGTCTCGGTATGCAGTTTCGGTTGATCGACTAATTTTTTAATGTGAAAATTAACTAACATTCTTTTGTTTTCGTATCGTTGGATAATTCTATTCTAAGCGATACTGTAATTGGCATCAGTTACAGCAATATTTTTGATCAACAATGCAGGCTCTCCAGATAAACATTCTTTCAGGTAATGCAATTTTCGAAATGCTTCTAGCTGAGTATTATTGTGCACCAGTGAAACATAGTAATCATGAAATGACTTCCAGTTATTAATATCACCGTTAAATTTGGGTACACTTATTTTTGGCAAATGATTATCTGAACGACCGGTATGAACAATAGTTGTTCCGGTGCTGGGTATCGTTGTGTCGAAATGTGTGTTTGAAGCAATTCCATCTACTAGATCTCCTAAATGCTGGAAATATTTTTGTTGCATCTCTGAATATTTATCTGCTGTGATGTACTCATCGTCGCACGGCTTTTTCGACGACACGATCACTTCTCTGATCTGCGTGTCCCGTTCATCGAACTCGTCCCAAGCGGCCTTTAATTTTTCTGCTGTCGCTTGCAAATATCCAGAATTCCGTTTTTCCAGAGGTACAGTTGTAATATTCTTGAAGCAAAGTTCCATTTTTTTAACTGCTACCTCCTGAAGAAGTAATAACGACTCCAATTTTGTGGGCATTTTGTTTTCAAAATATTATTTACGAACAAGAATCAAAATTCACAATGAATAAACGCGTTTAATTGCTTGAAATTTCCCTTGAACAATATATCGATCAACGCCCATCCGGCTCGAAGGACCAATGTTAAATGTATTAAGGAGAAATGTAAAAAAACGATTTTAAAGGAAATGCTGGGATCGTAATAAAAACGCGTGGTTGATTTAGATATTTATTCAAACTAAAATTTCAAGCATCAAACTTGTTTTCAGAAACTTCACAAAATCTTTATTAAATCCACAATTTCTTAAACTTAATCTTAACACACTAATTTATGAAAAATGGGGTTTTTTGGGCAGCATGCGAATAGGTTTTCAATTATTATCATTTACCTAAAGCGCTTCACTTTCCAAGTAAAATTGAACAAAGAAAAACTGTCACTATTAAACTCCGTAGCTACTGCAGTCTTCGCTGATTTAGACTAGAGAGACTGAATTGGTTGCAAATGCAATGCTTCCGCTTGATCTTTTTCAAGTACTAAGTACTGCCACACAGTATGACGAGTGGGCATTCATAATAGTTATGGATTTTCCATTAAATTTCAATTTTAATTATTCCAATAGGTTAATTTATTTTAAGTTTTCAATTTAAATTTCAATATAAATTAATTTCAATTTTATGTATTATGTTAATGTTTTTATATTTAACTTCAATTTGTTTCTTTTTTTATTTTAAATAATTCAATGATTCCTTAATTTTATTATTTTTATTTTCAAATAATTATTCATTTCTTAAATTTTAATGTTTGATGAACATTCTCCCGCCCGTTGAACCTTTTGTTCAACTGCCTGACATAGCTTTCGAAGACCTCGTTTATGATGATGATGGAATATAACTTGTCCGTCTTTTTTTACCCGTGGACGTACTTGAAATTTATCAGGTAGATTAACTATGAAGTCGCTCTTCGAGGATTGAATTTTTTCAAATTTCAATCTTTTGATGACCTTCCGTGGTAGGTAAATCGTCTCTCCCTCCCTTGTTATGAAACTTTGCACGTCGTTCTCCATTCGCATTCGAATTTCATTTAGGGTTGTCGATGGGCGAAGATGGTCAATGCGCGTTTCTCTAGCTCCATTTATTAATACTGGAAATGAAATTCCTTTTAGGGATGGCGGTATATAGGGTTTCTGGGAGTGCTCATGGCTTCGCTCGGTGTCAGTGGGCTGAGTTGTTCTGGATGAAGTGGTAGGTATCTCTCGTCCGGAAGTCGTGGGCATCTCTCTAGCAGGCAGCGATCGCTCACTATTTGATACCCAGGGCTCAAAAAACGGAAAGTACGTATAGTCCTCCGCCAAGTTCAAATATCCTCGTCGTAGTCGTCCATCTATGGAGGAACAGGTACTTTATAATTATATTAAGGACAACACAAATAACATGACGCCACAATATGGTTACAGGATTACACAGAGAAGTATGTGTTTGTAGGTAAACAACATAATTTTGTGATGGGTCGTGTTACAGTTGTGCGATTTTACTTCCATGTTCCTATATATAGGAATGGAAGTATGGTGATGCTGCCAAAAATGAGTATCCGAAAAAAAATGGAATCGTTGTCGGGAGTACTTAAAAACACTTTCTGGAAGTTTTTAGCTTGGTGTCGCTCAGTCGCTCCGTCGCTCCGTAGCTCCGTTGTTTTTTGAAATGGTCATAATTTCCTTAAAAATAAGTCTTTTTCAAAATTTCTTTTTGCGTTTAGTTCAGCTCGTTGGGCTATTCAGTTATAGATTACAAGAAGCTCACCAAGTATTAAAATAAGGGAGTTATAACGGGTTTTATAATTTTCCGATTTTCAACGATAACTCCCGTCAAAATATATTAAATTTCGCGGGACTTGTACCAAAATGTCTGGTAATATGTCGAGATCATGCCTATTGATTTTGAGCTCGATCGCATTTGATTTGGCTAACTTACAGCTAAAATTGTGTCGACGGGTCCAACATTTTTGAGGTTATGGTCGTGGGTGCAGAAGTAGCAGTCCGAAATGAGCGACCCTGCAGCCAATTATTTTTTTTCTTTGGCATTGCCGTTAACAACATGGTGAACTTGGAAGTAATGTGTGGCTATCTCCACACCGGAACTTTTAACTGAGTTTTGGCTACACGTACTAGGCCATCGGACCCATGTGACGCCAAACATTGCTATAGTGTTTGACCTATTTCGTTAGATTGTTGTTTAATGGTTTGGGCCACTTCTCGATCCAAAAAGTTTTTTCCACCAACGAAATTGGTTCCGCAGTCCGAGTAAAGATCGCAACAGAGACCACGCCTGCTTACAAACCGTTTAACTGCTGCAATAAATGCAGCTGTTGTCATATCCGATGCTGCTTCCAAATGGAGTGCTTTGGTGGCCATGCAGACAAACAGGCAAATATAGCCCTTGTATTTCCTGGAGGATCGATGTGGTGACGTTTTTTTTTTTTTTTTTATAGTCCACTCCAACGTGCGTGAAGGTTTTGCCAATATTAATGCGTGCTGATGGCAAGTCTCCCATCAGTTGACTGGTTACTTGCCTCTGATGACGAACGCAAACCACACATTGTTTTAGTCTTCTTGTAATTACTCGTTTCGCATTTAAAATCCAAAACGCATTCCGTGTTGCATTGAGTGTTAAAGTAGGGCCGCTGTGCAAATTTTCTAAGTGGTATTTGTTTATAATTAGCATTGTTATATGGTGTTCTCCTGACAAAATAATTGAATGTTTTCGGGAATAACTCATCAAGGCTTTATTCAATCTACCTCCAACTCGTATTATGCCATCCTGCATGATAGGGTTTAGACTCCATAGTTTACTTTTTTTTGATAAAGGTTGTTGGCTTTCTAATTGTTTATATTCAATGGGGAACATATCTCGTTGTGCTTCGCGTATTATTCTCAGTTCGGCCTTTTTTAATTCCGCAAGAGTCAGCCATTCTGTTGGACCTGGCGGCAGTTTTTTCAATCTCGCAACAAATCGACAAATCCTGGCTACTACGCGTACCAACCGTGTGAACGTAGAAAATCGTGAAAAAAACTCCTCATTGGCATTAGCTACGCACGCATGGGTTTTCCGTACTTTTTCTTCTAATTTTGTCTGTACTGTGGGTTGATATGTAGGCCAAGTATCAGGTGACTGTAAGAGCCATTGAGGTCCGTGCCACCAAAGCTTATTTAATTTCAACTCTTCAACCTTGCTACCTCTGGTTGCTAAATCTGCAGGATTTTCTTTACTGCATACATGATTCCAACAACTCGGAGATATGGTACTTTGTATTTCTGCCACGCGATTGGATACATACATTTTCCACCTCGCAGGATGTGCCTGAATCCACTGTAGTGTAATCATAGAATCTGTATATGCTACAATTGTTGGATTGTCCAGTTGCATATCTTCCACTGTGGTTTGTATCATTCGGGCAAGTAGCAATGCTCCATTCAGACTTCAGTTCTAGGCGTGGTAGAGTAACCAACTTTATGGGTGCGACTCGAGTTTTGCATGTCAACAAATTGCAGGAGACATCACCATTAGTTAATTGGGTGCGAATGTAGATCACCGCTGCATATGCTTTAAGTGAGGCATCGCTAAAGCCGATAATGTGTACACCTTGTGCCTGTGAGGTCCAACCTATCCAACGAGGTATTTTTATGTCCTTCAGTTTACCTATTTCTGATTCAAAGGACTGCCACTCCAGACGTTTTGACTCTTCTATTTCAGTGTCCCAGTTAACACCGAGTATCCACAGTGCTTGCATAAATATCTTGGCTGAAATGACTACTGGGGCAACCCATCCCAGCGGATCATATAAGGAAGCTATGGTAGATAATATGACTCGCTTCGTATACTTTTCTGCGCCTTGGGTAGCAATAGCCAGAGAAAACAAATCTAGACTTGGTTGCCATATAATCCCAACAGCTTTAATGACGTCATGTTCGCTAAAGTTTCGGATATCCTTAATCTCCCTCTGATTATCAGGTAAATCCTCAATTACTTGCATGTCGTTGCTTGTCCACTTTCGAAGATTGAAGCCTCCTGAATTGAGCATAGATATAAGTTCATCTCTCAGAACCCGTGCGTCCTCAACTGAATCAGCACCCGCAAGCAGATCGTCAACATAGAAGGATGAACGTACTATTTGTGCTGCTCTAGGCCATTTGGATTGAGAGTCTTCTGCCAATTGAAACAAGGTTCGTACTGCGAGGTACGGAGCAGGAGACGTGCCAAAAGTTACTGTGTTTAGTTGAAAGTCTTTTATGTTGTTTGATGCATCATACCACAGTATTCGTTGATAAGTTCGGTGCTGAGGGTGCACCAAAATCATACGATACATTTTCTCCACATCTGCGTTGATTGCAATTTTGTATTTCCTACATTTGAGAAGAGTGGCAAAAAGTAATGGTTGTAGTGTAGGCCCTGGAAATAATAAATGATTTAGGGATTCACCATTTGTTGTACGGGCAGAGGCATCGAAGACCACCCTTAACTTAGTGGTAGTACTGTTTTTAAAAACAGCATGATGAGGAATATAGTAGTTAGGTTCCTCACCGGATGGTGCTGAAATTTCTTGCATGTGACCTAAAGCAATGTATTCGTTCAAGCATTTTGAGTATTCGTCTTTAAAGTCAGGATTCATTGAAAACTTTCTTTCCAACGAGTGAAAGCGCTTCAAGGCTAAATGACGAGATTCGCCCAATTCTGGATTGCTGCTGCGAAAAGGAAGTTTGACTTGATATCTGCCATCAATCAATCGTTTAAAAGTTTTCTTATACATCTCTTCACATGTTTTCTCATCCTTGGATAAAGTTGATTTGCTAGGTGGCTCTTCAACTTCCCAAAACTTTCTTAATTGCTTGTCCAGAGGATCTTCGAGTTCTGTTGTTACGGAAAAGGTAGCCACACGGGTCGTGGCAATATCAGAAATATTTCCTATTACAATCCAACCTAACCTGGTGTTAATAGCGATTGGCTCATTCTGCTGTCCGCGTTTGATTCCTTCTTGTAAAATCGTAGCATACACGTCCGATCCGAGTAGCATGTGAATTGGGGATGGTTTCCAATAGGTTGGATCCGCAAGAGTGAGATCAGATAAATGTGTCCATGGGGTAGTCTTCAAGATTTGTGAAGGTAGAACGCCAGTGATCTTCTTGATCACTAACAACTCGGTGGTTAATACAGGCTCGCCTTTTAGTGAGTATAGCTGCAATTGTACCTCCTTTGTTGCATGTGCTGTTATTATTGAGTCCTGTAACCATCACGGAAGTATTCTGGCCCTTGATATGCAAATTTTTGCAGGCTTCTTCGGTGATAAAAGATGTTTGGGAACCAGGATCCAATAAACACCTTACATTCGTTAGATGTCCAAAACCATTTCGAATTTGCACTTGCACCGTGGACAATAGTGCAGTATGATTATTGGATGAAAAAAAATTTTCAGTATGTTCAGCATTTACCGGTGTCTGAACTTCAATTGCTGATTGCATATTTTTTTGATTTGTTTTTAAGTTAAGAGGCGAATCAGTTTCACGCATAGATTCCGACGAATGTAGCAATGTATGGTGATGCTTGTGGCAGGTTGAACATGTGCGTGTGCACTTTGTATGCGCATGTTTATTGGAGAAGCATTTTATACACCTTTTTGAATCCTTTATTGCCTTTATCCTATCGGGTATGCTCATTTTTAAAAACGTGGCACATTTTCCAACATAATGTTTGTCATCACATGCCGGGCATCTTGCATTAATTGCAATATGGTATGATGCTGTGCTTGATTTCGCTGACTTTTTCTCTGACTTCGAGTCCCTGAGCGAAGGTCTGCTAGTAGAATATGCTACGGATTCCAAAACCCTATATCTAGATTGCAAAAAGTTTTGAAAGGTCTTTAAAGTGGGTGGATTTTGTTCATCTTTTAGTTCCTCTTCCCATCGTCTTATTGTTTGAAACGGCAGTTTCTGTGTTAAAATATAAATTGTAATTGAATCCCATTGCGTAACCGGTTCTCCTAAAGCTGGAGGTACACGATACGGAAAACGTCGTATTTATAAGCGATACGCCGTATTTCATATCGTGTGACTCGACGATAAGCAATATGGTGTATCGCTTATAAATATCCCAAAAATTTCGGAATATTTTCGGCACATCCAAGCAATTTGCGGGGTACAAATTTCCCGAGTCACACCATACAAAACTTTATGAACACAGTTTTGAGATTACTGCTCTTACGGGCGGCACGGCGTCGCGGTAATCTGTGAATTGCAAAATACAGGTTGCAAACTCATTTTTGCTTATCGTGTGACTCGATGTGTCAAAAGTGACATCCACAAAGATATTTCCTTATAAATATGAAGTTTTCCGTATCGTGTACCTCCGGCTTAACTGTTGTAGTTGCTCTAAACAATCTTGAGTATTAAGCCGGAGGTACACGATACGGAAAACGTCGTATTTATAAGCGATACGCCGTATTTCATATCGTGTGACTCAACGATAAGCAATATGGTGTATCGCTTATAAATATCCCAAAAATTTCGGAATATTTTCGGCACATCCAAGCAATTTGCGGGGTACAAATTTCCCGAGTCACACCATACAAAACTTTATGAACACAGTTTTGAGATTACTGCTCTTACGGGCGGCACGGCGTCGCGGTAATCTGTGAATTGCAAAATACAGGTTGCAAACTCATTTTTGCTTATCGTGTGACTCGATGTGTCAAAAGTGACATTCACAAAGATATTTCCTTATAAATATGACGTATTCCGTATCGTGTACCTCCGGCTTTATCGTACATTTCCTTTAACCCATTACTTGTCCCGGTATGCAGTTTCGGTTGATCGACTAATTTTTTAATGTGAAAATTAACTAACATTCTTTTGTTTTCGTATCGTTGGATAATTCTATTCTAAGCGATACTGTAATTGGCATCAGTTACAGCAATATTTTTGATCAACAATGCAGGCTCTCCAGATAAACATTCTTTCAGGTAATGCAATTTTCGAAATGCTTCTAGCTGAGTATTATTGTGCACCAGTGAAACAAAGTAATCATGAAATGACTTCCAGTTATTAATATCACCGTTAAATTTGGGTACACTTATTTTTGGCAAATGATTATCTGAACGACCGGTATGAACAATAGTTGTTCCGGTGCTGGGTATCGTTGTGTCGAAATGTGTGTTTGAAGCAATTCCATCTACTAGATCTCCTAAATGCTGGAAATATTTTTGTTGCATCTCTGAATATTTATCTGCTGTGATGTACTCATCGTCGCACGGCTTTTTCGACGACACGATCACTTCTCTGATCTGCGTGTCCCGTTCATCGAACTCGTCCCAAGCGGCCTTTAATTTTTCTGCTGTCGCTTGCAAATATCCAGAATTCCGTTTTTCCAGAGGTACAGTTGTAATATTCTTGAAGCAAAGTTCCATTTTTTTAACTGCTACCTCCTGAAGAAGTAATAACGACTCCAATTTTGTGGGCATTTTGTTTTCAAAATATTATTTACGAACAAGAATCAAAATTCACAATGAATAAACGCGTTTAATTGCTTGAAATTTCCCTTGAACAATATATCGATCAACGCCCATCCGGCTCGAAGGACCAATGTTAAATGTATTAAGGAGAAATGTAAAAAAACGATTTTAAAGGAAATGCTGGGATCGTAATAAAAACGCGTGGTTGATTTAGATATTTATTCAAACTAAAATTTCAAGCATCAAACTTGTTTTCAGAAACTTCACAAAATCTTTATTAAATCCACAATTTCTTAAACTTAATCTTAACACACTAATTTATGAAAAATGGGGTTTTTTGGGCAGCATGCGAATAGGTTTTCAATTATTATCATTTACCTAAAGCGCTTCACTTTCCAAGTAAAATTGAACAAAGAAAAACTGTCACTATTAAACTCCGTAGCTACTGCAGTCTTCGCTGATTTAGACTAGAGAGACTGAATTGGTTGCAAATGCAATGCTTCCGCTTGATCTTTTTCAAGTACTAAGTACTGCCACACAGTATGACGAGTGGGCATTCATAATAGTTATGGATTTTCCATTAAATTTCAATTTTAATTATTCCAATAGGTTAATTTATTTTAAGTTTTCAATTTAAATTTCAATATAAATTAATTTCAATTTTATGTATTATGTTAATGTTTTTATATTTAACTTCAATTTGTTTCTTTTTTTATTTTAAATAATTCAATGATTCCTTAATTTTATTATTTTTATTTTCAAATAATTATTCATTTCTTAAATTTTAATGTTTGATGAACATTCTCCCGCCCGTTGAACCTTTTGTTCAACTGCCTGACATAGCTTTCGAAGACCTCGTTTATGATGATGATGGAATATAACTTGTCCGTCTTTTTTTACCCGTGGACGTACTTGAAATTTATCAGGTAGATTAACTATGAAGTCGCTCTTCGAGGATTGAATTTTTTCAAATTTCAATCTTTTGATGACCTTCCGTGGTAGGTAAATCGTCTCTCCCTCCCTTGTTATGAAACTTTGCACGTCGTTCTCCATTCGCATTCGAATTTCATTTAGGGTTGTCGATGGGCGAAGATGGTCAATGCGCGTTTCTCTAGCTCCATTTATTAATACTGGAAATGAAATTCCTTTTAGGGATGGCGGTATATAGGGTTTCTGGGAGTGCTCATGGCTTCGCTCGGTGTCAGTGGGCTGAGTTGTTCTGGATGAAGTGGTAGGTATCTCTCGTCCGGAAGTCGTGGGCATCTCTCTAGCAGGCAGCGATCGCTCACTATTTGATACCCAGGGCTCAAAAAACGGAAAGTACGTATAGTCCTCCGCCAAGTTCAAATATCCTCGTCGTAGTCGTCCATCTATGGAGGAACAGGTACTTTATAATTATATTAAGGACAACACAAATAACATGACGCCACAATATGGTTACAGGATTACACAGAGAAGTATGTGTTTGTAGGTAAACAACATAATTTTGTGATGGGTCGTGTTACAGTTGTGCGATTTTACTTCCATGTTCCTATATATAGGAATGGAAGTATGGTGATGCTGCCAAAAATGAGTATCCGAAAAAAAATGGAATCGTTGTCGGGAGTACTTAAAAACACTTTCTGGAAGTTTTTAGCTTGGTGTCGCTCAGTCGCTCCGTCGCTCCGTAGCTCCGTTGTTTTTTGAAATGGTCATAATTTCCTTAAAAATAAGTCTTTTTCAAAATTTCTTTTTGCGTTTAGTTCAGCTCGTTGGGCTATTCAGTTATAGATTACAAGAAGTTCACCAAGTATTAAAATAAGGGAGTTATAACGGGTTTTATAATTTTCCGATTTTCAACGATAACTCCCGTCAAAATATATTAAATTTCGCGGGACTTATACCAAAATGTCTGGTAATATGTCGAGATCATGCCTATTGATTTTGAGCTCGATCGCATTTGATTTGGCTAACTTACAGCTAAAATTGTGTCGACGGGTCCAACATTTTTGAGGTTATGGTCGTGGGTGCAGAAGTAGCAGTCCGAAATGAGCGACCCTGCAGCCAATTATTTTTTTTCTTTGGCATTGCCGTTAACAACATGGTGAACTTGGAAGTAATGTGTGGCTATCTCCACACCGGAACTTTTAACTGAGTTTTGGCTACACGTACTAGGCCATCGGACCCATGTGACGCCAAACATTGCTATAGTGTTTGACCTATTTCGTTAGATTGTTGTTTAATGGTTTGGGCCACTTCTCGATCCAAAAAGTTTTTTCCACCAACGAAATTGGTTCCGCAGTCCGAGTAAAGATCGCAACAAAGACCACGCCTGCTTACAAACCGTTTAACTGCTGCAATAAATGCAGCTGTTGTCATATCCGATGCTGCTTCCAAATGGAGTGCTTTGGTGGCCATGCAGACAAACAGGCAAATATAGCCCTTGTATTTCCTGGAGGATCGATGTGGTGACGTTTTTTTTTTTTTTTTTATAGTCCACTCCAACGTGCGTGAAGGGTTTGCCAATATTAATGCGTGCTGATGGCAAGTCTCCCATCAGTTGACTGGTTACTTGCCTCTGATGACGAACGCAAACCACACATTGTTTTAGTCTTCTTGTAATTACTCGTTTCGCATTTAAAATCCAAAACGCATTCCGTGTTGCATTGAGTGTTAAAGTAGGGCCGCTGTGCAAATTTTCTAAGTGGTATTTGTTTATAATTAGCATTGTTATATGGTGTTCTCCTGACAAAATAATTGAATGTTTTCGGGAATAACTCATCAAGGCTTTATTCAATCTACCTCCAACTCGTATTATGCCATCCTGCATGATAGGGTTTAGACTCCATAGTTTACTTTTTTTTGATAAAGGTTGTTGGCTTTCTAATTGTTTATATTCAATGGGGAACATATCTCGTTGTGCTTCGCGTATTATTCTCAGTTCGGCCTTTTTTAATTCCGCAAGAGTCAGCCATTCTGTTGGACCTGGCGGCAGTTTTTTCAATCTCGCAACAAATCGACAAATCCTGGCTACTACGCGTACCAACCGTGTGAACGTAGAAAATCGTGAAAAAAACTCCTCATTGGCATTAGCTACGCACGCATGGGTTTTCCGTACTTTTTCTTCTAATTTTGTCTGTACTGTGGGTTGATATGCAGGCCAAGTATCAGGTGACTGTAAGAGCCATTGAGGTCCGTGCCACCAAAGCTTATTTAATTTCAACTCTTCAACCTTGCTACCTCTGGTTGCTAAATCTGCAGGATTTTCTTTACTGCATACATGATTCCAACAACTCGGAGATATGGTACTTTGTATTTCTGCCACGCGATTGGATACATACATTTTCCACCTCGCAGGATGTGCCTGAATCCACTGTAGTGTAATCATAGAATCTGTATATGCTACAATTGTTGGATTGTCCAGTTGCATATCTTCCACTGTGGTTTGTATCATTCGGGCAAGTAGCAATGCTCCATTCAGACTTCAGTTCTAGGCGTGGTAGAGTAACCAACTTTATGGGTGCGACTCGAGTTTTGCATGTCAACAAATTGCAGGAGACATCACCATTAGTTAATTGGGTGCGAATGTAGATCACCGCTGCATATGCTTTAAGTGAGGCATCGCTAAAGCCGATAATGTGTACACCTTGTGCCTGTGAGGTCCAACCTATCCAACGAGGTATTTTTATGTCCTTCAGTTTACCTATTTCTGATTCAAAGGACTGCCACTCCAGACGTTTTGACTCTTCTATTTCAGTGTCCCAGTTAACACCGAGTATCCACAGTGCTTGCATAAATATCTTGGCTGAAATGACTACTGGGGCAACCCATCCCAGCGGATCATATAAGGAAGCTATGGTAGATAATATGACTCGCTTCGTATACTTTTCTGCGCCTTGGGTAGCAATAGCCAGAGAAAACAAATCTAGACTTGGTTGCCATATAATCCCAACAGCTTTAATGACGTCATGTTCGCTAAAGTTTCGGATATCCTTAATCTCCCTCTGATTATCAGGTAAATCCTCAATTACTTGCATGTCGTTGCTTGTCCACTTTCGAAGATTGAAGCCTCCTGAATTGAGCATAGATATAAGTTCATCTCTCAGAACCCGTGCGTCCTCAACTGAATCAGCACCCGCAAGCAGATCGTCAACATAGAAGGATGAACGTACTATTTGTGCTGCTCTAGGCCATTTGGATTGAGAGTCTTCTGCCAATTGAAACAAGGTTCGTACTGCGAGGTACGGAGCAGGAGACGTGCCAAAAGTTACTGTGTTTAGTTGAAAGTCTTTTATGTTGTTTGATGCATCATACCACAGTATTCGTTGATAAGTTCGGTGCTGAGGGTGCACCAAAATCATACGATACATTTTCTCCACATCTGCGTTGATTGCAATTTTGTATTTCCTACATTTGAGAAGAGTGGCAAAAAGTAATGGTTGTAGTGTAGGCCCTGGAAATAATAAATGATTTAGGGATTCACCATTTGTTGTACGGGCAGAGGCATCGAAGACCACCCTTAACTTAGTGGTAGTACTGTTTTTAAAAACAGCATGATGAGGAATATAGTAGTTAGGTTCCTCACCGGATGGTGCTGAAATTTCTTGCATGTGACCTAAAGCAATGTATTCGTTCAAGCATTTTGAGTATTCGTCTTTAAAGTCAGGATTCATTGAAAACTTTCTTTCCAACGAGTGAAAGCGCTTCAAGGCTAAATGACGAGATTCGCCCAATTCTGGATTGCTGCTGCGAAAAGGAAGTTTGACTTGATATCTGCCATCAATCAATCGTTTAAAAGTTTTCTTATACATCTCTTCACATGTTTTCTCATCCTTGGATAAAGTTGATTTGCTAGGTGGCTCTTCAACTTCCCAAAACTTTCTTAATTGCTTGTCCAGAGGATCTTCGAGTTCTGTTGTTACGGAAAAGGTAGCCACACGGGTCGTGGCAATATCAGAAATATTTCCTATTACAATCCAACCTAACCTGGTGTTAATAGCGATTGGCTCATTCTGCTGTCCGCGTTTGATTCCTTCTTGTAAAATCGTAGCATACACGTCCGATCCCAGTAGCATGTGAATTGGGGATGGTTTCCAATAGGTTGGATCCGCAAGAGTGAGATCAGATAAATGTGTCCATGGGGTAGTCTTCAAGATTTGTGAAGGTAGAACGCCAGTGATCTTCTTGATCACTAACAACTCGGTGGTTAATACAGGCTCGCCTTTTAGTGAGTATAGCTGCAATTGTACCTCCTTTGTTGCATGTGCTGTTATTATTGAGTCCTGTAACCATCACGGAAGTATTCTGGCCCTTGATATGCAAATTTTTGCAGGCTTCTTCGGTGATAAAAGATGTTTGGGAACCAGGATCCAATAAACACCTTACATTCGTTAGATGTCCAAAACCATTTCGAATTTGCACTTGCACCGTGGACAATAGTGCAGTATGATTATTGGATGAAAAAAAATTTTCAGTATGTTCAGCATTTACCGGTGTCTGAACTTCAATTGCTGATTGCATATTTTTTTGATTTGTTTTTAAGTTAAGAGGCGAATCAGTTTCACGCATAGATTCCGACGAATGTAGCAATGTATGGTGATGCTTGTGGCAGGTTGAACATGTGCGTGTGCACTTTGTATGCGCATGTTTATTGGAGAAGCATTTTATACACCTTTTTGAATCCTTTATTGCCTTTATCCTATCGGGTATGCTCATTTTTAAAAACGTGGCACATTTTCCAACATAATGTTTGTCATCACATGCCGGGCATCTTGCATTAATTGCAATATGGTATGATGCTGTGCTTGATTTCGCTGACTTTTTCTCTGACTTCGAGTCCCTGAGCGAAGGTCTGCTAGTAGAATATGCTACGGATTCCAAAACCCTATATCTAGATTGCAAAAAGTTTTGAAAGGTCTTTAAAGTGGGTGGATTTTGTTCATCTTTTAGTTCCTCTTCCCATCGTCTTATTGTTTGAAACGGCAGTTTCTGTGTTAAAATATAAATTGTAATTGAATCCCATTGCGTAACCGGTTCTCCTAAAGCTGGAGGTACACGATACGGAAAACGTCGTATTTATAAGCGATACGCCGTATTTCATATCGTGTGACTCGACGATAAGCAATATGGTGTATCGCTTATAAATATCCCAAAAATTTCGGAATATTTTCGGCACATCCAAGCAATTTGCGGGGTACAAATTTCCCGAGTCACACCATACAAAACTTTATGAACACAGTTTTGAGATTACTGCTCTTACGGGCGGCACGGCGTCGCGGTAATCTGTGAATTGCAAAATACAGGTTGCAAACTCATTTTTGCTTATCGTGTGACTCGATGTGTCAAAAGTGACATCCACAAAGATATTTCCTTATAAATATGAAGTTTTCCGTATCGTGTACCTCCGGCTTAACTGTTGTAGTTGCTCTAAACAATCTTGAGTATTAAGCCGGAGGTACACGATACGGAAAACCTCGTATTTATAAGCGATACGCCGTATTTCATATCGTGTGACTCAACGATAAGCAATATGGTGTATCGCTTATAAATATCCCAAAAATTTCGGAATATTTTCGGCACATCCAAGCAATTTGCGGGGTACAAATTTCCCGAGTCACACCATACAAAACTTTATGAACACAGTTTTGAGATTACTGCTCTTACGGGCGGCACGGCGTCGCGGTAATCTGTGAATTGCAAAATACAGGTTGCAAACTCATTTTTGCTTATCGTGTGACTCGATGTGTCAAAAGTGACATTCACAAAGATATTTCCTTATAAATATGACGTATTCCGTATCGTGTACCTCCGGCTTTATCGTACATTTCCTTTAACCCATTACTTGTCTCGGTATGCAGTTTCGGTTGATCGACTAATTTTTTAATGTGAAAATTAACTAACATTCTTTTGTTTTCGTATCGTTGGATAATTCTATTCTAAGCGATACTGTAATTGGCATCAGTTACAGCAATATTTTTGATCAACAATGCAGGCTCTCCAGATAAACATTCTTTCAGGTAATGCAATTTTCGAAATGCTTCTAGCTGAGTATTATTGTGCACCAGTGAAACAAAGTAATCATGAAATGACTTCCAGTTATTAATATCACCGTTAAATTTGGGTACACTTATTTTTGGCAAATGATTATCTGAACGACCGGTATGAACAATAGTTGTTCCGGTGCTGGGTATCGTTGTGTCGAAATGTGTGTTTGAAGCAATTCCATCTACTAGATCTCCTAAATGCTGGAAATATTTTTGTTGCATCTCTGAATATTTATCTGCTGTGATGTACTCATCGTCGCACGGCTTTTTCGACGACACGATCACTTCTCTGATCTGCGTGTCCCGTTCATCGAACTCGTCCCAAGCGGCCTTTAATTTTTCTGCTGTCGCTTGCAAATATCCAGAATTCCGTTTTTCCAGAGGTACAGTTGTAATATTCTTGAAGCAAAGTTCCATTTTTTTAACTGCTACCTCCTGAAGAAGTAATAACGACTCCAATTTTGTGGGCATTTTGTTTTCAAAATATTATTTACGAACAAGAATCAAAATTCACAATGAATAAACGCGTTTAATTGCTTGAAATTTCCCTTGAACAATATATCGATCAACGCCCATCCGGCTCGAAGGACCAATGTTAAATGTATTAAGGAGAAATGTAAAAAAACGATTTTAAAGGAAATGCTGGGATCGTAATAAAAACGCGTGGTTGATTTAGATATTTATTCAAACTAAAATTTCAAGCATCAAACTTGTTTTCAGAAACTTCACAAAATCTTTATTAAATCCACAATTTCTTAAACTTAATCTTAACACACTAATTTATGAAAAATGGGGTTTTTTGGGCAGCATGCGAATAGGTTTTCAATTATTATCATTTACCTAAAGCGCTTCACTTTCCAAGTAAAATTGAACAAAGAAAAACTGTCACTATTAAACTCCGTAGCTACTGCAGTCTTCGCTGATTTAGACTAGAGAGACTGAATTGGTTGCAAATGCAATGCTTCCGCTTGATCTTTTTCAAGTACTAAGTACTGCCACACAGTATGACGAGTGGGCATTCATAATAGTTATGGATTTTCCATTAAATTTCAATTTTAATTATTCCAATAGGTTAATTTATTTTAAGTTTTCAATTTAAATTTCAATATAAATTAATTTCAATTTTATGTATTATGTTAATGTTTTTATATTTAACTTCAATTTGTTTCTTTTTTTATTTTAAATAATTCAATGATTCCTTAATTTTATTATTTTTATTTTCAAATAATTATTCATTTCTTAAATTTTAATGTTTGATGAACATTCTCCCGCCCGTTGAACCTTTTGTTCAACTGCCTGACATAGCTTTCGAAGACCTCGTTTATGATGATGATGGAATATAACTTGTCCGTCTTTTTTTACCCGTGGACGTACTTGAAATTTATCAGGTAGATTAACTATGAAGTCGCTCTTCGAGGATTGAATTTTTTCAAATTTCAATCTTTTGATGACCTTCCGTGGTAGGTAAATCGTCTCTCCCTCCCTTGTTATGAAACTTTGCACGTCGTTCTCCATTCGCATTCGAATTTCATTTAGGGTTGTCGATGGGCGAAGATGGTCAATGCGCGTTTCTCTAGCTCCATTTATTAATACTGGAAATGAAATTCCTTTTAGGGATGGCGGTATATAGGGTTTCTGGGAGTGCTCATGGCTTCGCTCGGTGTCAGTGGGCTGAGTTGTTCTGGATGAAGTGGTAGGTATCTCTCGTCCGGAAGTCGTGGGCATCTCTCTAGCAGGCAGCGATCGCTCACTATTTGATACCCAGGGCTCAAAAAACGGAAAGTACGTATAGTCCTCCGCCAAGTTCAAATATCCTCGTCGTAGTCGTCCATCTATGGAGGAACAGGTTAAACTTTATAATTATATTAAGGACAACACAAATAACATGACGCCACAATATGGTTACAGGATTACACAGAGAAGTATGTGTTTGTAGGTAAACAACATAATTTTGTGATGGGTCGTGTTACAGTTGTGCGATTTTACTTCCATGTTCCTATATATAGGAATGGAAGTATGGTGATGCTGCCAAAAATGAGTATCCGAAAAAATTATGGAATCGTTGTCGGGAGTACTTAAAAACACTTTCTGGAAGTTTTTAGCTTGGTGTCGCTCAGTCGCTCCGTCGCTCCGTAGCTCCGTTGTTTTTTGAAATGGTCATAATTTCCTTAAAAATAAGTCTTTTTCAAAATTTCTTTTTGCGTTTAGTTCAGCTCGTTGGGCTATTCAGTTATAGATTACAAGAAGTTCACCAAGTATTAAAATAAGGGAGTTATAACGGGTTTTATAATTTTCCGATTTTCAACGATAACTCCCGTCAAAATATATTAAATTTCGCGGGACTTGTACCAAAATGTCTGGTAATATGTCGAGATCATGCCTATTGATTTTGAGCTCGATCGCATTTGATTTGGCTAACTTACAGCTAAAATTGTGTCGACGGGTCCAACATTTTTGAGGTTATGGTCGTGGGTGCAGAAGTAGCAGTCCGAAATGAGCGACCCTGCAGCCAATTATTTTTTTTCTTTGGCATTGCCGTTAACAACATGGTGAACTTGGAAGTAATGTGTGGCTATCTCCACACCGGAACTTTTAACTGAGTTTTGGCTACACGTACTAGGCCATCGGACCCATGTGACGCCAAACATTGCTATAGTGTTTGACCTATTTCGTTAGATTGTTGTTTAATGGTTTGGGCCACTTCTCGATCCAAAAAGTTTTTTCCACCAACGAAATTGGTTCCGCAGTCCGAGTAAAGATCGCAACAGAGACCACGCCTGCTTACAAACCGTTTAACTGCTGCAATAAATGCAGCTGTTGTCATATCCGATGCTGCTTCCAAATGGAGTGCTTTGGTGGCCATGCAGACAAACAGGCAAATATAGCCCTTGTATTTCCTGGAGGATCGATGTGGTGACGTTTTTTTTTTTTTTTTTTATAGTCCACTCCAACGTGCGTGAAGGGTTTGCCAATATTAATGCGTGCTGATGGCAAGTCTCCCATCAGTTGACTGGTTACTTGCCTCTGATGACGAACGCAAACCACACATTGTTTTAGTCTTCTTGTAATTACTCGTTTCGCATTTAAAATCCAAAACGCATTCCGTGTTGCATTGAGTGTTAAAGTAGGGCCGCTGTGCAAATTTTCTAAGTGGTATTTGTTTATAATTAGCATTGTTATATGGTGTTCTCCTGACAAAATAATTGGATGTTTTCGGGAATAACTCATCAAGGCTTTATTCAATCTACCTCCAACTCGTATTATGCCATCCTGCATGATAGGGTTTAGACTCCATAGTTTACTTTTTTTTGATAAAGGTTGTTGGCTTTCTAATTGTTTATATTCAATGGGGAACATATCTCGTTGTGCTTCGCGTATTATTCTCAGTTCGGCCTTTTTTAATTCCGCAAGAGTCAGCCATTCTGTTGGACCTGGCGGCAGTTTTTTCAATCTCGCAACAAATCGACAAATCCTGGCTACTACGCGTACCAACCGTGTGAACGTAGAAAATCGTGAAAAAAACTCCTCATTGGCATTAGCTACGCACGCATGGGTTTTCCGTACTTTTTCTTCTAATTTTGTCTGTACTGTGGGTTGATATGTAGGCCAAGTATCAGGTGACTGTAAGAGCCATTGAGGTCCGTGCCACCAAAGCTTATTTAATTTCAACTCTTCAACCTTGCTACCTCTGGTTGCTAAATCTGCAGGATTTTCTTTACTGCATACATGATTCCAACAACTCGGAGATATGGTACTTTGTATTTCTGCCACGTAATTGGATACGTACATTTTCCACCTCGCAGGATGTGCCTGAATCCACTGTAGTGTAATCATAGAATCTGTATATGCTACAATTGTTGGATTGTCCAGTTGCATATCTTCCACTGTGGTTTGTATCATTCGGGCAAGTAGCAATGCTCCATTCAGACTTCAGTTCTAGGCGTGGTAGAGTAACCAACTTTATGGGTGCGACTCGAGTTTTGCATGTCAACAAATTGCAGGAGACATCACCATTAGTTAATTGGGTGCGAATGTAGATCACCGCTGCATATGCTTTAAGTGAGGCATCGCTAAAGCCGATAATGTGTACACCTTGTGCCTGTGAGGTCCAACCTATCCAACGAGGTATTTTTATGTCCTTCAGTTTACCTATTTCTGATTCAAAGGACTGCCACTCCAGACGTTTTGACTCTTCTATTTCAGTGTCCCAGTTAACACCGAGTATCCACAGTGCTTGCATAAATATCTTGGTTGAAATGACTACTGGGGCAACCCATCCCAGCGGATCATATAAGGAAGCTATGGTAGATAATATGACTCGCTTCGTATACTTTTCTGCGCCTTGGGTAGCAATAGCCAGAGAAAACAAATCTAGACTTGGTTGCCATATAATCCCAACAGCTTTAATGACGTCATGTTCGCTAAAGTTTCGGATATCCTTAATCTCCCTCTGATTATCAGGTAAATCCTCAATTACTTGCATGTCGTTGCTTGTCCACTTTCGAAGATTGAAGCCTCCTGAATTGAGCATAGATATAAGTTCATCTCTCAGAACCCGTGCGTCCTCAACTGAATCAGCACCCGCAAGCAGATCGTCAACATAGAAGGATGAACGTACTATTTGTGCTGCTCTAGGCCATTTGGATTGAGAGTCTTCTGCCAATTGAAACAAGGTTCGTACTGCGAGGTACGGAGCAGGAGACGTGCCAAAAGTTACTGTGTTTAGTTGAAAGTCTTTTATGTTGTTTGATGCATCATACCACAGTATTCGTTGATAAGTTCGGTGCTGAGGGTGCACCAAAATCATACGATACATTTTCTCCACATCTGCGTTGATTGCAATTTTGTATTTCCTACATTTGAGAAGAGTGGCAAAAAGTAATGGTTGTAGTGTAGGCCCTGGAAATAATAAATGATTTAGGGATTCACCATTTGTTGTACGGGCAGAGGCATCGAAGACCACCCTTAACTTAGTGGTAGTACTGTTTTTAAAAACAGCATGATGAGGAATATAGTAGTTAGGTTCCTCACCGGATGGTGCTGAAATTTCTTGCATGTGACCTAAAGCAATGTATTCGTTCAAGCATTTTGAGTATTCGTCTTTAAAGTCAGGATTCATTGAAAACTTTCTTTCCAACGAGTGAAAGCGCTTCAAGGCTAAATGACGAGATTCGCCCAATTCTGGATTGCTGCTGCGAAAAGGAAGTTTGACTTGATATCTGCCATCAATCAATCGTTTAAAAGTTTTCTTATACATCTCTTCACATGTTTTCTCATCCTTGGATAAAGTTGATTTGCTAGGTGGCTCTTCAACTTCCCAAAACTTTCTTAATTGCTTGTCCAGAGGATCTTCGAGTTCTGTTGTTACGGAAAAGGTAGCCACACGGGTCGTGGCAATATCAGAAATATTTCCTATTACAATCCAACCTAACCTGGTGTTAATAGCGATTGGCTCATTCTGCTGTCCGCATTTGATTCCTTCTTGTAAAATCGTAGCATACACGTCCGATCCCAGTAGCATGTGAATTGGGGATGGTTTCCAATAGGTTGGATCCGCAAGAGTGAGATCAGATAAATGTGTCCATGGGGTAGTCTTCAAGATTTGTGAAGGTAGAACGCCAGTGATCTTCTTGATCACTAACAACTCGGTGGTTAATACAGGCTCGCCTTTTAGTGAGTATAGCTGCAATTGTACCTCCTTTGTTGCATGTGCTGTTATTATTGAGTCCTGTAACCATCACGGAAGTATTCTGGCCCTTGATATGCAAATTTTTGCAGGCTTCTTCGGTGATAAAAGATGTTTGGGAACCAGGATCCAATAAACACCTTACATTCGTTAGATGTCCAAAACCATTTCGAATTTGCACTTGCACCGTGGACAATAGTGCAGTATGATTATTGGATGAAAAAAAATTTTCAGTATGTTCAGCATTTACCGGTGTCTGAACTTCAATTGCTGATTGCATATTTTTTTGATTTGTTTTTAAGTTAAGAGGCGAATCAGTTTCACGCATAGATTCCGACGAATGTAGCAATGTATGGTGATGCTTGTGGCAGGTTGAACATGTGCGTGTGCACTTTGTATGCGCATGTTTATTGGAGAAGCATTTTATACACCTTTTTGAATCCTTTATTGCCTTTATCCTATCGGGTATGCTCATTTTTAAAAACGTGGCACATTTTCCAACATAATGTTTGTCATCACATGCCGGGCATCTTGCATTAATTGCAATATGGTATGATGCTGTGCTTGATTTCGCTGACTTTTTCTCTGACTTCGAGTCCCTGAGCGAAGGTCTGCTAGTAGAATATGCTACGGATTCCAAAACCCTATATCTAGATTGCAAAAAGTTTTGAAAGGTCTTTAAAGTGGGTGGATTTTGTTCATCTTTTAGTTCCTCTTCCCATCGTCTTATTGTTTGAAACGGCAGTTTCTGTGTTAAAATATAAATTGTAATTGAATCCCATTGCGTAACCGGTTCTCCTAAAGCTGGAGGTACACGATACGGAAAACGTCGTATTTATAAGCGATACGCCGTATTTCATATCGTGTGACTCGACGATAAGCAATATGGTGTATCGCTTATAAATATCCCAAAAATTTCGGAATATTTTCGGCACATCCAAGCAATTTGCGGGGTACAAATTTCCCGAGTCACACCATACAAAACTTTATGAACACAGTTTTGAGATTACTGCTCTTACGGGCGGCACGGCGTCGCGGTAATCTGTGAATTGCAAAATACAGGTTGCAAACTCATTTTTGCTTATCGTGTGACTCGATGTGTCAAAAGTGACATCCACAAAGATATTTCCTTATAAATATGAAGTTTTCCGTATCGTGTACCTCCGGCTTAACTGTTGTAGTTGCTCTAAACAATCTTGAGTATTAAGCCGGAGGTACACGATACGGAAAACGTCGTATTTATAAGCGATACGCCGTATTTCATATCGTGTGACTCAACGATAAGCAATATGGTGTATCGCTTATAAATATCCCAAAAATTTCGGAATATTTTCGGCACATCCAAGCAATTTGCGGGGTACAAATTTCCCGAGTCACACCATACAAAACTTTATGAACACAGTTTTGAGATTACTGCTCTTACGGGCGGCACGGCGTCGCGGTAATCTGTGAATTGCAAAATACAGGTTGCAAACTCATTTTTGCTTATCGTGTGACTCGATGTGTCAAAAGTGACATTCACAAAGATATTTCCTTATAAATATGACGTATTCCGTATCGTGTACCTCCGGCTTTATCGTACATTTCCTTTAACCCATTACTTGTCTCGGTATGCAGTTTCGGTTGATCGACTAATTTTTTAATGTGAAAATTAACTAACATTCTTTTGTTTTCGTATCGTTGGATAATTCTATTCTAAGCGATACTGTAATTGGCATCAGTTACAGCAATATTTTTGATCAACAATGCAGGCTCTCCAGATAAACATTCTTTCAGGTAATGCAATTTTCGAAATGCTTCTAGCTGAGTATTATTGTGCACCAGTGAAACAAAGTAATCATGAAATGACTTCCAGTTATTAATATCACCGTTAAATTTGGGTACACTTATTTTTGGCAAATGATTATCTGAACGACCGGTATGAACAATAGTTGTTCCGGTGCTGGGTATCGTTGTGTCGAAATGTGTGTTTGAAGCAATTCCATCTACTAGATCTCCTAAATGCTGGAAATATTTTTGTTGCATCTCTGAATATTTATCTGCTGTGATGTACTCATCGTCGCACGGCTTTTTCGACGACACGATCACTTCTCTGATCTGCGTGTCCCGTTCATCGAACTCGTCCCAAGCGGCCTTTAATTTTTCTGCTGTCGCTTGCAAATATCCAGAATTCCGTTTTTCCAGAGGTACAGTTGTAATATTCTTGAAGCAAAGTTCCATTTTTTTAACTGCTACCTCCTGAAGAAGTAATAACGACTCCAATTTTGTGGGCATTTTGTTTTCAAAATATTATTTACGAACAAGAATCAAAATTCACAATGAATAAACGCGTTTAATTGCTTGAAATTTCCCTTGAACAATATATCGATCAACGCCCATCCGGCTCGAAGGACCAATGTTAAATGTATTAAGGAGAAATGTAAAAAAACGATTTTAAAGGAAATGCTGGGATCGTAATAAAAACGCGTGGTTGATTTAGATATTTATTCAAACTAAAATTTCAAGCATCAAACTTGTTTTCAGAAACTTCACAAAATCTTTATTAAATCCACAATTTCTTAAACTTAATCTTAACACACTAATTTATGAAAAATGGGGTTTTTTGGGCAGCATGCGAATAGGTTTTCAATTATTATCATTTACCTAAAGCGCTTCACTTTCCAAGTAAAATTGAACAAAGAAAAACTGTCACTATTAAACTCCGTAGCTACTGCAGTCTTCGCTGATTTAGACTAGAGAGACTGAATTGGTTGCAAATGCAATGCTTCCGCTTGATCTTTTTCAAGTACTAAGTACTGCCACACAGTATGACGAGTGGGCATTCATAATAGTTATGGATTTTCCATTAAATTTCAATTTTAATTATTCCAATAGGTTAATTTATTTTAAGTTTTCAATTTAAATTTCAATATAAATTAATTTCAATTTTATGTATTGTGTTAATGTTTTTATATTTAACTTCAATTTGTTTCTTTTTTTATTTTAAATGATTCAATGATTCCTTAATTTTGTTATTTTTATTTTCAAATATAAATATTCATTTCTTAAATTTTAATGTTTGATGAACATCAGATATGTCAACCCCGAACTCCGTTCGGCGGCACACAACAACTAAACCCACTTTACGTGACGTCACTAACCCACTTAAGTGCGCTCGTCTGTCAGGGGTATTACAAACCATGTTTTCGCCGACAACTGTCAAAATTACCGAACGCACGTATACGGAATAATTGGTCTGCTATTTATAGTGTATGGAAAAATGTCTCCACATGCTTGCAGAGCCACCTGTTAGAAATGTGGAATAGCAAAATTTTACCACGTTTTCCACTCGAACTGTGTATTCATAAAACAAAGAGCGGCGAGCGCACGGAAAATTTTGGTGCACGGAATTCCGTGCAGCTCTTTACGTGTATTTCTTATGGGACACGGAATTCCGTGCGAACTCCATACTAGGCTTAAACCAAGCAACTTTTGCTTGGTTTCTGACCAAGTCACTTGTATTGGGAACCAAGTTGAAACCACCTGATTTGATTTGGTTTTGATCCTAACCAAGTCTCCACTTTGTTAACCAAGCAGTGTGTCAATGGTATAAGGAAGTGAGATTAACTTAATCTTGCAGATTTAGAACGCATTGTGAACATGCTATAAATTTCGTACTCGATTCACCCGCTTATATGAAAATTGAATTTAATTGAATTTTGTTTTCTTACAGCGGTGAGCGAACTTACGCCACAGCAGTTGTCAAAACTGCTGGGTTACTTCGGTGGAAAGGCATCTTTACATTATAAAATTTTATATAATATAAAAACTTGTCACGAGAAGTACCTATGTATTTCTTATATTTAGCTATATTAATTTTAAAATTACATTAAATTGAAATTTTGGATTTTCTGGCATGCTCTTCCAGTCTTAAATAGCTGAATACCCCTTTCAAAGTGGAGAGTGTCTCTTTGACTTTGGAGAGTTGAATAGAAAAACAAGAATTGTCAAGAGTGAACCCGTTTAAGAAAATGCTTCTGATGTTTCGTGGTATCGCTTTGACTTTTGGTGTAGATTTTATTTCATTGAATTTGTGACTTTAAAATATTTTGTTATGGCTGAACAAAATGAGAAATTATTACAGGAATTATTGAGGCACAGTGGTAATAACAATTGTGCAGATTGTGCTAGTAAACGTAAGTTATTGTTTTTTTTTTTCTTGTGTAAAAGAGTTGTGAGAGAACTATTTTCGCTAAGTCGCATATTGACAAACCAAAGCGGGGGGCGTCTAAAATCTAAGTAGCAGAAGTCCAGTGAAAGCCCCCTCTAACCGCCGAAAGCTGAAAAGGAGAAATTTGCTTTATTACTAGCGCAAGGTTTTTTTTGCATTCGATACTTTTTCTTCGCCAGCCAATTTGTTTATTGTTATCCCGTCGCCGCTCATTCCAATCATTCCGCGAATTAAACTAGGCCGATTTTTGGAGCGCTTTTAATTTCTTATCGCACTTATTATGTAGAACGTAATATCAGGTTTTAAACCTATTACTAGAACAAGTTCCGTCCCACACATAATGTTGAATACGATCTAGTTAAGTTCACATTTAAAATTGAAAAATAAAATACATAAATTTACTTTGGGAATTACATAAACACAGCGTAAGTTGTACAAAAGTGAAAAGTACATCCAGTTAGGTTACGAGTATCTGCTACTTACTGCAGTAACTAGTTCTAGCATTGGCGGTGTAAACACTAAAGCTAAACATCTCTTGTAAGTCGTGGAAGTCTCCGTGGGGTTTGAGTTGGAATTTGAAAAAAGTACTGTATTTACAAATTGGGGTCGTTTTCTGTACGGATAATGTTCCTTTATATATACTCTTAAATTATGCGTCCAAAGGTGATTTATACAATTGAGCATATCTATAATATTTTTTGCATATTATTTCAGATGTTAAATGGGCCTCGTACAACATTGGGATATTCTTATGTACAAGATGTGCCGGTGTACACAGAGCCATGGGTGCACATATATCAAAAGTTAAACACCTAAAATTAGATAAATGGGAAGATAGCCAATTAGAGAGAATGAAGGAAGTTGGTAATATGCGGGCGAAAATAAAATATGAATATCGAGTACCGCCATGCTACAGGCGTCCATGTGAGGATGATCCACAGTAAGTTTGAAACGTTTAAGCGATCATTTGTTGTTGGGTGCGCCTTTGATGTAAACACATTTCATTTCTTTCAGAGTGCTCATTGAACAATGGATTCGGGCTAAATACGAAAGATTAGAATTTTCACAAAGTGGGCGTCCTAATTACATATCCGGACACATGGAAGGATTTCTGATGAAGCGCGGAAAAGAGGATAGTCGGTATCAACCTAGAAAATTTGTGCTATCGGAAGCAGATGACACTTTAAAATATCACATCAATGAAAGTAAAGATCCCAAAGCAGTTCTAAGATTATCGGAATTGAATGTTGCTTTTGCGCCAAGAAAAATAGGGCATCAAAATTCAATACAGCTAACTTACATGAAAGATGGATCCACACGACATATTTACCTTTATCATGACGATCCAGAGGTAATAAATAATTGGTACATGGCAATTCGTTGTGCAAAACTTCACCGATTGCAAGTTGCATTTCCGAGTGCTAGTGAAGGTGAACTTGTTTTATTGTTAACTAGAGATTTTGCCAAGGAAGGTTGGTTATTAAAGACAGGCCCAAGGCCTAGTGATGGCTATAAGCGTAGATGGTTTACTTTAGACAATCGAAAATTAATGTATCACGACGAACCTTTGGATGCTTATCCAAAGGGGGAAATATTTTTAGGATATAATCTGGATGGATATAGTATACGAGTTGGTGCTCCCAATGGTGCCAAAGATCAAGGATACAGCTTTACTTTATTTACTCCTGAACGTATTTATAATTTATCAGCGCATAGTGAACAGGAGAGAGATGACTGGATACATGTAATACAAAGAGTCTTGGATCGACCACTTACCCCTCAAGATAGTTCAAGTAAGTTCAATTCCTTTCTCGATAAACGTTATGAACATTTGAATGAGATGAGCACATTAACGTTGAAATTGAATGATGATGGATGAATAAGTGAATGCCGTCCCAGTAAAATCTAGTGTAGACTACATGGACATTTTGGGTTTATCATTTCATATTTTCAGTGTCTGCTCGTCTAATACGGAAGAGAACAGGAACCACTGCTATCAACATATTTGCGGGGAGATAATGTATAACAAACTAAAATAAGGAGAAAATTTACGGTACCAGTGCTAATTGTTTAAAATAAAATTGTTTACATATTCATCTTGAAAACTTGCAATTTACTCGTCGATTTTAAGCAATGTTTTTTAATAAGTAACACATATCAGAAAAGAGAAATTCTAAAAAAAAGAGCGTTTTCATAAAAGTTCACCAAAAAACAGTTGTAAAATTAGAATATGTGTAAGGAATCGGATGGAATAGTTTAATTGTGCAATACATTACTGATTTCATAACGCTTTAGGTTCCAAATATACTGTTAAATTATTATCAGTCTATAAGACTTATTATTTATTTCTATCTCGATGCTTCATATATAATTAATCATATCCTTCGTGTGATTAGAATTTGTTTTGTACATTTCGTATACTTTCATTCTAGTGTAATATTTACAAACATCCTGTTGAATTTTGTGAATTTTGTTTCTACCGTATGTCTCTAATTTTATATTAAATTAATTGGAAATTGTTTTGAAAACGTTTAGTCCAATTTATTTTTAACTACAGTACAGCCATGGATTTAATATTATTTTTAAGCGCTTTCAAAGCGAGTATCCTATTTATAACTCACTGTCATGTAGGTATTGTGTTCTAAGATAATTTGTGTACATAATCATAATGGAAATTATGCGTACTGGTCATAGCAAAATTAAATACTTAATATTATTTTTGTTGCGTTTCATATTGAATATCGGAGTTTTTAAGATATATTACATAGGTGAGACATGTTCAACTAAGCTTCGTTTCTTTAAAATAACTACGTAAAGTGTAAGGATATATTCGAAATAAATAAATAAGCCATAGTTTGTGGGGTATATTATATTTTTTTTGTGTAGATCGTATTTATTTGTATGTTTCCATTCTTAGTGCAACATGGTCATCTGGCCAATTTAAAAGATTTCTTTCTAATGTAATTTCTCGAAATATTTTAGAACGTGATATTTCATAGAATTGCAATTTCTGAAACATGTTGATACTTTTAACATTATTTTCGCCAATTTTTGCATAATATTTAGCAATTTTCAACTCTAGTGCCCCATACTTCATCATTAATAGCATTGCTTCATAGCCCAGGCCTTGACCTCTATGTGCCTGTTCTGCTATCATAATTTCAACTTCCGCCACTTTACAGCCGTCATCCTCTACATTTATGAATAAATTTGTATCACCAACTAAAGCATCTATTTCATTCCCAGTGAGGTCGTATATATTTTTTGATAGTACTAAAAATGTGCATTCTGGAAACATTTCAGTGTTTAATACAGCGACGTTGAGTTATAACTCTATTCCATTCGCAAAAAAACTTACTATCATCGTCATTTCGCCAAGTTCGTTGCATTTCATACTCTTCTTCAATTGTAAGTGGTTCTGATGCTGTCAGTTCCTGTAGTTCTGGGATTTTCATCCATTCATGATATCTGGGAAACGAGAATTTGCAGTATGTATATAACAACGTGCTTAACTTTGCATACTTTTGCACATGCTTTGCTTCATAGGGAATTAGAATTACTTTATCACCTATTATTTTGGTTTCTTTATTTAGTTTCATTGATGCACGATTTAATTGATATATTATATGTAAAAAATAAAACGCGGTAATACTTGGAATGAAATATTTCGAACGGATGAAATTCTTCAGTTAATGAAAATGTCAAGTCCAGTAGATGACGCTAAAAATCTTCCATTTCAAAACTATGTACAAAAATAAATGCGGAGAGAAGTGTGCAAAAGTGCTGATGTTAATACGCAGAACGTTCTAAAAAGGAAGATAAAATTTGATGTTTTAAGCCCGGTATGTTTTTCTGGCGAAATTTCGAAATTTTTTTCTACACGAAAACATTCTTTAGAATTCGTGGATACGAATACGTGAATACGACAGAGACTTTAAACAGCTGATGGACCAATTGACGTTTATGTCAAAAAATTAAGTAGAATTTGTTTTCGAAAAAAATTAATATGGATAACGGTTTTCAAAAATTAATAATTGTGTGTTACATACGAGGCAATTGAAGTAATTGAGAAGAAAAAGAAAAACATTTTCAATGACATTACATTTAATTTGCTCGTCTTTGGATCCTATAACATGATTATAGCCATCAATATCTATGGTGTAATTAATTATTTCGTAAATAAATTGAAAAGAATTGATTTATACCATTGTTTTAATAACTGGCACAATTTTTTTTCTTAATTTTCAAATCAAAATACGAGAAAAGATAAATAATATGTCACAAAATGTAAAACTAATCAAATTTTTTTTTTAAATGCGATAGGAAGCTTTGTACAATTTTAATAAGATAAATTGGAAAATTGAATTGTTGAAGTTTAAAGATAAGTTCATTATGCCTCACGAAGTCAAAAAGCCTTTTCAATATCAAGTGTAAAGAAGCCAGTAGATTTTTCATTTTCTATATTATGTTTGACATGTTCCTTAATTCTGGAAGCTTGATCAACTTTTCAAAATAATCTTAAACTTGGTCCAAATATGAACTACCCTGTTTGTCGGGTAGTTTTTTCTTATCTCCCTCACTCAACTGTTACATTGTTGCAATCGATTTCTACATATTTGACAGTTACACACACAGTGTCAAAACGTGTTCAGACAGGAGTGACGTCGGGGTGAGCTGGGAGCACTCTTAGGCCCGTTATACACTTTAGCTAAGCTAAGAAGCTAAGTTTCTCGCTCGGTTGTCAAAATAAAGAATTTAAATGAAGTGTTGCACACTTCAGCGATGCTATGTTAGCGATGTTTTCTCTGCTGGAGCGATGTGCGCTAAGTTCGCATGCATAGCAAAGAATATCTAAACTAAGAAGGGAAACTTTTGCTGCAAAAGTATTCTAACTTTTTTTAACAAAAAAATTAGAATAGTTCAAACGTAGAAGAGTACAAAATGAACAAAAGGGCGAAAGAGCGCGCACTATTTCTGCTCTGCCACAACGTGCTTCATCTGTTTTTGCCACTGTTTTTTATAAATACGATTTTACATTCCTCACCAATCTTCCCCACTGTTGATTTTTGCTTTTCGTTTTTGGTCACGGCAAAATGTGCGGCGACTGGCCAGGCCTTTTCATTTCTCCCTCACACAACTGCTATTCTGTTGCTATTTACTGACGGCAGACTACCACTAAGCAAACGTGTTTCACAGACAGTGTTTACGCCAAGTTTCCCTTCTTAGTTTAGATCAGGGATGGGCATGCAACCACAGTCTCAAAATGTGATTGTGTAAAAGCTCTTCAAAGCTCTCTCCGGCCTTTTTTACACTGTTAATTTTGGTGACGTCACCTGTCATGTAAAAGTGAAGCCACATGGCAAAATGACTTCAAATTTACAGTGTACCGAAAGCAAAGCGAAAAGAAGCATAGTCCTGCTCGTATGACGGCCGGCGGCCGAATGATGCGCTCTCGACTTGCGAGCTGCTCGTGTACATATTCAAAGCTCTAAAAGCTGGAGTGCCCGCGGGCATAGGCCTGCCCATCACTGGTTTAGATATTCTTTGATGCATAGCATGAGCTCGGCGATGCAAGCGGGCTTCGCTTACCAATCCATGAAACTCCGGTGTGTTTTATATGCAAACAAATTGTCTGTATTGGGTGACAGTACAATCAAAGAATATCTACTCAATAAGAACCGACACTGTTTTTTGAATGTATGTGGAAAAAAGATTAAAAAGAAAAATGTGAGAGAGAGGGCACTAAAATAATGTAAATATGGTACAGGAGGAAAAGAGTGGCAAGAAGTTCGTCGGCTCTGACGTAGTAATTCTCTGCCTCTGACGTCGATATTCTTAGCCTCTGACAATCAGCTGACGGTTTTGCATGCCGCACTTTTAAATGGGCAACCATGAGCTTTAAGTGCTTCTAAAGTTTAGATATGGGCAGGCCTATGCCAAAGAATATCTACAATAAGAAGGGTCACTAATGTCTGTACACGTTTCGAGTTGCGATTGTGTACAGCAAGCGTCATAGAAATAGATGGCAAGTGAATTACACTTTGTGAAAAGGGAAAGGAAATGTAGGCGTCACGTTTCAACCAATGAGTGCTCGTAAACAACACAGAACTTTAAGTTCTGCGCCGCGAAACTTTAAAGTTCCGCTCGCGACGCTTTAAGTTCCGCTCGCGATGCTTTAAGCAAAGAATATCTACAACAGGGATGGGCATGCAACCACAGTCTCAAAATGTGATTGTGTAAAAGCTCTTCAAAGCTCTCTCCGGCCTTTTTTACACTGTTAATTTTGGTGACGTCACCTGTCATATAAAAGTGAAGCCACATGGCAAAATAACTTCAAATTTACAGTGTACCGAAAGCAAAGCGAAAAGAAGCATAGTCCTGCTCGCATGACGGCCGGCGGCCGAATGATGCGCTCTCGACTTGCGAGCTGCTCGTGTACATATTCAAAGCTCTAAAAGCTGGAGTGCCCGCGGGCATAGGCCTGCCCATCACTGATCTACAATAAGAAGGGTCACTCTACTGCATATTTGTGTGGGTACATTTTTGTCCAAAAAGAAAAAATAAAACACGTCATAAGCGGAAGCAGGTATATTCTATCATGCTCTCAAATGTTATTTAGAGAGAAAGAGTTCGAACTATCTCTTACTTGTTAAAATGTGGGGTGCTGTCTTCGATAGCGCTTTATTATATACAACCACCGCCTTATCCTATGCAAACGCAGCTCATGAACTTTCATTTTGTTTTTGTAATGTATGTAATTTTAAAGGCGAGCGGAACTTAAAGCGTCGCGAACGGAACTTTAAAGTTTCGCGCGCAGAACTTAAAGTTCTGTGTTGTTTACGAGCACTCATTGGTTGAAACGTGACGCCTACATTTCCTTTCCCTTTTCACAAAGTGTAATTCACTTGCCATCTATTTCTATGACGCTTGCTGTACACAATCGCAACTCGAAACGTGTACAGACATTTGTGACCCTTCTTATTGTAGATATTCTTTGGCTTTAAGTTCAGCCCGCGCAGATTAAAGTTCCGCTCGCCTTTAAAATTACATACATTACAAAAACAAAATGAAAGTTCATGAGCTGCGTTTGCGGATAAGGCGGTGGTTGTATATAATAAAGCGCAATCGAAGACAGCACCCCACATTTTAACAAGTAAGAGAATGAGATAGTTCGAACTCTTTCTCTCTAAATCACATTTGACAGCATGATAGAATATACCTGCTTCCGCTTATGACGCGTTTTATTTTTTTTCTTTTTGGACAAAAATGAACCCACACAAATATGCAGTAGAGTGACCCTTCTTATTGTAGAATGTAGATATTCTTTGCCTCGGGCACTCCAGCTTTTAGAGCTTTGAATATGTACACGAGCAGCTTTCAAGTCGAGAGCGCATCATTGATCATTCGGCCGCTGGCCGTCATGCGAGCAGGACTATGTTTCTTTGCACTTTGCTTTCAGGTACACTGTAAATTTGAAGTCATTTTGCCATGTGGCTTCACTTTTACATGACCGGTGACGTCACCAAAATTAACAGTGGTATAAAAAGCAGGAGAGAGCTTTGAAATGCTTTCACACAATCTCACAATCTCTCCTGCTTTTTATACACTGTTAATTTTGGTGACGGCATCTGTCATGTAAAAGTGAAGCCACATGGCAAAATGACTTCAAATTTACAGTGTATCTAAAAGCAAAGCGCAAAGAAACATAATCCTGCTCGCATGAGGGCCGGCGTTCTAAACTAATACTAAACTCAAAATGAAAGCTTGTAACAAGTCAAAAGCTCTATGTAAACTGAGTTGAAAAGTGTTTTCACTGCAGGGCGACTTGGAAGTTCGCACGATCGCAAATCAGATTGCTTGCTGCTTTTGATGTACTGCGGCAAATATGAACCACGCTGTACGACACTCCCCCATTTGTTATTCCGCTTTAACAAATGTTACTCTGCTGCTATCTAATTTTCCACAGCACCGATGAACACATCAGAAATACAGCCGTGTACAGATAGTAGTGTCGGTTCTTATTGAGTAGATATTTTATTCTACAAAACTAACAAAACAGCTTCTACATTACAAAAACAAAATGAAAGTTCATGAGCTGCGTTTGCATTGGATAAGGCGGATAAAACGCTATCGAAGGCAGCACCCTGCATTTTAGCATGCACGAGATAGTTCGAACTCTTTCTTTCTAAAGCACATTTGACAGTATGATAAAATATACCTGCTTCCGCTTATGACGCAGTTTTCTTTTTTCTTTTTGGACAAAAGTGTACCCATACAAATATGCAGAAGAGTGACCCTTCTTATTGTAGAATTGTAGAATGTATTCTTTGGCTTGTCTTTCCACCACTAGATATTTATATACACAAAGGTAGTATATATATTTCTACCCAGTCACTCTACCCGTAACCAAAAAATATCTACTCGATCGAGTAGCTATTCTTTGCCGTAACCCATGATAAGGAACTTCGTTCCAAAAATTTTTATAAAACAAAGCTGCGAGATAGTAAAAGTATTATCTGTACGTGATAAGATTATCTAAATATGTGCATGCGCTAATTGATTAAATCGGTCTTAGCACAGTGTTTACTCTGCAGCGATGCGAATCATTTAACATTGAGCAGGGATCAAGGAGGTGCAAATAGTTAATAGATTCATAAAGTATACAATATTATACATTGCACTGCTGGCAAAACGTACCACTCCCTATTGACTTCGGAATAACGCAATCAGTGCGCATACAAATCTGGGTAAGTAGGTAACTTGAGCTTGACGCGTCACCAACAAGCTTGTAGTCGGAGTATGGTTTAATGTTTTTATTAATCTGAAAATTGCATTATTCCGGAATATTTCCGGGTGCACAAATCCCTCCTCTGGCTACGTGCTTGGTCTCCAGTAGTTAAGTTATTAAATATTTGTGACTATTGTGTTGGATAATCTTTTTCGCAGAAACCCACCCAATTGAACTGACACGGAATTGTATTCCCGCTGCGAAAATGTCGCCGAAGATAAAAGATGGAAAAGTAGGAATAGTTGGAAGGTGGGTAACAATAATTAGTTTTCATAGTTTCATTAAAAAAAATTGCACATTTGTAGTGGGTTGATCGGACGGTCGTGGTCCATGTTATTTGCTTCGGTTGGATGGCAAGTTACTCTGTTTGATATTCTACCAGAACAAGTTAGTGGAGCCCTCAAGCATACAGAAGAAGAATTAAAAAGATTAGAAACTAAGGGGCTGCTTAGAGGATCTTTAAATGCACAGGAGCAATTTAATTGCATCAAAGGAACTACTACCTTACAAGAAATGGCAAAAGGTGCAATTTTCATTCAGGAATGCATTCCAGAGAATTTGGAACTGAAGAAAAAGTTCTACAAGCAGTTAGACGATGTTGTTGAGGATAACACTATTATATCGAGTTCAACGAGCACTTTTCTCCCGTCATTGTTCAGCGATGGTTTGAAACATAAATCGCAAGTAAGTTATGAATATATTATAATCGAACTGTGAATGACACTCACTTGCTTATGAAAGGTGTTGGTTTCGCATCCGGTGAATCCTCCCTACTATGTGCCCTTAGTAGAAATTGTTCCTGCACCATGGACAAATCCTGACTATGTCAAAAGAACTCGAGAAATTATGGAGGAAATTGGACAGAAACCCGTGACATTGGGTCGTGAAATTGAAGGTTTTGCCCTAAATCGCATCCAATATGCAATTCTAAATGAAACTTGGCGGCTAGTAGAAGCAGGAATACTAGATGTGAAAGATATTGATAGTGTCATGTCAGATGGTCTGGGAATGCGATATGCATTTTTAGGTCCATTAGAAACTGCCCATTTGAATGCAGAAGGAATTACAAGTTACTTCGAAAGATATTCAAAAACAATTTATGCTGTTAGCCAGACAATGGGACCAACGCCGAAAATGGAAGGAGAGACAGCTGCGGATATTGCCAAGCAACTAGAAGTAATGTGTCCTCTTGAAAAATTACAAAGTCGACGCACTTGGCGCGATGATTGCCTAACGAAATTGAGTATTCTAAAAAAAAATTTAAACCAATAGGGAGCTGTTACTTGTTTTATTTAGATTTGACGATAAAAGCAAGAATAAACGGTTTCATTTTATGTTAAACAGTTTATTTTATACGTATGTGTTTCACTTGTATAATGAATATGTATGTATGGATGTTGCCCAGAACTATTATTTAAATCTAAAAATTGTAATGTAATATAATATATTATTATTACAATTACGAGAAATATTTCTGCACATTCAAATAGTCACAATTTTCCCCATGATTAAAATAGATTTCAAACATAAACTTCATAAAATTAACTCTTCCTGATGCAAAAAAAGGAGAGATTAAAACTGATCCACCTTTCTAAATCTCATATAATTTTAATTAATTCAATTAATTGGCTTTTCAAATCATACTTAACATTAAGCATTTTTAAATAGTTTGACGTGATTTGGGGTTCTGGAATAACAGACACTTTAATCTTCAGTAGATTTATAACTTAAGTTTAACGCTTTGAACGGAAATAACAAGGTTTGATACTCATCTTGAAAAAAAAATCCACTTTTCTTTATATCTTGCAAATCTTACAATATTAAAATATGTATTATCATAAATCAAACTTGTTTAAATAACAATATTATGTATACAACTACATAATTTTCTCCGTCATTATTCAATCATGAAACTATTATGTGAATTTGGTAATTACTTCTTCTCTTAACTGAACTATTTGATTGTAAATCTTAATAGCGGGCCCCAATTTAATGTGCAAAATATCAACTAAATCGCTTTGTCTCATGGATAGCAGAGCAATGCCGTCAATATCCTGCTCTCTAAAATGTGAAGATGCGAACTGACAACGCGGAAGTTTTTCTATGTAATGTACAACATCGCTTACGGTCCATGTTAAAGGATCTTTTATGATAGACACTGACAGATCTTTTGTAAGACATTCTGAATTTTTCTTCCATAGTCTACGAACCTGCTTTAATCGAGGACCGTAATCACAAAGCAATTTGTGAGATACATTTAATTGATCACGGTCGTCCTGTTTAATTTGTTCATTATTCTGATAATAAGGATTAATAGCTAAATCTGATTTGCGATATTTCTTCGGGTTCCGATGTAGTTCTTCAGCTTGCCGTTTGGAGTTTTTAGTAGCATCCTGTGGCATGTATCTAAAAAGTAAACTGCTTAAATATTCCCTACGTTTAAAAAAATATATCATTCATTACTCTAATTTTTCCTTCAGTCGATCATTGATATCTATATCGGCGTTCCAGTTATGTATTTCATACGGGCAAGCGTCCAAGGATACATGAAAATCAATTTCAGGTCTTCGCACATTTCCAAAGCCTCTGCAACCGGAAATTGGACAAGGCATTTTCGTTGTCAACTGTTCAAAATCTACAAGGAGATATCACATAAATAAAATAATACTTTTAAATGCTCTAATATTGCAGTGTTTACTTGGAGGAGGTTCTAATTCATGACTAGTGGCCTCACACCAGCCAACTGGATGTATATCAGGACTATCGTCAAGTACCCAAAACGAATAGGCATCTGACCAACCGTCAAAGAGGACCTTAATTTCATAATCATCACGCATCAGCACAGTTGCTGGTCGAATTAATGAGGGGTTCTTTTTATCTACAACTTCTAGCTTCATGCCAGGTTGGAAGGGGATTGGATCCCTCGTAGAAAATAATTCTTGTGTTGCTGGTTTACATTTGGTTTCTACCAAATACGATTTCCAATTGAAATTATTTTTAAAGTCTGGCGGTGGCACTATTGAGAATCCATTTTGTTTATGCCAATTTATTGGATGAATAAATGGAGAACTTATATCAATCCAGTAGTCGTAGCTTTCATCCCAGCCATCAAAATGCACTAATATCCGGTTATCTAGAACATCAGCCACCGATGCTACACACACTTTTCTCGTGTTCTTTAAGTCGTCAGCCTCCAATTTCATATGCACTTGAAATGGATTCACTGTGGACTAAAAAGAAAATGTTGCATTTATATTTCACATACAGTATTATTAATACATTATTATAAAACAACCGTTGAATGAGAGTACTCACTTACCGATGAATTCAAATGTGTAAATAATTTTCTTGGTGCTACATCTGCTTTTGATGTGGTTAAGTATTTGGGCCAACTGAATGAATTCATTCCCTTTGGAGCTTGAAGTCTTCTATTTGTTTTCGTACACCATCCAGGTGGAAAGATGTCCATTGAATCACAATTAGTCCAAAAATCATATTTTTTAGAGTATCCATCGAAGTGCAACTTAATGCGGTAGCCCTTTGTCTCAACAACGGTGCAAACACAAAACAAATTGCTGTGTTCTGGATCAATAGCTTCCAGTTTCATACCTAACTTAAAGAGATTAGGACCGCAGGGCAATGGATTTGGGAACAGGTCAATAGGAGCCGGCTCAGCTGTACATGACTCCAAGTACGCTGTCCATTCAAATGCATATTTTTGAATATTTTTTGATGTCATTGCCGGTGGCTTTAAGTATATTTCATCTTTCTTTTTTCTGACCGCAGCAGTTTTTACAGATCTGGTATCAAAACGTTTTATACATTCGTGACTGCAGAAATCTGGTACAAGAAAGTCAACAGCAGCACCATGGCATTTGCACCCCTTGCAGTAAAACAGAGGATCACAGTAATCAGCAGTCTTTTGCGACTTATATTCCCTTTCATATATTGGTAGATCGTATTGACTCCGTCCCGGTTTTCCTTTCTGTTCTGCAACCTCAATGAGATCGAGATCATTCAGTTGAAATCGCAGATTTGATCCTGGAATATATCCGATCCCATCTTTCCAACTAAGAAATGATAAATTGCAACCCTCTGATTTCATTTTTAATGATTCAATATGCTTTCGAGATTTTTTTTCTTTCACCTGAAGTGTTGCACCATTGCGCAAAATATTTTCTGGTTCATTAATTGCAACTTCGCAATTGACAGATTTATTTATCAACTCGAGTGTACCTAGTGAATAATTGGAAGACGCCAAAGATTCATTGCTCTCTTGATTTGCAGTGGCTGGTGGTAAAACATCAACGTTTTCATCGCACAGGAGGGAATCTTTTTTCGATGGTGCATCTGAAATAGCATTTAGTAAGCTCTCACAGAGGCTTATTTTGGGATCCTTCTTAATATTGCTATCAGAACTGGTAGATAATCTTCTCGGAATTTTTTTATTTCTGCTGGTATACCGTTTGGCAGTTGCAAGATTTAGCGACTTCGAGCGAACATCAGTTCTCGGACTCCTTTTTAACTTTTCTATGGCTTTGCATTTTAACAATGATTGCTGCTTTATTTGCGGTTTGTTATTTGACTGCGTAAGGGATTCTAAACTGCGCACACGTATAACCCCTTCTTCACAGTTTTTCAAGTCTACATTTTGCTCATTCTTTTCTTCAGGTTTTTGTATTTGCAAATCACTTTCATTTTGCAATGGTAGCTTTACTATATTCGGAGACATTGCAGATTTTGTTTTGGATACTAATAAAGTTTGCTTGTTGATTAAGGATGAATTTGCAGAAGTTTGTATCATTTCTTTATTCAAGCAAATTGAAGCCGTTCCACGTATTTTTTTGTTTTCAAATATGGGCACAATTTCTGTATTTTGCGACTTCGCTGAAACGTTTTTCAGAAAACCAATATTAGGAGAAATGCTAGAAAGCGATACTGGAACTGTTGCAGCTTGAGCTGGTGAAAACTCTTTTTGTGGATTTTTAACAATAATCGGTTTTATTTCAATGTGTTTAGATGAAAATATTGTCGATGCTAAACAATTTGAGAAAAAATTGTTTGGAAGAAACTCTTTGTAGTCCGTCGATATTGAAGTGTTTGGTATAGCAACATTCGAAGTCGAGTTCAATGAAGAACTTTGAATTTCGAGCGAATCCTTTGACTGTGATGTATCATTTTCAGAAATTGTTTGTTTTAGTTTCGTTGCCAATAGTACGGATTTTGAATTTGGACTTGCGTTTGTTGGAACCAAGTTATTAGATGATATATTCTTCTTCTTAGCGGGAAGAAGTGGCTTAATTAAGCTAATGGATTCTTTTGGTTTCATTGGTGATAATAAAAGTGAGTTATTGGAGTCAGTTGATGTTGTGGGTGTAATGCATTGGCTGTTAGAAGTATCTTTGATTTTATTGCTTACAAATGGAGTTTTACATACTGTAATCAAACTTCTACTATTGTTACTGTTTGCTGTATTTGTCGTCATAGTATTTCCACTTTTAATTTCTTTTCTTTTTAAAATTGCGGGTGTAGTGTAATTCGCCTTAAGAGCAATAGCATCATTTGCATTATTTTTTTTAAATTGAGACCCCATCAAAGATAAAGCCTGTAACTTTCCAGCCACTTTAGTCCCTTGAGGAGTCTTTAATGGTAAAATGGAAACATCAGATGATGCGGAAGATCTCGGAGAGAATTGGTTCTTCACTTGTACGGAAACTAATTTGTTATTAGATCCACGAACAATCAGATTTCCGTTCTACAAAAAATACAAACCAATTATTTTACTAATAATATGGAAAATCAGGTATTCCTAAAACTACACCTTAATTTTGGTTAAGAAATTATAATTAGTTTAAATGTGCCCCGTGATTGTGAATATGTTTTAAGAAGTTAGTATTTGATGTTACTTCAAAATTACATTTTGGTTTTATACACATACATGTGGTATTGATACCAATGCATTTGAATATTACGTGAAACACTAGATGTGCCACCAAAAACTAATTAGTTACCAGCTGAAAGAGTTAGTATGCCATGCACATTACACATCTTATTGAAATCTGCTAATTTTTCCTGATAACCTCATGCTCTAAACTGAAAGTTATGATAAACCAATGTTACATATTGCAAATGAAAATAATTCCAAAAAACCAATATTTTAAATTGAAGTGAACTAAAGATCATTTACTTTAAAATTTATAAACGAAAACTTTCACTAATAAATATGTATTTAAATGAAACAAAATTGAAAGCATATTGTTTTCAGATAATATTTCTGATTATGAATTACTGTAATACGGTGTCATTATTGAAACCTGCTTGCTTTATTACGTTCAATTACGAAACTTTTGCATTTTATATTTTCGAATACACATTTTTGTGTACTACTAATCAAAATATTGGTATTAAGAATCTCTTTATCAATTTTGGCAACAAAACTTCGATTTTCTTAATTAATTTAGAAAATTACTGCTTTCGAAATATCTTTGATCTTTTAAAATATATTACATACACATATTACGTAGTTTAAAAAAATTGTTTTTTTTTACGTAAATATCGTTTCCTGAATTAATTACGAAAATAATTCTTAGCTCGAGCGTTCGTGCAGTAACTGTCAAACTTGATTAGTTTCTTGAATCATTGACAGTCAAATTGAGGATTGCTGTATTATGAGTTAGTACTAATTAAAAAATACATATAGTTAATTTATTCTTCCATTTAAACGTATTCATCTTATCAATTCAACATTAATTTTGGAGTCTGGTACATTCAAATGTATATATAGGTACTTACCGGTGCATGCATGGTCTTCAGGTTAATTGCAGCTTTGTTTAATTGCAGTTTAATAAGATTATCTTTATGGTTGCAGCCTATCGGCGTTCGTTTCCGTATAATTATAGGTCCTTCAGCGAGAGAATTTGTACCAATACCGTAAGGACGTTTTGTTCCATTCAATGGTGCCTTTTCCTTGAGATTGCCACTTATTTTTTCAATATTTGTTGTTTTGTCCATATCTGATTCTGTAGGGTAAACATTGAATCTAAGTTTTTATTATCATCTTAATAAATGCAACACTTTAAAATGTAATTTCATCAAAATTTGAATTGCTTACATGTTATTATTTAAGTTTTGAGATTTTATAACTTTTCTTACGTTCATAAAGCAACAGACAGTTACTAGTACCATCTATCGGCGAAATGTCAAAAAATCGAGTAAATACATCGAAACACTTCGAAACGCACGCTGAAAATACGTTTTTCCGTGGAGCGAAAAATTCATTTAAGAAATTTTATTATTTTCATTGGTTTTCCATATTAATAAATTTAGTGTGAATTGAAATATTTTAGAATAAATAGACCCTCTAAATAGTGCATAGTATTTAAATTGCATTATATTACAATTTGGCACGTTCTTTGTATACGACAGTTAATCCAAAACAGGTTTCAATATAGAAAACTAAATAAAACCACATTTTACCTATAGTTTTATTATCTCCTGTATATATAATTTACCTACAGTGTCAATTATGTTACAGAGAGCATAACGCAATTGTAAACTTACCAAATACACTCGTCTTGTTGACACTTGTTTTAGCACCATAAGTTTATCACGTTATACTACTCTGAGAAACTTTTTTTTCAATGTTTTTAACGAATTTAAACTAAAAAACACTGTTGGATACATCTATAACAAAATATATGTTTATAGCTTTTTCCTGTTTATATTCACACATAATCTTTTGATTTGGCACTGAACAAAATAAGAAAATATCCTAGATCAGCAGCAGTATATCAATCCGCATATTGAAGCGGAGAACTACTACTACACTACAATAATTTTAGATCAGAGCAATGCACTGCGTTCCGGAAGTTCATCAATTCCATTATTTTGTTTCGACAAGTACTGCGTTTACATGCAGAGTCGAAACATCGAGTTGAAAACATGTTTTGAACTCGAACCCGCGTTTTTGAGCACTTCGGGTTGAGGGATCGAGTCGAAATCGGGTCCAAACGTAGTGAAGTGACAGTTTATTGCACTAATATTAACAGTTTTTCAATTTTTTCGAGTTTCATTTATATTTTATAGACATTTTAAGGAATTACCCTGAAATTACCCTGCTCGATAGTTTTTTCATGTTTTCTGAGTAATTGCAGGGTAATTTTAATTTTTATTTTTATTATTCGAATTTCACTGATGAAATCAAACAGAATTCGAAACGTATGAATTTTCGAAATAAATAATCGAAAAACAAGACTATGACCTTTTTTTTATAAATAAGATATCAAATAAAGAACAGTCCACAGGAATTTATTAAATTTTAATATGTCTAAGAAAATAGTTGCATAGACAAAATTAATCGAATTTCTTCTAGGGAGGTCTGGAGTGCAGCAATTGCAAAAGGAATTACGCGATGATGATGCAAAGTGCACAATAAATGTAGCAGCATCTGATTATTGCTCAAAAAATCTTTTGTTGCTATTTTCCCTTATCATAACTGCTATCGCTAACATTACTTCTTCCTGAATATCCATTTTTAGACAAAAAGGAACTCACAAAATATGTTTGCATTTTGCAAAATGAAAACAAATAGCAACTGTCAAATTAAACCAACTCTCCAATATGTCACCTATTTTGGTTTCGTTCTTGGTTAATTCGTAGCGTTGGTTAACCAAGCTATGTGTGCCAATGGTATGAGACGGACAGGGATAATTTATAGATAGCATTATAGCTTGACATGTGATAAATCGATTTCTAGCCTGACACTTGAAAGCACTGAACATAGCTTCGATTTGATATTTCGTAAATTTCCCTTGCCGTTTGCTTAATGATTGGGATCTGCACGTCATTAAAAAACGCACTTTATAATCTGTCTACGGCTCCGTACGGAAAGCTTTCAAAAAACGATAAACGGAAGCTTTGTGTGAAGAGATTTGTGTGAAATTTTCACTTTTATCACCACCCCCACCATCCCAGCTATCACTTTGCACATGACATGCATACATATGGCAATGCCATTTAACGAAACAGACAAATACTACGTTTCCATGCGGGGTTCAACTCGAGTTGAACCCCGCATGGAAACGTAGTAAAATATTCCCATTATAGTTTGAGGTTAGGATGTGTGTGTTACAGCAAGTGTGCATAAGCTTCCGTACGGAAGCATTTAGTCACATCATATGTCAAATTGTCAAAACCGTCAAAATAAATAAATTATTTGATTTTTGGAGTTTGCTTTGATCTATTTATCCATAAAATGGATTTTGCCGAATTGGAAAATGATGCACAACTCATTCAGAAGGTTGAACATTTAGGAAACTCGCTGAACAAACTTGACAATAAGTTGCAAACGGCATTGCAATTCAATAGTTACGATAATCTATCCATCGGCGATAAGACAAAATATGATCTGTATCTTTCATACACAGCCAACTCGTTGTATTGGATGTACATTAAACTTAATGGCTTTAATCCCAATGACGTAAGTAATATCAAATTTGTGAAAGCAATTTCTCATTCCATTTTATAATAGCATGAAATCAAAAACGAACTCTCCAGAGTGAGGGAAGCGATGATGAGAGACAAAGAAATCTACGAAAGGAAAACTATAAGACCCGTTATTGATAAGGCGGCGGCAAAAAGATTTATTCGCCACGGATTACATGATAGGGAATCAAGAGACCTGGAAAGCGGTCAGGAGGAGCGGACTGAAAATAAGAGGATTCGACTTGAGGATGACAGCGAGTGATGGCTTGTACCTAAATGCGTTTTTTTTTTAAAAGACATTACAATATAATACAGTTTTTCAGAAACTCCCGTATATGAGTATTCAAATCATTGAAATCCTAAATTAATATTTTATATAATTGCTAAATAAAAAACATGTTCATCTGAATTCCAGGAAATATTAAGGAAGCTTTGACTTTTGTTAAACGAAAATGTCAATATTACAAGTCTATAAATTTCTAGTCAAACATAAATTTTAATAATATACCAACAATAAAAATGATTTAAAATGGTACATGGTGAAGTTTACTACGAAATTATTCCAAAGAGATTGCTTTTTCTTCCTGTGGGAAGAATGCGAATTATTCAATGGATTGAGGGAACTTACTTGACAACGGACCATTCAAGGCAGTTACGATTGGGGTTGTATTTTGGCCCACCATGCCTTGCTGATATATATAAGTACTGTACGTCCTTGAAATATATAATTAACAACAATTCGGAAAGAGTCGTGGTCTGGAGCTCGTATACTAATATTCGAAAGTATACAAATGCCGTCTTTTTAATGGGAACATTTTTGATGTTAGTTCTGAAAATGAAACCAAAGGAAGTTATCGACTTAATTCTCCCCATCGGAATTAATAAAGTTCTGTGAGTATTTTTTTCTTAAATATGCATTAGGCTGCATTTTTGGTTTTACTTACAGATCATATCGCGATGCAACCCATTTAGAAAGGGTTCCAACACTGCAGATGATATATTTTTTCAGAGCCCTTTACAAAGCCATTAAACTGAAATGGTTCACCTTAGAAACTTTCGACCTTGAATCTTATAATAAATTATCAAGTTTCTCTTTGGGGGACATGAATTGGATAATTCCTGGTAATAAGCAAAATACTGAACAAAAAAACAATTATCAAGAACTTTTCTTTAGGGAAACTTCTGGCATTATCATGCCCTTTTCGAAGAAAAAAACTAACCCGTGATCAATATGTGAGAGTTTTTAAACACCTAAACATTGTGGCTTTAGTGCAGTTGAATGGTTGGCGGTATGATAAATCATAGTACGTACAAAAAAATTGTTATTTCATCGTTCTGCATGCCATCAATTCTTCGCTTTTTGTTCTCCAAAAATCATATACCTTAAATAGTTTAACAGTTAAACTTTAGCTAATTAAACTTTAACAAGCTTTTGGCAAACAGAGTTTAATGTTGAAGTTGAATTCGAAATCAAACGTAATTATATAAAACCGATGGAAATTGCCTTGCAGCTTCGAATACCATGGAATAAAACACTATAATTTGTATTTTGCTGATGGAACGGCTCCGAATAGGGCTATAGTGAAACGCTTCCTACAAATCGCAAAATGTACGGATGGAGCAATTGGGGTTCACTGCAAAGTAAGAACTAATGTAAGCAAATAGAAATCTAATTAATTAATTGAGTCTTCATAGGCTGGCATTGGCAGAACTGGGACCCTGATTGCAGCGTACATAATAAAGTATTTTGACATGACCGCCCTAGAGGCAACTGCTTGGACGCGGCTTTGTAGACCAGGTTCGGTTTTTGGGTTGCAGCAGCATTTCTTAAAGTCAAATGAACAATGGTTCAATAGAACTACTATTATATGCACCAGTGATGTTGACCAGTTCTGAAAATACTCAATTCTGAATTTGAATTTTGCAATGTTTACACTTAAAATATTTTTGAAATAGAAATTTTTGTAACCAAAATAGTACGTAAAACGTCTTGTGTTTGTAGGAAAAGGCAAGCACACTAGGATACAAAAATTCTGTAACCAAAGCCATGTACATTGTACATATGTATATTGTAACGTATTTGCTCAATACGTAAAGAGCGTTTACGAATTCGCAGGGATTAATTGAAGGGCTCGGGTTAAAAGAGTGCCAACCATCATTTTTGGCCAAATTGGTCTGCGAACGCCATCTGCTTAGAAACACTATAAACTACAAGCTACAGTGATTTTTTTTCAAAAATCTTTTCTAGCATGCTCTGTATGCTCCATGCATTTTCTTTCCTCATTTGTTTTTCGAGTAAGTTTTGGGGAAAAATAGTGCCAACCAGCAAAAATATGGAACGAAAACAACGATGTGTGAAAAAATTTAGCGATTATAATAATTTAGATTCTAGTGACTCATCTTCGAGCATGGAAGACGATGGCGACGATGATTTTCAACCAAATGAGCAAATAAGGGTAGTTTCTCCGTTTGAGGTAAGTGTTACTTGGCATTATTTTTGCCTGGTTGATGAAATGATGCTTGCCTTTAGGCCTTTTATATTATTACAACGCATTTTAATGCAACATTCACAATAAATATGTACAATGTACATTGTACATGCTTACGACCTAATTCAAGTAGAAAGTTCATAAAAGGTTTAGCTATAGAAAAGCTTTATTAGAAATTAAGAAATCGACATGACATTAAAAGTACATTTGCTTCGGTTCCCAATGATGTGTTCTTAAAAGACTGCGAACTTTATGGGTTTGATGAAAAATCTATTAAATTAATCATATCATTGTGTAATGTAAATCATCAAGTTAAAGTCGGTACAAAGTTGCTATTAATAACGGTATTTTTCAAGGGACCAATGTTGCTCAAACATTCTTTTCAATATACATTAATGATATACTTATTATATTATCCCTTCACGGATGTTCCATTTTTTAGTTTTAATACTAAATAAAAATTAATTTTGTCTCTAAGGCACCTCGTCCTCGGCCTTCTCACAGTAGGTACTGACGGTTGAGCTTCACTCTTACGTATTCGGAATTGTAAATGTCCGTTATAAAGTCGCAACATGGCCCAGATAGCATGCAAGCTTGCCGCAAGTTTGATTTATCTTTGATATATGATTGTCACGACAAGTTTGTCAAGTCAAGTTTATGACAAACTTGCTGCAAACTTATCAAGTTATTGTTGATATATCAAGTTTGCATTATGTTTGCTGAACACTTGCTAAGCAATGTGAACGAGCGGGTTTGCCAGTTGAACATCTTTTATGACTATTATGCATATTTTCGACGACAATCAAATATTAAAAACGAGGATCAAATATTTTACCATAATTTAATTATTAGTATGTTTCATTCCGTAAAGAGCTAGTGCTTATTCTATTTATATATAGTCAATATTTTTAGCATATTTTGATAATTATTTAGCAAATATTCGTCCAGCAGAGTTGGCCGCACTGTTTTCCGCTTACGCGCATAGCTTGACAATTGCCGAAACTGTCAAGACAAAATGAAAATATTATTCAGTCAGTATCAGTCGAGAAATAAGTATCGTGGAAATTTAGTTGAAAAAAATTGTTGTGTAATTTCAGAAATATACTGTTTTTAAGTGCTAATTTCTTTTGTGCGCGTTGTGTGCTTAAACTTTGACGTTGATTGACAATTGAGAAACAGAAATTGTGTTGTGACATTTTAGGTCGATATTTTGTGGTGTAAGTTTTTTAATGAATTATGAAAAATTTATATTAATTATTAGCGGTATATTATATTAACCCTTTGCACTTTTGAAAGTTCACTCAGATTAGACAATGAAAGATTTTGCGGAAAAGCTATTTACTGTACACTAACGACAGTTTTATTTCTTTGTTTCAGAAACGAGAGACAACAAGGAGCAAACACGGGAGTGCAGCAAGATTATTTATTTCCAATTTAAATCATTGTTGTTTATAGAAAATATAAGATAACTTTAGTTTAAAGATAAAAAAAGTTGTTTTTTATACCTCCTCATCCATATATCAAGTGTAAACCGAAAGAGAAGTCATGTATCGTATTATGAAAGCTTGCCATGACAAACATTAAACAAGTTTGTTGTGACAAACTTTGTGCAAGTTTGTTGTGACAAACTTTGTGCAAGTTTGTTGTGACAAACTTTGTGCAAGTTTGTTGCATGGTAACTAGGAAGTTTGATTTAAACTTGCCACAAGTTTGCACACTTGCCGTGACAAACTTGCTGCAAGTTTCCTTGTTTGATACATCAAACTTGCTGCAAGTATGATACAAGTTTACATTGCTATTTGGGGGGTGGAATTCTTTCCGGATTAGGCATACAACCACTTGCTTTGGCAAATGGTGCACTTCTTGGTTTGAATTTAGGGTTGATAGGTAAATAAATAAATAAGTAAATAAATATAGTTAGAGTTGGAACGAAAACTTGTTTCGATACTTGGCAATATGTCTGACTATGTTTTAAGTCTTTGTATTTGATTTGTACATAACTTCTATTAAGATGGGCATTGCGTGCTTTTAGGAACATTATGTGCTAATGGGTGGGGAAGAAGAAAATGAAGAAGAGGTACAACCACCACTTGAAATCGAAGAACAGTATGAAGTTGAAGACGCCTCGCCAAGAGTTCCATTTCCTACCCCTGAAAAAGGTCCTAGAACAAGAAAAAGAAAAACACATATGACAAGAGTTGAGATAATAAAGAAAAGGCGAAATGAAGGCCGTGAATATCAAACGAAAAAAGGAAAAGTAGTTTTAGGAAAAAAAATAGGAGATATGTGTAGATGTCCATTAAGATGCAATGAAAAAGTCAACGACGAAGATAAACTCCAGATTTTTAATTCTTTTTGGGATATGGGCAATTTTAATATGCAGAATGCTTATCTGTTTGGATGCATCGAAAAAATACCCATCAAACGTCGCTACTGTGAAAACTCACAAGCAAAATACTTTTTTATTTAAAATTAAATTAAAAAACGGTGCATCAGTAAGAACATGTAAGAAGTCTTTTATGAGCATTCACGGCTTACAAAACTCAAGGGGTCGCATTAATAACATTATTAAAAAAATAAAATGTAATGTGACGACCCCAACATGTGACAAACGAGGTAAACATAATAATAGACCTCATAAAACGTCTACAGAAGCTGAAAATGGTGCCCATGAACACATTAAGGCCATACCTAAGTACCAGTCTCACTATAGTAGGCAGCAAAATCCCAATAAGGAATATTTAGGATGCGACTTAACTATTAGAGGTTTGTACCAAGACTATTACCTTAGCTTTTGTCAGGAAAGGGGACTACCTACAGTTAGTGAAGATAAGTATCGGAGGATATTTTGTGAGCAGTACAACATTGGATTTAAATTTCCAAAGTCTGATACTTGTAGCAAGTGCGATAGTTGGCAAATAATCATTGACGATCCTAATATAGACGAAGATGAAAAAAATAGAGCAATTCAAGAAAAAGAACTCCATTTGCGCAAAGCTGAAAGCCTAAGGGAGAAAATGAAAGACTACACAGTTCAAAGTAAAAATTTTCCAACAGATGTACATGTGATTACGGTTGATTTACAACAAACTCTTCCAACGCCCAAGTTGTCATGTGCACCGTTCTTCTATTGTAGAAAACTATGGACTTACAACGTTGGCATTCATAACTGTTGTACAGGACAAGGTTTTATGTTCATGTGGGATGAAGCAACGGCCAAGAGAGGGAGTGATGAGATTGGGAGTTGTATTGTAAAGTACCTGACAGTAGCAAATGTGCACGCAAAAAAGCTCGTTGTTTTCAGCGATAACTGCGGCGGACAAAACAAAAACTGGACTATAATGTCATTGTGGTCATATCTAGTAAGCACGAAACGGTTTCAAGAAATTGAACACTATTTTCTCATAGCTGGCCACACTTACCTACCATCTGATCGCGATTTTGCAAAAATAGAAAAGTATCACATAAAACATTATCAAAATGTTTACTCTCCAGAGCAATGGAGGGAAATAATCTTAAAGTGTGGTACGAAGGAAAAGTTTATTGTTACGATGATGACATGCCAAGACATGCTCAACTTAACAAAATTGCAAGATCATATAAGCACAAAACGCAAGTTTTGTAGTGATGAAACAACACTTCCCAGGTTTTCGCAAGCAATTTGCTTCAAATTTGACAGTAAAAAACCCTATGAACTGCAACTGAAGCACGGAACAACTGAGGATTTTTTAAAGTTAAACTTACAGAAAAGAGGAAGAACATCTTTTCCTTCAATTGACATAAAATATAACGAACCGAACAAAATATGCAAAAAAAAGTTAGATGATGTGAAAGGCTTACTGAAATACATACCACCCATTTATCACAACTACTACAACAGCTTGGTTGCTACTACTGAAGATGATGAAGAATATACCCTTGAAAATTGATGATAAATAAAGTAAAAAACTAAAACTCCACTACAAGTTCAACTGTCCATTAAAAAAAAAATAAGGAAGACTTTGTAACTACTAAGAAGACCTCTATTTTGTATAATTTTTGAGATTAGTAAAATCACCGTAGTCACACGTTTAAGCTCAACAATTTCAGATAATATTATTAATATAGTGTGATTACAGCATTTTACTAAACCCAATAATATACACAATAGAGGTCTCATTAGTACTTACCAAGTCTTGTTTATTACTTTCGAATGAGCAGTTAAGGAGGTAGTAGGGTTTTATTTTTTTTTGCTTTATTTTTATTTTACCTATTTTGAATGTACGTTATATTTATATTTTCGCAATGTGTGTAGTTAAACCTTTAATTTGATATCAAACTCGATGCATTTGTTATTTTTATTGTTTTTCTTTGGGTATATTCTGTTTCTAAGCCGTCATATTGGATTTTTAACCCTCCTCCTCTTGTGTCTTAGTTGGGGAAAAATGGTAGAAGAATATGGCCGAAAACTATCTAAATGGACTATTATAACCATCATATTTACAACAGCATAGAGTTTTTTTTGGGAAAGAAAGTGCCAACCCTCATTTTTTCAGTAACTATTGTGATAAAAACAATTCCAGGTGCCTGAACTCTGTAATTTTTGGTAGGCTTTTTATATAGCACGATGCATACATATATAAACTTAACATTAATGTGTTAAAAGTGGTTGTTTTTGGTGACATGTGATTTATGGATTTAGTCAAACTTTCAAAAGTAAATATCTCAAAAGTTCAAAAATGATGGTTGGCACTGTTTTAACCCGAGCCCTTCAATTGAAAGTCAAATAAATTAATGAACATACACATTTATTAAATACAAATTTAACTGAACTAATTCTAAGCTCCAAAATTCCCAACCGTTCAGTTCAGTTCCCGAGAAAATTCTATTCCTTTTTCCATTGTTTCCTAGCCTATTCCAATCGAATCTAGTCAATGAATATTCGATTTAATCACTACCAGGCAACTTCGTTACACTACCCCTTTCTTAATTCTATTCGTCCCGAATAGAAATTTTTCTTTAATCCGATCACATCCGATCCACGTGCACAATCTTCATCTTGCCAGTCCCACCTTTTCGAATACGGTACACGACGTCGTTGATACGGGTTACGATGGTGTAGGGTCCTTCCCATGCCCGTTGTAGTTTTGGAGATTTTACTCGGCGTGGATTGTACAACCAGACTTTGTCATCTTCACTAAATGCAGGATTGTTCGCTCTTAAGTCATACCGTGCCTTCATTAATTTGACGTCCAAACATCATATTCGTCGGACTTTGGCCAGTAGAGCTGTGTATAGCTGATCGATATGCCATCAAGAAAATCGGAATCAACTTGTCCCAGTCCTTCTGGTTATCGTCGACAACTTTCCTCAGATGTTCACCAATAGTCCTGTTGAATAGTTCGACCATTCCATCTGATTGAGGGTGTAACGGGGTTGTTCAGGTTTTCCTTATTCCGAGAATGTTGAAAACTTCCTGAAATACCCGCGACTCAAAGTTACTACCTTGGTCAGAGTGTAGTTCATGAGGAACACAGAACCGACTAATCCAATTATTTACTAACTCATCGGCGACGGTGGTGGTCTCCTGATTCGATACGGCGTAAGCTTCCAGCCATTTGGTAAAATAATCTATGATTAGCAGGATATAGCAGTTACCTCGTTCAGTTTTAGGAAATGGCCCGGCGACATCAATCGCAAGCCTTTCAAATGGTGCTCCGACGTTGTATTGCTGCATTTCTGCCTTAGATTTTACCCGTGGTCCTTTCGCTGCAGCACAAATTGTACAGCTGCGGCACCATTCCTCCACGTCATTCCTCAAGTTCAGCCAGTAGAACCGTTCTCTAATCTTTTCAATTGTTTTGTTGATGCCGAGGTGTCCCCCTGTTGTTCCGTTATGGAATTCATTAAGAACATTCGAAACCTTGCTTCTCGGCACTAGTATCTGCATACGGTAGGTTTTCCCATCGCTTGATTCCCACTTCCTTTTTAAAACTTCTTCCTGTATACACAGCGACGCCCACTGAGCCCAATAGCTTTTCAATGTTTCGCTTTCAGCTGAAATATCTTTCCATTGCGGGCGCCTGTCCTCCGTTTCCTTCCAGATCAAAAGTGGTGCAATGTCCGGATCATTTCTTTGAGCATTACGAATTTCTTCTGGTGACCAATCTAGTTCAGGCATACCAGCGATTCTTCTAAGTTCTTCATTCATAAATTTATTCTCAGTTCGTTCGCAGAACTTGCAGTCTAATTTGCATGGTCGCCGAGATAATGCATCTGCATTCCCATGAGCTCGACCTTTCCTATGCATTATTTGGAAGTCGTAGGAGTGCAAGCGTTCTATCCATCGTGCCACTTGACCTTCTGGATTTTTGAACTGCATGAGCCATCTTAGTGCTGCGTGATCGGTTCGAAGGAGGAATTTCCGACCATATAAGTATTTGTGGAAATGCTTTGTTGATTCCACAATTGCCAGTAGTTCTCGTCTGGTAACGTAGTAATTCCTTTCGGGTTTTGACAACACTTTACTGAAATAGGCTATTACTCGGTCTTCACCGTTGATTTCCTGTGACAGCATAGCACCTATTCCTGTGTTACTTGCGTCCGTATCGAGGATGAAGTCCTTCCCTACCACTGGATATGCTAATATAGGTGCCTGGCATAGTTTCTCCTGTAACGTCCTAAAACTATTGTTACATTCCTCCGTCCATATATACGGTTTGCCTTTTTCCGTCAGCTGGTAGAGGCTCTTTGCTATATCAGCAAAGTTTTTCACAAATCGCCGGTAATAGGTTGCCAATCCTAAGAAACTGCGAAGTTCATGTTTGTCCTTAGGCGCCGGCCATTGCTTTACAGAAACTATCTTCTTTTTGTCGGTACATACTCCTTCGCGAGACACAACGTGCCCAAGGTATTCGACGTGGTCTCTAAAGAATGCACACTTCTTTGGGTTGAGTTTAAGGTTCGCGGCCCCCAATTTTTGGAGTACCTCCCGAAGATGCTGCAGATGTTCCTCAAAGTTCTTCCCTACGATGATAATGTCATCAAGGTAGACCAGACATGTTTTCCAGGTTAGACCACGAAACACGCATTCCATTAGGCGTTCGAATGTTGCTGGTGCATTACATAGTCCAAAGGGCATAACTTTAAACTGCCAGAGTCCATTTCCCATTGAAAACGCTGTCTTCTCTCGGTCTTCAGGGTGAACTTCAACCTGCCAGTATCCGCTTTTCAGATCCAAGGTCGAAAACCATTTAGATTCTGATAATGTATCCAGCGTGTCGTCGATACGTGGTAACGGATAACTATCTTTCGTGGTAACATTATTAAGTTTCCTATAATCAACACAAAATCGAGTGGTTCCATCCTTTTTTTTTACTTATACCACAGGCGACATCCATGGACTTTTTGATTCTTCAATCAAATGTTGTTGTTTCATTATCTCGATCATTTTTGTGGCCTCGTCCCGTTTTGCTAGCGGTATAGTCTCCTTGCTGCTTGTCGAATAGGCGCTGCTTTCCCCGTATCAATTCTATGTTGTACTAGGCTGGTTTGGCCAAGATCATTTTCCTCCAGTGCGAATACATTTCTAAAATCGTCCAACAGTTTCCTGGCTTTAGTATACTCTTCTTGATTCAGAGGACTCTCCGAAAGCATGTTGTTAGCTAACTGAGATAACTGTCTCGGTCGGTCCAATGACTTGTCTTCATCTCCTTCTTCTATATTGATGATATTCTCAACAGGTTCTCCGCTTCCTAAGACACATCCTTTCTTTAATTTTACCGTGCATCCAGAAATATTTAAGATTCGTACTAAGACATCCTCGTTCTTTTCGATTTTTACCAGACATCGTCCAACTGCAAGATTGCTAAGTCGCGGAGTTATTTCTGGTTCCTCGATGTATATCCGATAACCCTTTGGATCACCATTCATTTGAGCTTTTACTAAAGTTTCAGCAAAAGGTGGAAGTTCTGTATCATGACTTGCAATTACCTTTAAATTAGAGTAGGTACTGGAACCCAAAGCCATCGTTCAACATTTTTATATTTCACTAGCAGGCCCGGCAATGCTTCGCTATTGCCCAGGAAATAGTGAACTTTACTATAATGTTTTTAATGATTTGTCCTTAGGTGAGTTGTAGGGCTAAGAAGGCGAATTTCCGAAAACCATAAGTGCTCATGTAATACCTGTAGGGAACCTCTGTACCAAGTGTGAGTTCTTAAATATTAAATCTTCTTACAATTAGAATTTGAGAAACATTGATCAGTCAGCGAGTGGGTTTTGGCTTTTGGCTTATAATTCTCTGAATAATACATGGTTCGGAACAATGTTTTTTAACACCCCTTCAAAATTTTTTTTTTTATGTTTCAAGATGGGTAGGATCCAAAAATGCAATCTTCGTTCCGCGTTGTCCCCCGTGTCATCGATATTTACCTTAATTTCCGTTCGAAAAAAATCGTTCTTTTGCACATAGGCTACAGTACATTTGGACCCTATTTGTGTCCCGAAGCTCGGCAGCTTAATCGGAATGCACCTATGGGTTTTAGGGCAGTGGGTGCTTTTTAGGGTGATGAGATCAAATCTGAAGTCGATTTTGACCAAAGAGTGAAGAATTGAAAAAAAAATAAAACAAATATTTAAAAAGCTGAATCAATTTTGAAAAAAAGTAAGATAAAAAAATAATTTTGTTTAAAGAAGCCGTTATTACAGCCAAATAGGACAATAATTGTCCCGTTTATTTACTGACTCTCTGCGACCCGCCCCGTTGGGGCATGGGCACTACACTGGTCAAAATTTGTTGGACGCTTTATTCAAGACTCAATCGAAAATTGTATTTTATTCAGTTTAGAAAAATAAATTCTGCAGCATTTTATACATAATAGCTGTACCCTGCTACACGTTTCTGAGGCTCAGTCTGGTTAAATAAAAGATAATTTCACGAAGCCTGTGGTTATACAATATTTTTCATTGTTCCATTTTCTGTGCAGATATAGAGATTTTTTGGTTTGCCGCGTCTAGAACACGCTGCACCCAACATAATTGACCATGTGAGGAACTATCCCCGTGTCTCCGTCTAGATCAAACCTTTGTCTATGCTGATTGCAAACGCCACTCGAATTAGGAAGTGCCATCTTTTAAATTGAAATGGGATATCTGTTGGAATCGTAGGAAGGCGAGCAATGAGGACATGTTCATCTCTGAAATTTGCTGTAAAGACTATGGTGCTTCTACGGTGTTGCTCGTTAAATTTTTTAACGTTGAATACTTCTTTTGGCGAACCTGATGCGTGATTGCTGAGGGGGGCATCTTTGATTTGCCGTCACGGGACGATGGAATACATATAAATAACTGTTATGCATCACTAATCGTAAATTTTCGTTTTTGTCTGTTTGCGGGGGTCCTGGATTGTCCAATTTGAGCCGTGTGTGATATCAACTTAAAGATGGTGAGTATGTAGGGGAGCGGCGTATAATGTGTCCCAGAGCCTTTTTTGGTATTATAGCAATTGGTAGATGAAATCTTTCCGGTGTCATAAGTGTGTTAGTTAGTAATCCAACTTTGTCTAAGTAACAGGTGTGATCAAGCGCGTATTTAATAGGTCTTGTGAAAAAAATCAAAAAAACCCATTTTTCAGGTTTTTTTTAATTCTTTTCATTCCTTCTTGTATTTTTAAGACATTTATGAAAACTTTATATGCAAAGACTCACTGTGATGTCCTCTTTTAAGCATCATAATTGATTGTAGATTATCTCCAATTTTTCTTATAACTTCGATCATTTTTCAAAACAATAGAAAAATTCAATGTGGCGCACGCGGTTCGAACAAAGTGGCGCATTAATTAGGTTTGTTCAATGATAAAGATGACCGTATGGTTTTTAAATATTTTATTGCTCACTTTAGCTACGACATATTTTGTCCTTCCTTCTAGTGCCGAGGAAAAACTGAAAAAGATCTATATTTGCATTCATTACGATTTCGACTATGATGATTAAGCCGATCAAGAATTTTTTAATTTTTTCACATATTTAACCTATTATTCTAATAAATTTTTGAAAAGTATTGAATATCTATTGTATTTACTTTATTTTTCCACGCAGATGTTACACTTTTAATAGTGCGCCACATTGTACGCGTGTGCGTGCAATGTGGCACAAAGAGGTCCCTGCAGTTTTTGAGCTATATCTCCGAAAATATCTACAACTGAATAATGATTGCTTCTGTAATAACAAAGCTTAGTAAATTTCCTTTCAACTCATGCCTTCACTCACGATCTAAACCTCCTTTAAATATCCTTAAGAGCTCTAAACTCAAAACTATAGGCACATTGTACGCCGCTCCCCTACTATTAAATGGCATATTTTTTTTCTTCTGTAAGAAATTTTATAATAGACATTTTATCGTGAAAACGCGTGCTTTTCGAACTTGTGGTACAAAGCAGGTGCAGGTTGATACGATGGGTGGGGGTTGAATTTTCTTTTAATTATGCTTTAGCATAGTGTTTTACATCTTTCATGGATAGAATTCAATATTTTCACTCAAACGCAAATAAATCGACGCAGCTCACTGCGAATTATGAATGAAGTCTGTTGTAAACTTTCTTACAGAAAGAAAAATTATGCCTTTTTAATAGTACTTACCAAGAGATTTAATTTGATATCACACTCGCCTCAAATTGGACTACCCCTAATGAGATGGTTTGGTTACCACCCCCACCCACAGAACCTCCAAAAATGAAATCCAAATGAACATCTCTTAACCCACCGGAGAGATCCCCAATCAGTCATTCTAAATTTAAAAACCCCAAAAGTAAATTATTAAATCCATCCAAGTTTACTACCCTAAAACTCTACCCAAAATTTAAATCGCTAACAAAAACGTGGAGAAAAGTGTTTTCTTAATAATAAATAGTCATGTAGGTATTTTCATAATGCCACTTGACCGATATTTTATATTAATCCCGTGACGGCAAATGCAGATATACTCAAAAATATTTCGATAATCATTATATTTTTGCTAGAAACTCATATAACGGTACAGAATCTATCTGACATATGCATATTAAATCGCATCTACGTTCTCTTGCGAACATTTTGATCTAATTATTTTTTCTCTGCGATAAGTAGTTTAGAAGATTATCGAATTTTAATTTAAGTACTTCCACGTAAAAAAATTTTACTTGAAAAAACTGAACAAATTTATTTCACACTAAAGCCCGTATAGCGGTTAAACATAGAAAATAGAAATGTTCCCATGAAATATGTAGAACATTATGCTAAAGCATTTGAACAAAAAATCATTCCCCCCGCACTAACCTACAACCCCTCTTTAGACAAATTCGCAAACTACGCATTTTAACGATATTCGAATGAAAAAAGTCTGTTGTAAAGTTTCTTTAAGAAGAAAAAAAAAATATGCCATTTAATAGTACTCAGTAAGACCTGTAATTTGATACCTCACACGGCCCAAATTGGACAACCCCAAGAGGGGTGGCTACCACCCCCACCCCCCACAACCCTCCCACAAATATTATAAGTATAGAAAAACCTGACTGTAGTCGAATACAACGTTGTGTCAAAATTTCAAAGCAATCGGTGAAGAACTTTAGGAGATTAGCGAAGTCTAACAAACGGACATTTACATTTTTATTTATATAGATGATGAAATGATGAATATTCTTTGGAAACGTTCAGGCAAAAAAATACGCGAACAGTCCAGTAAACATTTTTAATCAAAAGCGATCTCGTATTGCCAATGATGATATCGCTTTCGCATATGATTATCGAAATCGTAACGTATTGTATTTGTATCACCCGTCGGAAGAAGCTAAAACCCACTTTCGCAACATTTTAGCGATTAATTTTCGTATCATGAAATTGATTCGAATTCGTATCGAGAAAGTGATTCGATTTAGTACCGTGATTGTGGTTCGAATTCGTATCGCTAATACCACACAAATGTCAATAAAAAAGTGCAGCCGTCAAGGGGACACCCGGCAGATATAAAACATTAATTATTAATGCGCCTTGGGAGTAAAACCGAATCTCTAAAAGGCTAAAATCCTAGCAGAAGGTCCCCCTAAACCTGTCAACAGTAATTCGAGCTGTCATTTCAAGTAAAAGTGAGTGCTTCTATTTTTTTTGCATATCGACAAGCACGCATATGCATTATTATATGAATTAATATTCTAATGTCAAGTAAAAAAGCGTGCTTTTAATTAATTATTGATTTTAATTTTGATTAATTTAATTGGGTTAATAAATATATCTTTATGAGCAGTAAAAGACCACTATAAATCGTTAACTCATGCAACCTTCGATAGCTCAGTTGGTAGAGCGGTGGACTGTAGTTAGTCAATGAATAATAGAAATCCATAGGTCGCTGGTTCAAATCCGGCTCGAAGGAACTTGTTTTGGTTGAATAATGAATATTCCCTGAATACCTTTGTAATCGGTTCGGAAAAAATTGTGTGTTCCGATCAAATTTTAATACATTCTAATATGATATCTTATTTATAAAAAAAAGCAATACAGTCTTCTTTTATGATTGTTTATTTCAAATATTCGTACGTTTCGAATTCTGTTTAATTCTTCACTTTCTTCTTATTTTTATTATTTGAATTTCACTGATGAAATCAAACAGAATTCGAAACGTATGAATTTTCGAAATAAATAATCGAAAAACAAGACTGTATGGCCTGTTTTTTATAAATAAGATATAAAATAAAGAACAGTCGACAGGAATTTATTAAATTGTAATATGTCTAAGAAAAGAGTTGCATGGATAAAATTAACCGAATTTCTTCTTTTGGAGGTCTGGAGTGCAGCAATTGCAAAAGCAATTACGTGGTGATGATGCAAAGTGCACAATAAATGAAACAGCATTTGATTATTGCTCAAATAATCTTTTGCTGCTATTTTCCCTTATCATAACTGCTATCGCTAACATTACTTCTTCCTGAATATCCATTTTTAGACAAAAAGGAACTCACAAAATATGTTTGCATTTTGCAAAATGAAAACAAATAGCAACTGTCAAAATAAACCAACTCTCCAATATGTGTAACCTATTTTGGTTTTGTTCTTGGTTAACTCGGAGAGTTGGTTAAAGCCGGCGGTACACGATACGGAAAACGTCGTATTTATAAGCGATACGCCATATTACATATCGTGTGACTCAACGATAAGCAATATGGTGTATCGCTTATAAATATCCCAAAAATTTCGGAATATTTTCGGCACATCCCATGATACAAAGAACATAAGGTATGCCAATGATTTCGTACCCGCGCCATTTTGCGCGTCATCGGGTTCACCCAATCAGCATTCGATGGTTTGACGGCTTTTTGTTTACGAATTCGTGTTTGGGTTTTCAAGTTTTTAAAGGTTTTTAAGAGTTTTTAACATAAATAATATAGTGTTTGTAGTGAAAATGGTGAAGTGTGCAATAAAGAACTGTAAAAACATTATGAAAAGAAAATGTGGTGAAGAAGCGTTGAAATATTTTCGTTTTCCGACAGACCCAAAAGTACTTTCGGAATGGTTGAAAGTGTGCCGAAATAAAGAAAATATTAATGCAAAAACTGCTCGTGTATGTGTATATGTGCAATAGACGTAAAATATAAGCTGCTATTTACTCAAATCATTTTAAACACTTTCTCAGATACTTTCTCTAGTGCTTATTTTTCATTTAAATTAAATTCTTAAAGATTATGAACTTTCACTTAGTGAAACTATTTTTCAGTCACATTTGAAAAGTGCGGCTAGAAATTACGCATTTGAAATAATGTGCACGTAGTGACGTCACGGCAGCTGTCAAAAAAATCTTTGGCATACCTTATGTTCTTTGTATCATGGGCACATCCAAGCAATTTGCGGGGTACAAATTTCCTGAGTCACACCATACAAAACTTTATGTACACAGTTTTGAGATTACTGCTTTTACGGGCGGCGCGGCGTCGCGGTAATCTGTGAATTGCAAAATACAGGTTGCAAACTCATTTTTGCTTATCGTGTGACTCGATGTTTCAAAAGTGACATTCACAAAGATATTTCCTTATAAATATGACGTTTTCCGTATCGTGTACCTCCGGCTTAACCCAGCTCTGTGTGTCAATGGTATAACTCGAGTTCACCTCGAGTTGAACCCCGCATGGAAACCACCCGGTCAAATGTCTATCATGATACAAGGAACATAAGGTATGCCAATGATTTCCCAACTGCGTCATTTTGCGCGTCATCGGGCTCACCCAATTAGCATTCGATGGTTTGACAGCTTTTTGTATACAAATTCTTGTGCAAGTTTTAAAAGTTTTTAAAGATTTTTAATAGTTTTTAATATTAATTGGTACCATTTTGTATTTAAAATGGTTAAGTGTGCAATAAACAACTGTAAATATGTCATGAAAAGAAAATGTGGTGAAGAATCATTAAAATATTTTGCTTTTCCGAAAGGCTGAAATACTGTTAAGGCAAACGTTGTAAATGTCGAAGAAGAATTAAAGAAGTTATTTTTTAGATGTAGAATGTATTTTAAGATAAGATATTTAAACAGAAATTAGTCTAATGTTGTCAGTAAACAATAATTGAGAAAAAAATAAAAACTGTGACAAAATTTACTGTTTTATTGTTTCGTCTATATTACACTTTTAATTTGATTATAATATAAAGTTTCAGTTGTTATTAATTGAAAAATATTATTTTAAATAATTTCTCAGATGAATTGCCGAGGGAAATGCTTTCAGTAACATTTTAAAAGTGCGGCTACAAAGTACGCATTTGAAAATACGTGCACGTAGTGACGACACGGCAGCTGTCAAAAAAATCTTTGGCATACCTTATGTTCCTTGTATCATGCATGGGCATACGTTATGTTCTTTATATCATGATGTCTATCAACTGTCATTCTTAAATACATGTCCCTACAAAACCATTAAAATCCACCGCAGTTTATGAAAAGCTATCTGCTCTAAATTCTGTAGTAAAATGAGGTTTTACAGCATAACAGACTTACCACGTAGTTGACTATAGCAAAGTTTTTGAACGCGCTCCTAGTGCGATGTAAACATGACATTTTTATTTTGATTGAGAGTTTAGTACGAACTGCGGAAGCATATTTGGATTTATCTGAAATCGTCTGACGTGGACAAAATTATTTCAAAATGACCAGTGTTTACGATCGTGTAATAGAAAAAATAACCACTGAAATAGCAAGCGATACAAAAAACTTGCATAAAGCTAACAATTTAGTAAGATATTATAAAGAAAAAATTCGTGACATTGAAAAAGAAGTAAGAATTAAGAAAGTAATCAAACAAAACCGAACTAGTAATAATTTTCTTTTTTTCAGCTAAATTTTAATAATGATAATAATTCTTCTATTAAAATAGCCTTTAAAAGAGACCAAGAGGTGCGAGAAACAATTGCTCTTGAATTGGAAAAAATTAAAAATTATGAAAAGAAGTTAGCAGAAAATTTACACAAGTCTCAAGAACTAGTTAAAAACGTTCAGCCATTCCTTGATAAAATAACAAAATCAGAGCATTTATTAGAGTATTTAAAAATTCTGCGAGATATTCAAGAGATAAAGTAAGTTTTGATTGGCCGTTGTTCATGTAAATTTTATAACAATTACATCTTTTGAGTAATGCCCTGGCAGTAGCTATAAACGGCAGAGATGAGGCGAAGATTATAGGACTATATTTGTCCTTAAGTGGAGAGCAGAGCTCCACAAATAGCGTCATTGGGCGTCTTCAAAATGTGGTGGCACCTTTCTTAGTTTCTTACGCAAATAAGTCTGCTTTTTACTGGTATGACGTTATAAAGGATCGATTTTCACAGTAACTTTTATAATTCTTTGCAAGTTGTAACAGTTTTAATGCATTCGTTTACGAACAGAGATTTTGAAAATATTCTTAAGAATATAAAATGGGCACAACAAGGACAAGTAATAGAATATTTCAATCCATCTAAGGAAAACATGAGCAAAATTTCGAGTTTAGCGGAATATTTATTCTTGGTGGGAGTTTTAAACACGTAATAAAAGTTTACTAATGCAAATGTTTCAGATAAAACCACCAATAGAGGAAGCAGAAACTCTGATACTGATTACTCCATCAATTGCTTGTCCTCGTTTTAGTATTCCTGTACAGCTTCTATTAAAACAGTTCAGGCAAAGGTTTTTAAAAATAAATATTAGTGTAGTTTACTCTTGGACACAGGTTTTCATTTAGGTTTCAGTATCATTTCATCGGTCAGCGTCAAACTAATCGTTTAGATAAACCTGAGTGGTATTTTACGCAAATATTGAACTGGGCCAAAGAATATCACTTATTTGTAGGAAAGAATTTTCAACCTGCAGCTGTTAGAACTGGTCACGAAAACTTGAATGTCCGAGTAAGAAATGAAGTCCATAATTGCAATTTGCGTTAATAATCACTTCCACGCACCTTTAGCTTGAATTTATCCGTGGATTAGTTCAACTTATAATTGAAAAGTTGGCACATGATATTGAAGATATTTGCAAAGACGAAAATCTCTTCGCGCACTTAATTGATGAAACTTTGGCATTCGAAACTGAACTTCGAGAAAGTTTAGGGTATAATTTGTAGAACATTTTTATATTAAATTAAGACAACTAATATGATTATTATTAGGTATCCAAATATTTTCCAAAGTGCAATATCTGTGATAACTCAAGCGCAGTATCTACTAAAGTGGATATCAATTGAAAAGAAATGTAAGGAGTTATTTATAAACTTGCAGTTAAATTCTACTACTTAAAAATGTTTTCCAGTTTGCACAAATAAAATGGATTGCGTACTACAAGGGGAAAGTCCATGGATGCTTGTTGATCCTGAAAACGTGGAGGAACTGAAAATTCCGCGATGTGCAGATCATTTTATTCGTTTATTAGACGCAATCAAAGATCGATATAGCGCACTTGCGCAGCCGGGACATAAAATGCAGTTTCTAAATTTACAATTGGAATTAATAGATAACTTCAGACGCAGACTTGTCCAATTGTATAGCAGTGGAGCCATTAGTATCACAAAAATATTGAATGCCATAAATTATGTTAATTCCGTTCTTAGGGAGTGGGGAGAAAATGTTGTAAGCTACACATGTACATTGGATTTCTTTAAATATATATTTTTTTTCAAATTAAGCATTACTTACATCTTCACGCTGTTGTGGTTGGACAACATGCAACAGAAATTGATTCAGTCTTTGATAAACCAATGCAGGAGCTGGAACATTGGCAGGAGAGGTTAGTAAGGGATTTAGCAATGAGAATTGTGGATGAAATCAAAGCTAGGTCTATGACTTATAGACATGATAACTGGTCTTCTTTGCCAGAACAAAACACTAAAGAGCCATTCATTCTCTCGTCGAGTGCAGGTGAAATGTTTCAGGTATGCGACAGTTCTTCCATTAATTCAATTAAATAATGTATACGGCCTTTTCAGATCATGTTGACTTCATTACATAATCTTGAAAGAGACTTATCAGCAAACTTATTTAATATTACTATCCGCATAGTGGCCAGTCAATTAGATGTTTTTTTTATTGATAGCTTAGTAATGAATACTAAGTTTTCAATGGGTGGAGCAGCACAATTTAAATTTGATATGCAAAGAAATCTATTTGCTTTATTTGGACAATATGTCCGACGTCCGGATCTTCTATTTAAAAAGTAAGCAAACACAATTTCTATAAATCTTTAATTCAATATATTATTTTTTCTAGAATATCTGACGCGTGTTTATTGCTAACTGCTCCTCGTGGCAATGCTTTGTTACTACATCAAACGCTGAACGAAAATAGTCCGATAGAAAATCAATTTAGGGCACTTAAAGAAATGGGTATATTATGTTTTAATCCACAAACTAGTGTAGAAGTGTTGGAGAGGAGAACGGATATTCGCGTGCACTAAATTCTAACCGATCTAGAATTTAATTTCGTAAGTTCTTGTATTTTATTGAGTATGTAAAGGACAATGGGACAAAACGGTCTTCTCATGTACTCCAGTAGTTAATATTATGGCGGCTGATTACCATTCGATGGGGAAAAAGTTATGGCGATTCTATGTGTTGAATTATGCCAACAAGTTAACAGAGACAGAGAATTAAAATCATATTTCACCTCCGTAATGCATAAACATTAAACGGGGTGGTTTGAGAAGTTATATTTTTAAAATCGTCCCATCCCCGGTTCAGCAGGAATGTGCTCCCTCCTCCCCCAAATAATTTACTGCTGACGACGCCCATGGGAAAAATAATGCAACAATTCTAAACCATACCGTTTACGAGATATCCTTCGTTCCTTAAAAGGAACGGTTTTGTGAAATTAGTGAATCACTAATAGAGTGAATTTCCGCAGTTATCGGTATCGTGCCTATACAGGGTGGCTGATTCGAAGTGTTACAAATTCAAAACACTCTATTTTTTTTATTTATAAATATTTTTTATTGAACCTAAAGAACAAAATGTTGAAAACTAATCCAAAATTCATAATTTATTTTACATATTCGATTTAGCCACCTTTGGCGCAGACTATGGCCTTAAGACGGTCAACGAATTCATCGCACGCTGCACGAATGTGGCCAATTGCCAAATATCGTTTTCTATGATGAGGCCCCATTCGCAATTGAACAAAATTTTAACAAGCAAAATGATCGAGTCTACTTGCTAGGGAGGTCATACGATAATTTTGAGCAAAGATAGGCACCAGGAAGCAAGCGCCACCGTGTGTGATATTTTGGGGCGCAGTAACTGCCAATGGTCGATCTCCACTCGTATTTTTGGACCGTGGTGTTAAGATAAACGCGAATCTTTATTTGGAAACGGTCTTGGAACATGTGTTGAAGCCCTGGACATGCAACTATTTCGGCCACATTCAGTGAACATTCCAAAAGGATTCTGCACCAGCTCACAAAGCCCGAAAAAATCAGAAATGGCTTGAAAACAAAGTTCCGCACTTCTTTTCGCACACACAATGGCCCTCGAATTCTCCAGATGCGAACCCGTTATATTATTCTATTTGGGGTATTTTAAAGGCCAAGGTTAGCACTAAAAACTACCAAAGTACGGATGCGCTCAAGACAGCGCTTCGCTGCGAATGGCAGCGTGTTCCTCAGGCCCACATTCGTGCAGCGTGCGATGAATTTGTTGACCGTATTAAGAGGCAAATTTACCAAAATGTGCAAAATAGGTCCACTTAATGACCTGTTTTCTCCGTTATTATTTGCTGAATCTATATCAAACTTTTTTTAAATGATAAGACAAAGGGTTTTATTTCCTTTAAGCGGAGCACATTTTTGAAAAAGTATTTAGTTTCTTTTTTATGATCCTTGAAAGAAAGAACCAACTCCAATTTTTGACCCACTTAATGACCAATTTTCTCGAAAACTATTTGACCAATTATAGTAATTTTTATTTCCACAGGTACGTTAAAGGGTTTTATTTCCTTTAAGCGGAGCACTTTTCCAATTTTCGACATACGAATTTCCCGAGAGTTTTCCGAATGAGTTTGGTTTTTTCAAAAAAATTTCTTCAGTTTTTTATTCTCTTTTTCGTATTTTTGGATAAATTTTCCTAATGTTTTTCATACTGTTATGAAGACTAAGGGATTGGTAACGGTTTCCGTAAAAAATCTGATTATGTTTCTTGGAAAATATTGGAAAAATTTAACAAATCGAAAGTTCTTTTTTTGCCTAATTTTCCTGAGTTATCCTATGCAAAACGGGGACCACAACCAAATTCTCGCAAATTTGGTTCAAAGAGTTGAATGTAGATGGCCATTGGCCAGAATTGCTAGAATTGGTAGAAAATACGTCAGCTGCTTTCTATGCAGTAAGTGGATATATTTTACACACACATTTTACTAGCATGCTACACTTGCTATTGTGTAGGAAAGCGCAATTTTTGCTTGTTTTCTGGGGTGATGTTATTTATTAGTTTTTTGCCGCCACAACCAGTTTAGGTAGAAGGAACTTTTGCGGGTGTGCGCGGTGATGCCGATGCCGAATTGTAGTTCTTCCTGATTATTTCAGTGCCCGAAGAAAATGAATTTCTTTTATGCTGCGGCACACTTTTTTCATTCTATATTTAGATTTGATTTTCTGAGCAGTCGTCGCAGGATTATTTTCCCTTTTTCATTTTCTGGCCAACATTTTCGTATAAAAAGCAAGTGTTTTTCTGGTCTTGAAAATTTTGTTTGGATTTGTTTTTTAACATGCACGTATTATTAAGTAAGGTGTGAATTTTTCAGTTCTAAATAAATAGTCAATGTCAACAAAAATTTTGTAATGAATATTTTATTGCAATTTCAAACAATTTCAAGTATTATTGATTTGAATGATAGTTGGGTCATTCCGCGCATCAAATAAAAATATGATTTGTCACACTCAACCATCATCTCAGATTTTGATGAGATTTTGTAATTTTTATCTATGCATAGTTATGAAAAAATACCACATTTTATCTCTTTAGCCCTATTATTATTACAATTAGGTAACTATATTTTAGAAAAAAAGTTTAATAACAATAATTTCCTACAATATTGTTGAAATTGACTATTTTTTTTACAAATGAAAAACCCGCACCTTCCTCAATAATTTGGTCACCCTGAAATAAAAAACAAATCCAAAAAAAAATTGTCAAGGCCGGAAGAACGAACGCACTTGTTTTTTCAAAAGAAAATGTTGGCCAGAAAGCGACGGCTGCCTGGGCAGATCTTGGTTTTCGAAAACCAAATCAGAATATAAAATGAAAAAGAAATACTCAGAAAGAACATCAATTCGACTTCCGCATCACCGCAGTGCATACCCCGCAAATATTCACGTTGCCTGTGGTGGCACAAGAATAATAAAAAAGATACCCCAGAAAACAAGCAAAATTTGGGCTTCAATAGCAGGCAAGTATGTGTCTGTAAAGTGTAAACCGAATATCGATCCACTGCGATGAATGAAAGCAGCTCTGTGACGTATCTCTAAACACGCTGCTGATCTGCTGGAATAACTCCGCGCGCGCTGCCGAATTTTCTTCTTTGTTTTGTCTTGTTTGCAAAGTGTCTCCACTACTGCGGTAAATTGTCCATGCTAAGAAAACGATTTCTGCTCTAGGTAAATTTGCCTCTTAAAGTGTTCTTCGACTGGCCTTTGATAAATATTTTTGTTCAAAATGATGCGTGCATATATATTTGTTTTTTTTTTTTTTTTTTTGTTGGATCGCATTGCGCATTTTGCACCCATTCCTTGTATATGGGACTACCGGGATCCGGGAAACTGTGCATTGTGCACTTCCGAGAATTTTTGTTGTCCAATCTGCAGTTGCAGCCCTTATACACGCATTTTTTGATAAGCGGCATTGTCTAAAAAGTAGAGAAATGGAAAAATAAGACGTAAATTATCACATCGTGCAATTGCAATATGAGATTAGAGAACATTGCTTTAAAGGACGAATATAAGGAAATATAAGAAAGGAGGATGAATATTTCGGAGAACGCAAGACACTGTTTTGGGAAAAGAATGTATTATAAATATTGCTCCTTCACGAGATAATTTCTAAGAAATCGATAGAATTACAGAAGCATGCTAGGAAACCATTAAATAATGATAACGGTAAAATGGACATCAATACCACTAAAAGGCTACGTGTACTAACATTAGATAACCTGTTGCCATTAATGATGCTGCCGATAATGATCGGAAAACGAAATCTGGAAGAAAAAATATATATGTAAATAAAAGCAAAATTTAAGCTCTTAAGCTAGAGCAGAAATCGTTTTCTTAGCATGGACAATTTACCGCAGTAGTGGAGACACTTTGCAAACAAGACAAAACAAAGAAGAAAATTCGGCAGCGCGCGCAGAGTTATTCCAGCAGATCAGCAGCGTGTTTAGAGATACGTCACAGAGCTGCTTTCATTCAATGGCAGTGGATCGATATTCGATTTACACTTTACAGACACATACTTGCCTGCTATTGAAGCCCAAATTTTGCTTGTTTTCTGGGGTGATCTTTTTTATTATTCTTTTGCCACCACAGGCAACGTGAATATAACATATGGTAGGAACTTTTGCGGGGTATGCACTGCGGTGATGCGGAAGTCGAATTGATGTTCTTTCTGAGTATTTCTTTTTCATTTTATATTCTGATTTGGTTTTCGAAAACCAAGATCTGCCCAGGCAGCCGTCGCTTTCTGGCCAACATTTTCTTTTGAAACAACAAGTGCGTTCGTTCTTCCGGCCTTGAAAATTTTTTTTTGGATTTGTTTTTTATTTCAGGGTGACCGAATTATTGAGGAAGGTGAGGGTTTTTCATTTGTAAAAAAAATAGTCAATTTCAACAATATTGTAGGGAATTATTGTTATTAAACTTTTTTTCTAAAATATAGTTACCTAATTGTAATAATAATAGGGCTAAAGAGATAAAATGTGGTATTTTTTCATAGCTATGCATAGATAAAAATTACAAAATCTCATCACACCTTACTCAATAATACGTGCATCCTAAAAAACAAATCCAAACAAAATTTTCAAGACCAGAAAAACACTTGCTTTTTTATACGAAAATGTTGGCCAGAAAATGAAAAAGGGAAAATAATCCTGCGACGACTGCTCAGAAAATCAAATCTAAATATAGAATGAAAAAAGTGTGCCGCAGTACAAAAGAAATTCATTTTCTTGTCGGCACTGAAATAATCAGGAAGAACTACAATTCGGCATCGGCATCACCGCGCACACCCGCAAAAGTTCCTTCTACCTAAACTGGTTGTGGCGGCAAAACAAAAAATAAATAAATAACATCACCCCAGAAAACAAGCAAAAATTGCGCTTTCCTACACAATAGCAAGTGTAGCATGCTATTAAGATGTGTGTGTAAAAATATCCACTTACTGCATCGAAAGCAGCTGACGTATTTTCTACCAATTCTAGCAATTCTGGCCAATGGCCATCTACATTCAACTCTTTGAACCAAATTTGCGAGAATTTGGTTGTGGTCCCCGTTTTGCATAGGATAACTCAAGAAAATTAGGCAAAAAAAGCACTTTCAATTTGTTAAATTTTTCCAATATTTTCCATGAAACATAATCAGATTTTTTACGGAAACCGTTACCAATCCCTTAATCTTCATAACAATATGAAAAACATTAGGAAAATTTATCGAAAAATACGAAAAAAAGAATAAAAAACTATAGAAAAATTTTTGGAAAAACTAATCTCATTCGGAAAATTCTAGGGCAATTCCTAGGTCGAAAATTGGAAAAGTGCTCCACTTAAAGGAGATAAAACCCTTTGTCTTATCATTTAAAAAAAGTTTGATATAGATTCGACAAATAATAACGGAGAAAACAGGTCATTAAGTGGACCTATTTTGCACGTTTTGGTAAATTTGCCTCTTAAGGCTAAAGTCTGCGCCAAAGGTGGCTAAATCGAAAATGTGAAATAAATTATGAATTTTGGGTTAGTTTTCAACATTTTGTTCTTTGGGTTCAATAAAAAATATTTATAAATAAAAAAAAATAGAGCGTTTTGAATTTGTAACACTTCGAATCAGCCACCCTGTATATCCAATCTCAGGCGAACTTCAGCAATTAGAACCGCTATAACTTTTTTCCTCATCGAATTGAAATGAGTTGCCATATTAACTATTGGAGTACATTATAAGAGCTATCGAATGACATAATGTCTCGTCCTTGGTGGTTCTTGGACCAGCTCTCACATATACAATAATGCCCATTCTCCTTTGTTTGTAAATTACGTAATAACTGTACGTTTGCATTTTATTTACTTTTAGAAGAAATTTTATGTTATTTGGAAAATAAAACTTGTTTAATTCCATGTAGGCCAAGAAAAATAAACTTTTGCTTTCGAAAAACTGGTGGAGTTCTGGAAACTGTTTTAATCTTTGAAATAGGTCTCAGATATGTATATCCTAAGTTAGCCCCAATTTCCAAATGGAGCTTTAGCTGGTATGGACCAAAATCTTCCAAATTTTTGGACTTTTTTCGGTTTTTCGCTTATATCTTCTAAAATACCAATCTTTAGAAAAATTGCTTCAAATGAAAGTTGTAGAGCATCAAATTCTACGTGTAATGACACCAAACACGAATATTTTGCACCACTCGCTATCAAAGTACAGTAGGCCAAAGGTGGACCAATTGTCCTTTTTGACGAAAAATTTCTACCGAATTGTATACGTATACGTATACAGGGTGTTTAAAAACAACACGGCAATATTTAAGGGGGTGATTTCTGAGTTCATTTCATGAAAAAAAAGTTCATATAAACATAGGTCCGGAAATGCATGGTTTCCAAGATACAGGGTGTTAAACTTTTTTTAAAATATCGGTTTTTTAACAATATCTGAAATATCTTTTGTCCAATTTTTTTGAAATTTTGCAGCATTGCTCGCAGTAATAAGGAGCTCATTTCACCTTAACTAGACTAAGGTTATTAAGTTCAGTGGCATACGTGGGGGCACCTTAATCAATATTATTGACAAAAAATGTGTACGCCACAGACTTTTTTCTAATTATGATATTTTTTTTAGATAAAGCAAGCAAAAATACAAATTTTTGTTCTCTTGAATTTTTGACGTATCTTCCTTCATTTTCGAGATAAAACGCAAAAACCATTTGATTGCATGTCTTTTTACCATACGAAAATAGTTATGAAATGAACTCGAAATCATCCCCTGAAATATTGCCGTGTTGTTTTTAAACACCCTGTATATGCCATGTGTGGACGTCTTTTCAAACGATTGCAAATTATGTGGAATGATTGCTTGAATGAATTGTTAATATTTGTCTCCGTTTTTGTTGTATGTGAATTTGAGTCCAAATTTGAATGAATACGACAAATCAATGACAAATCAATTTGCACAGTTTGGACACTATTGGACACAATTTTGGACGTTCACAAAAATTCGACAAATCCTAATTAATTTGCAAATGTATTCCTGCAAATGTAGAAATACGTTGCGCGATATTTGAGATTGATTTTCAAAGAAAAGGAAAATGGAAGAGAAAACTGTAATTACAGTTGCTGCTGGATTTATTTTATTGTTTAAATTAGTTCAGAAAAAAAAGAACAGGAGAAAATGGATAAAAAAATTATTCAAAAATCGCATTTTGCGCAGCTCCGAAGTTCTATTTCGTGACCTCCAGGATGACGGAGAAGTCCTATTTCGACATTTTTCTCGAATGTCTACTCAGGACTTCAGGAATTCGCTGAATATTTTTCTGGACCAGGAGCAGTAGAGTGCCAAAATTTGTACTCATGAACCTAATACCTGTTTTAATACCTAAACTGATCCTATTTCCTCCAGCAATCCTTTTTTAAAGTGGGGTTTTTATAATTTGCAAGAGTTCGATCCCACAAAATTAGCCTGTTCTTGTATTCCACTATCAATTGGAAAACAGATTCGACAGTCCATTCCATTGTGACTAAAAAAGGCACAAATTTTGTTTTACACCTATAATTGATGAAAAATACTCCTTCCCCTTACCTTTTATTCAAAGAATTTATTAACCAAAAAGTTATTTATTTTATTATTATTTAAATAAAATCAACACGTCTATTCGTTTGAATATATTTTCGGTCATGAAGCGAAAATAGACAACAAACACAAATATGGGCAAATTCAAATTCCCAAACGTCCAGACTTTTCAAATGTATGTGAGCGAAATGTGGCAAATAAGTCACAAATTTGTCCCCCTTCAAACGAGTACAAAAACGAGTAGACAAAAAAAAATTACATTTTTGAAGTCAAATTTGCAACACATTTGTTTGCGTTTGATTCGTGCAATGTGGACCTGGCATAAAATGACACTAAACAAGATTTTTTTGGAATCACCTGCTACCAAAGTACAGTAGGGCACATTTTGAGTCAACTTTCCACATTTACGAAAAACTTTAGTTTCAACGTCAGTTTTCCTCAAATATCTTCAAAAATTACCCGTTTATCAAGAAAGTATCCCATATAAAAGTTGTAGAAAATTAAATTCTCCTACAAATGAGACAAAGAACGAATATTTTGGACCACCAACTACCAAACTACAGCATGTCAACATTTACTGGTATTAGTTGAAGAGAAGAAATGGAGCAGTACCAATCGATCTACGATCCTGAAATTTGGATCTAGACAATTCTTAACGCGGTAATTTCGAATAAAATCATAAATCATGAGATTTACGTATACAACTCGGTAGAAAATTTGCGTCAAAAAGGACAATTGGTCAAACTTTGGCCTCCTGTACTTTGGTAGCGAGTGGTGCAAAATATTCGTGTTTGGTGTCATTACACGTATAATTTGATGCTCTACAACTTTCATTTGAAGCAATTTTTCTAAAGATTGGTATTTTAGAAGATATAAGCGAAAAACCGAAAAAAGTCCGAAAATTTGGAAGATTGGCCCAAACCAGCTAAAGCTCCTTTCGGAAATTGGGGCTAACTTAGTATATACATATATGAGACGGAGACCTATTTCAAAGATTAAAACAGTTTCCAGACCTCCACCAGTTATTCTAGAGCACACCCTTTTCTGAAGCCAATTTGCTTGGCCTAATGACTAATTGATAGGAAGGTAATATTGCTTTTATTCATTAAATGCTAATTAAAAATGTAAAACAATTTTATTAAAACATACAGTTAATGAATTCGTATTATAAGTAAATACAAGTCTTCACTTTTAAGCTGTTCACAGTAAATTATACAAATAAGTTACAAAATCTCATATTTATAGTATGAACATAAAAAATGGTTACGTAATCCTTTACACATCATCTACGTAATGTCCTTGAACAACTGAGGAATGATGATATCGTCGTCGAGAGGAGAAGTCTTCATTTTCATCATTTAATTGTGCTGAGGTAACATTAACACCAGGGCATGAAGGTGTAACTACCACTTGCTCGTAGTCGGTAACACGTTTTCTATTAAAGATATCAATTTATTCGATTTATTTATTTTTGTTTCTACTTACCCAAAACATCGAAATATAATATTCTTTAACCACAGGAAAAAGCGAAACTCCGATGTTAAACCAGGTTTTACAGCAGGGTTTGCAGTGCCCACATAAAACCAAACCAGAAAAACAATCGCAATGCATGCTAGTGCATAGTACCAGTTCACCAACAGCATAACAAGCACTTTTACACAAGCCTAACAATAAAATATTATTTCAAAATGAGTAAATTAGTTTAATTTTTTTACGCCAAGTAGAGATGCCCATCGATTACAAAATCCAGAATACCAATTTTTAGTTTTTGAGTGAATCGGATGCCGGATTGGAACTATTGGCTCGACATCAGTGGTAGTGCTGATTGTGGCAGCCTCTATTGAATTTGTACTGCTTCTACCATTACGGAAAATAACTTCATCGATGTCATTAGTATTATGAGTAGATCTATTTGCATCAGTCTCACTATCATTGTTTCTTAAAGGCACTTCATGTGGTGAGTTATGATGGGAATGGAATGGACTCTATGATTGAAATAAGTCTTGAATATATTTAATTTTATTTTTAATTAAATACCTGTAAACTCTTATGTCTTGTTCGTTCTGGGAACAATTGATCTAAATCATTATAGTTTTGAACGGCGCCGTAGCGACGGCTTTCATAGGAAGGACTCTGAGCTTGAATACGAAAACGTTCTTCTCTACGTTCTTGAATATCAAATGTTTGAGCCAGTGCAAAGTAGGAGTAATCTATACATGCATATGTGAGCAAAAATGGCATCGTGACAATGGGTGCAAGAAAATTTATGTCACCAACGATTATAAATGTTATCGTAACTGTGGCTACAACAGCCATTGAGTAAAGCGGAACTTTATTGGGTCCTCTCTGAAAAATGAAAAAGCAGTGTTATTACGGTTTATATGGGTTAGTACGTAATACGTATGTCACAAGTCCACACTGAAGGATAATCAACAACACTGAACACACCCCTTTTCCTAATATATCAATTCCAGGGATAGCACTTTCGTTAGCAATGCTTTGCAAAACTCGTGGAGTTCCGTACATAGCTCCCAAAACGGAAGACATACTTGATACATAAATTCCAGCCAGTAAAAGAAATTGTATTGCCGAAACCTTCACAGCAATCATAAAGTCCGTTAACAAAGTGTGCCTTTGACATGTCGCACCAAGGAATAGTATAAAAACTAGATACAGAAACGTTCTGAAAGTGGCAAACAGATATTTATATTCATTCTTAATGAGCTGAAAGCCTATCTTACGAAGTTCCAAACGCTGCTAAGGTACCATTCGGAATATCAGTGGATGGAGCGCGCAAGTCTCCACTCATATTTATTCCAGACAACACTCCTGTTACCGTCGGAAAAAAAACTCCAAAAATAGTAAACCATGTGTAACCATCCTGGTAGTTTTGCCAAAGATTATTACCTATATTGTCACTTATCCAACCATCAAATCCATTGGCTATCAAGAAAATGTACGTTTGAAATTATTTTTCTGAGTTTTCCACTTACCAGAATCTTCTCCAATGAAGCTGCCAACCATAAAGTCCAGTGCCGATAAGAGAAGAACAATCAACAATGCAAATTGAAGCTTAATAACCCATTTAACGCCAGCAACATTTATTACACCCAATAACAATACTGCAGCTGTCGCAAATCCTTTTATTGCCCACTTATTTCCTTCTAATCCAACCAGTCCAGCCATAGATTCCCCAAAACCAAGTACATTTAGAGCACAACCTACAGCTTGGCCAAAACAATAAAGTAATCCCAAAGAACCTCCAAAACGGGAGCCAAGAGTATGCGCAATTAGAAAGTAGACTCCGCCACTTTCAATACGACATCGTTCACATATACCAACTGCTGATAGTACTGATATCAGAGCTATGGAAACTGTGCAGAACACAATTAAAACACTGTGAATAACTCCAGCTTGGGCCACCATCCATCCAGAACGAAGGAATACAATTACTCCGAATACATTGATTAGACAAGAGGTGAAAACTCCATCCCAAGTGCCAAATAAAACAGGCTGTGAGATGAAGAAGTGTGAGCGCCACCTAAAATTATGTAAGTTTATGTGAACTAAAATATTAAATCAGAAATAGGGCATTAAAATCAAGAGTTCGCAATTAAGTAGAGAAGCTGCTTAGTACTTTGAAAATACAACATAAAACTTGCCAAGGTTTATCTCCTTGGACATCAGCAAATATTTCATTGACCCCAGCAGCCTGATGGCCTCCTGCAGCATATTCATATTCATTTCCTAAATCTACGAATCCTCCAGAATTTCCACGGTGTATGGTTCTGTGCACAGTTGGTTCCTCGTCATCTCCCAAGCCATATCTAAAATTCCATTTAGCAACGTGATCTGTAAACAAACTGTAATCAACCATGTACCTATTCCAGTCGATATTTGCGCGCTGATAACTGGGCCTTGAATCTTCATTCATTATTAAATTATGTTTATGTTACAATTTATGAAAAGTTTCTGTGTTAATGTTTACGTATCGAAACACCTAACAAGAGATATCATCTCAGCACAACACTTGTACACTAGATTTTTATACTTCATAGAAAATTTATCATAAACTATTTAAAAGGATATGATAATTTATTTTATTGTTGTAATTCCGTTACAGCAAATTTATCTGTCGAGATCGGAATAACCAAAAGCAGAACTCAGAAGCCAACAGCCTGACGTAAGCATTGTCGAGCAGATTAGTGCGAGTTTTTGATAGTTTTCACATGAGATTCGTGCGCAACTCAATGCGAATTCACTATATCTCAATTGCAATGGATGCGGGTTTAAAAAATAAAATAAAATAAATGATCAGCGTTGAAAATTTTTGGTTTTTTTATATTTAAATTTCTCCCTCCTCATATTCTAATTGTAAGATTTTTAATGCCTGCACTTAATGTATATTACACACCTAGTATTAATTTTTTTATTAAAACTCTTCTTTTATATGGGACCAAATATTTTATTATAGTTACAACTTTATAAGTAGGTAGGTGTATGTATGAATGATAAAATAAAATTTCGAAATGCATTTTTCAATTAATTTTCAGTACATCAACGCCTAGTAAAGGTCCAAACCTCCAGCGAACTTACTTAAATCAAGTTAAATCATAAATGATGCCGTTTTGTTTTTGTAAATTAGTAGTTTCAAAAATTAAGATTAGTAAATTTTATTCATCTATATTAACTTCGCGAAAACTTGCGTCCTTGAGTTTTTGTTAATGGCAAGTCTTGTAAATGCTAATTAACCCTCTTCTAGTTATCCAATAGAGCTAAAAATTTGCTGATATGCCTGATATACACTCGTAGCACAGATATTATATTGTATATATATTATTATCTGTGTTCGTAGTCAGTGACGGTGACAATGCACTACTACACACTAGTGGCCGTAATTTTGAAGATATTGAAACCAAATTTTATTGTTATTTCTAGGGTTAATAACTTGGTTAAGTTCGTTAATGAGCAAAATCATCTCAAGGGGGTGGCCGGAGGAGGAGATTGAAAAATTTAAAAAAATTATATCTTGGCCCCTATGGAGTTTAGAGAAAAATTTTATTTGCATAAATTAGAGTTTCACTATGAAGTTTACGGTAACATCACCGATTTAGAGGTTGTGGTGCTGCGAGTGGGAGTGAAATTCAAATTTTTAGAACCACGTCTTGTGGGGTATGAAGAGTAGTTTGTAAATACATAACTACATAGTTTCTCGATTTTGAAAAAAAGTTACCCCAAAAAATGCAATCAAAAACAGTTCGCCTGTAAGGCCGAAAGGGAATTTAAGATATAGGTCTGTCTGTCTCTTCGCGTACTTTGTGCTTGACTTCATTTTTCGATGGGATGCATTACAATGTTTGAGGGTACGCACTACGCGTACACTGGAATACACCTAATATATCACTACAATTTATACCCTAACGTGAAAAAGTTTTGTGAAATATAATCATTAACATATTAGATACACATATTATATATTTTCACAATGAATATGAACAACGTACTTTTCCTTAAATTTATTGTTCTACAGAAATTTATACATAACAAATTACAATTAAAATTACACTCCTTTTCTATATTTTTCCCCATGTGTGAATTCAGTCATGGGTTTTCCTGATACACCACAAGTACCAATTCCCACACGACCATTTACGTTTTCTGGAGATGCAAAAATACTTTTAACTTTCATTCCTGGCTTTTTCGAATTCTTTTGAGTAAAATTTATCCATTTATTCTTGTCTTGCTCTCTTTCTTCTTCCAACTCCTTAAAACGTTGAAGTTTCTTTTGTTTTCTGCGTTTCAAGTACTCTTTTTGATTAGGTCTGTGGCGTCTGGAAGAAGTTAAAGTTAAATTTAAAGTAATGAAATGGAAATGTATCCTATTGTACTTGGTTGAAGGAAACACTTCATTGCGGATAACGCGCTCTTTAAGCTCTTTTATAGTGGTTGTTGATCTATTCTGGTAAGCGTCGAAAATGACACTAACCTCACCTTCAGCTGTGATCCCCTCGATTGTTGCATCATAGTACTGCCCGTCTTCTGTCCATTTTGCTTGGCACTTATCACCGATTTTCCATACTCGCGCTGGAGCCACTAGCTTTTCGGCGGCAATCAGCGCAGCTTCTATCTCATCATATACTGATGTTGCAGTAGCTGGCTCAATGTAAGAGGACTTTTTTTGTTCTTCTAATTGAGTTTTTATTAAATCTCGCGTCAAATCAATAACTTCTTCCAAATCCTTCTTCAGTTTTAATAATTCAATATTCTCCGGATCGGTCAACAATGCCGCCTCAACCTGTCAACAACATGCAGTGTTCACCAAGAGTGAAAAGAAAAGAAATTATATAATTACCTGCTGCAGCTGAAGCTTATAGTTTTGCAAATCATCTGCCATTTCCGAAATAATTGATGATATATCCGAATTGCTAAATCCTAGAAAACACTACAAATTAAAATGAAGTCAAACTCTGAATGTGAATGACATCTGTGTTGTGTTGTCGCACTCGCTTCAAACAGTTGTCATAAAAGAGGTAGTGTTCATATCGAACAACAAAATTTTTTGTTATATAGAAAATTATGCTACAAATTATAGTAAATAATATAAAATCATGTTTCCATTTTTAATTGGAAATAGATTCCATTTATTAGTATAGGCTTAGTTAAAAGGTCTATTCGCGTAATTTTTTGCCTGCAAGTTCCTGAAAGGCCCTTTTTCTGGTGGTGGGGATAAGATTACTGAAAGTACGCGAACAGCGTCCAGCAATATTTGGAAAAAGCAGAAGAAGACTATTTACTGAAAAAGTTCTGCCAAATATTTAATCATAATCCGTATTTATAAAAATTGTTACGAAAAAATTTCAAAATGAAACATTGAGTAAGCAAAATCAAAATTTTTGTATAAAAACGTTTCAGGCTTATATGGCAAACCTAAGATGGAGTTATGCTCATCTTCGAACTTAACCTTCCAATTTTAATGTAATATTATTGTACCAAATTTCAAGTCTCTATAACTTCAAGCATTTCGAGTTATCGTCTGGACAAACAGACGGACATGCATAAAATGGTTTCTTTTCACTTCCCAATCATGAATATACAGGGTGTTTTGAGGGGGGTTGCAGATATTTTGCATATGGATAGGGGGGGGTCATTGTGAATATTTTGAGCCATATATGCTTTAGTCCAAAGTCGCATGGTTTTTGAGATATTCGCAAAATTCCGATTTTCTGCTAAACAGGGTGTTATAGCGGTTAACAGCCAATAATGCATCTAATTAGAGTTTTTTGTCGGACTTATTTGTATTTTTTTGTTGTGCTAGGAAATAGTCCACCGAAAAAAAATGTTACCGCAGCGATCAAGGTGCATAATAAAAAAATAAAGGCAAAATAATACCAAAGAAAATAGTTTTTCACATCAGTGTTGCAAGTTCCGTTATCTGTAACAAAGAAACTACCCAGTGTATCACCCTTCAAATAACTTAAAAGCATCCTCAATTTGTATCCTTTCCAATGATGTTTATCATACTCCACCAGTTACTTTCGTTTTCCCAGAAAGTGATTTTTGAATAGATGAGCCTAACTAATTTATAAAAATAATCAAAACTTAAACTAAGCTTAAGTTTCTCGTATTTGAGCGGTCGATTTTTGCTTACGTTTCTGGAGCCCTAGTTCCACTTCCATTAGCACGTCCGTACATAAAAATTATATCTGCGTTTTCAAAACTCGTAAACGCAGTCATCCCAATTTTCAAAAAGTTCACAAAAACCAAAAGCAAAAAAATAATCATTGTAAAAAGGGTTCAACACTAATTTAAACAGAACTTCCAAATAAAGAAAGAACTTGGAATTGGAAACATGAATGAAATAGACAGTATTAGCAATTAATATCAACACGTGCTGGATAATAATTGTTTTGTGTTACGCCTGGCTTGCACAAGCCGAGACACTTATCCAAAAATTGACCGCTCGACTCAAATACTCGACTAGAAATTCTCCTTGTGTAAAGCAAGCTTAAGTTTTGATTATTTTTCAAAAAAAGATAGGCTCGTCCATTCAAAATTCGTTTTCTGAGAAAACGCAGGCAGCTGGTGAAGTATTATAAACATCATTGGAAAGGATACAAATTAAGGATATTTTTAAGTTATTTGAAGGGTGATACACTGGGTAGTTTCTTTGTTACAGATAACGGAACTTACAAGACTGATGTGAAAAAATACTTTCTGTGATATTATTTTGCCTTTATTTTTTTATTTTCGACCTTGTACGCTGCGGTAACATTTTTTTTCGGTGGACTGTTTCATAGCACACCAAAAAACACAAATAAGTACTACAAAAAACTCTAATTAGATGCATTATTGGCTGTTAACCGCTATAACACCCCTGTTTAGTAGAAAATCGAAATTTTGCGAATATCTCAAAAACCATGCGACTTTGGACTATAACATATGTTGCTCAAAATACTCACAATGACCCCCCCTATCCATATGCAAAATATCTGCAACCTCCCTCAAAACACCCTGTATAGTTCTTTTTTCTGCCACGATTATTTCTTGGCGTTGCAGACGTTCACTCAAAAATTAATATAAAGGGTATCAAAATTTAGGGTATCTAGAGTATAAAAATACGATATAGTGGCATAATTACATGGAATGGCAATTTTTCATTATTTTATTGATATGCGTTACAGAAATAATGCATATAAAAAAAACATAGAAAATATAGCAGATAGTCAAAAAATAGAAACAGCAATCATTATTTGTCTCTTTTCCTCACGTAAGTGTTGGATAAATTTCTCAAGAGAATAGCTTTTTTTTGTCAAGTTTTGTTGTCAGTTCATCTTCGTTTTTTCTGTCATTCGAAAACACTGGTACCCTGCTTCTGAGTATAGTCAAAATTAAACTACGAGATAGTTAACTACGGGAGTTTTCGCAAAATAGTTATGCTCATAGTTATGTTATACTAAACCACGTAGTTTTTGAACGACCAAAGTTTACTATAGTTGACTATACTCAACTATAGTTTAGTTTTTGAACGTGCTCCAAATAGTTATGTGGTAGTATACCGCGGTGTTTTTGAACGACCAATGTGTATTATAGTTGACTATAGTAAGGTTTTTGAACGCGCTCTAGATATTATGCTTTGGCTATACCTTGTATCCTAGGTACCGAATAATATAGTCATATAGTCAATAGTGTGTTCTTCTGACCGGCGAAGTGTGTGAGGTGCAAACAAACAAATTAATATTTCAGTATAATCTCGATAAAAGAAAACATCCGCATATTTGATTAAAATAACATAGAAATTACCTAATTGATAAAACGATAACATTTTCAGCGTCCATTATGGAAATAAATGAAAGTACAAATAATTTGCTTACTAAATCTTCGTCAACTCGAAACTTAGATGAAATAATAGATTTAAATACATCTTCTGAAATAGAGGACGTATTAGAAAAAACCGTAAAGTGCGTACCGGTTGAAATAACTGTAAGCGCTGGGGACAAGCCTGTTACAAAGGCTGAGGAAAAAACTGAAAAAAACATAGCTACAAAAATTGTTGAAAATGCTGCTAAAATTGATGGATTAGCTGAAAGAAATACAGGAGACGGCAGAAAGCATAAATCTGATGAATTTCAAATTAATCGTGACGATGATGAACATCTTTTGGCATCGATTGAAATAAGAAGTGACAATCTGGCACCGAATGAGAAAAGGATGGACGACAGCTTTGAGAAACTTGAACTGAAAGCCAAATCTTGCACTGACATCAATGAGGATGGTGGGCAGGAGAAAATGGATGTAAGCGAAACCAAATTGCAGGGTAAAGAAGAGAATAGTTCTAATGAAACCGAACAGAATGAATTAAGTATTTCGGCTAATTTACAACACGGCTATATGAACAACATCATCAAGGAGAAAATAAAAAAAATAATGGATGAGGAGGAATCTATTTTCTACAACAAAGAGTGCGTAAATTACTTGTGCAGCAAACAGTCCACGAGTTTCTATAGCGCTCCAAATTTTACATTGAACTTCTTTAGTGTATCAAAGAAGAAAAAAACCCAATTCGTATGCGACGAGTGCTATGAAATATCTATTAAAAATTACGAAGTGAGTGCATAGAAGACAAAAAAGTTGTTATTTATAATTCCTACTTTCAGAAACTTTGTGGAGCATTGTCGGACCATCAGCCACTTCTGTTCCAAAATTTTAAATCGAAGGAAGACTACGTGGAGATATTGGATAGCAGCGACGAAGACGACGACAAATCGGAAATTGCTCGGAACAAAGGTTGTTTTTTTATCTAGTTTGGTTTTAAATACGAAATTTTTTAGTTATTGTAATTGTTGTTAAATGCGTAATGTTGAAGATTTATTTACATCGCATGGGTATTCAATTACAATTTCAATTGTAAAGGCCAGTCTCCTTTTGAAGATCAAAATGACAGACCCAACATTAGTAAATTCAAGATAACGAATCGAATATGGCGAACAAAATTCAACGATTTGTAAATTCTATTTTGAAGTAATGATTTGGAATCTACTATTAAACTTGGAAATTCAAAGTGCCAGACATAATATGGTAACCGAGTTTTCTATAAATTTAAGAAAAATTACTGAAATTAGGAAATTCGATGACTAATTTTGAGTCTTAAATTCAACTTGACGGATCTATGGTGTTAAATATTTAATATGCAAGTAATTTTCGTGAAAATGCATACGCTTCGCACATTAAAGTCTTAATAGTCGCAATTTGTAAGAAACGATGTGACAGAATTTTCAAAATCCGTTCATTGGTTCCGTAAAACAAATTCCGTTATCAGTGTTTTTAATATATGGATGTTTCGATCATATCGATATAGGTACCTGTATATATTATAATTTCATTGCACCGGGTGAAACCGGGTAACCCAGATAGTTATCCAAATGAATTACAAGAGTTACATTTAATTTACAGAAACAGGTGACTTTTCCAACGAAACAATCAGTTTCCTACAAGAAAATCTTGAAAACTGTTTTCTCAATACCTTGAAATCTGGAAGCTTCCTGGATCAAATAAACTGGACTGATACCATACTCAAGAATAAGATAAAAAATTTAGAGAGTAATTGCATATATTATTCACTGTTATATATTACGATTCAATATTATAACTTGTAGTGGATGGGAAAATGTTAACAGAAGATTTGCAAAAACTGCAAAAAAAAGCAGATCGGATGCACACGGATTTGTATAATAGTGCGAAAATTCAACTAAGGGAGTTACAACCTTTTGATTTGAATACAGGACGAGCTTATCAAACGGAGGATGAAAACATGGTACGTTTATTATTATTATTATTATTAGTAATTTAATTAATGGTAGGTTTACTTCTCTAGTTTAGTTACTGGGTTTTAATGTTTGGTTTTTCCCGGATTCAACCCCCTGATCCTCTCCCCTTATAAAAATTGTGTGAATCTCATTGACTTACAGTTTTTATGCGTCCTAAAGCCGCGGACATTTTATAATTTATAATATCATTTGCTCTCTGGCAACATTGAATGTTCCACGCTCTGGCAGCTGATTTCTTTCAATATCAATCGCCGAAACCTTTCATCCGCAGCCCTCTTTCATCTTTAATTCCATTGTATTAATTCGTATTACAGCCGTTTCGACCTCAACCAGAATGCTCCGCAAGGTCATTTCCTGAGTTTCCCATTCTTAAATGAAGATCCTCTACTCACGTTCTTCGTAGTGCTCTGTTTCATTTTTTAACGCCCATATTTGTGAATTGTTTGTGCTTGAGACGGATATTGTTATGTTTTGTTTGTTTATCTTAGCTTAAAGAATAAATAAATATGTATAGACTAATTTTTCAAACAGTTGCCACCTGTAGGGAAATTGACTTTTCCCCCAATTGAATTAAATGGATCCTATTATGCTGCGAAAAGCAAGACTATAGCTAGTTGGCAGTCTTGTACATTCATTGGAACCGTTGATGTCAATTCAACCTCTACACAAAAGAAGGTCTTATACTACAAGGTCAAATTCAACAAAATACACCCAATTAAATGTGTTCCATTAAATCATATGGCTTACGGGGATCCGCCATCAGTACGACTTCTAATTGGTTGTTTTTGAAGGTTTTTTTTTTCAAGTGCCCTTGTAAAATGTTTATTTTAGGAACACGAGTTATTGCCCTGTTTGATGGTTCCACATTGTGCCATAATAAGGATAACAGTAACTTTAAAAGTGCATTTTATCCAGGAGTTATAGCAGAGCCTTTGCAAGCATACAATAAAAATAGGTATGTCAAGCAAATAATAGAGATTTTGATGTATGCATTTAAATATATTTCGGAAGATATCTGGTATTCTTTGATGATGGGTATGCGCAATATGTGTACCATAAGGACATCCGAGTAGTTTGTAAAGCATCGACGAATGTGTGGGATGATGTTCATTCAACATCAAGGGAATTCATTAAAAACTATTTGATACAATATCAAAAACATAGACCTATGGTTCAAGTGAAGAAAGGTCATAGTATGGTGACTGAATCGAATGGTAATAATCTTAAATATTTCTTTTGTAAAAAATATGACCAATTTTTGTTTTAGGTAAATGGATTTCTGCCAAGGTGGTTGAAGTTGACGCGAGTTTAGTTTTAATGCAATTTGATAAGTTGAATAGATCCGAATGGATTTATCGCGGATCCACTAGACTCGCTCCATTGTTCAAAGAACGACAGACAAAAAGAGTTGTACAATTATCTCAATTGCATAGAGTATAAAATTTTAAAATGAAAATATTCCAATTTACAGTTAAAAATTGTTTTCAGCGTAATGAACCTTACATTCAATACATGCAGGACGAGGATTCCTCAAGATTGAATATACCGGAGAATTCAAATCGTGCTGTTGCTAAGAAAAGTGTTAGTAAGCCGCAGGCATCTGCACCTGTACGACATTTGAACAACTCTACAATATTTGTCGAAGATGAACATGATCCTAAGGGAAAAGTACATTTTCGAAAGTTAATGAATATAATTTATAAGCATTCCTTCGATTTAGGTTGTATTTTACACGGCGAAGAAAAGTATGCCACCGAAACCATTTATTCCACATGACTGCAATCCACAATGTCCGTACATTATTAGTCACAATTTGAAGAATTACGGTGCGTTGGTGAAACCAATGTTGTCTGGATGGGAGAGACAATTGTTCAAAAGCAGGTTGAGGAAGTTCGTTGTTTATAGAGCTCCTTGCGGTCGTCGGATTAGAACTATGAATGAACTTCACCGGTACTTAGTGGTCACTGATAATGTTCTTAATGTGGACAATTTCGACTTTGATATCAATGTACATTGCTTGGCGGAGTACATGATTGTTGGCAACATTGTACAGAAACATGTAAGATAATTTTAATGTGATTTCTGTTTTGCAATTGAAACTACTTTTTCTTACGATTATAGGACATATCCGAAAAGAAGGAAAACATGATTATTCCTTGTATTAATTATTATGACAACACCATGCCAAATGAGTGTCAGTATTCTACCAAACGTATCCCAACAGAAGGTGTTTATTTAAACCTCGATCCTGAGTTCTTGGCAGGTTGCGACTGTGAAGATGACTGTTCAGTAAGCCATTTTTGATTTCAAAAGTAGAAATATTATTAATTCAAATTGTTTTAGAATAAGGAAAAATGTAGCTGCTGGAAGCTTACTTTGGCCGGAGCCAAATTTGGAAATATTCCCCCAGAAAATTTCGGTTATCAATATAAAAGACTGCCTGAGCCAGCACCAACTGGAATTTACGAATGCAATGTAAAGTGAGTATTCACAAAAAATGTGTTTGAGCAAAGATCAACTTATCATCACTATTTAGCTGTAAATGTTCTAAGAAATGTCTCAACCGGGTGGTGCAACAACCCTTACAAGTAAAACTGCAAGTGTTCAAAACTTCAAATCGAGGATGGGGATTGCGATGTTTAAATGATGTCCCGAAAGGAAGTTTCATATGCGTGTATGCTGGGGAACTTCTCACTGATCGTACAGCAAATGAGGTAGCTTTGAATTGAATATCTTTATTTTGATATCTTTCATTGAGTATTTTTATAGGGAGGTGCTAATGCAGGAGATGAATATTTTGCAGAATTAGATTATATAGAAGTTGTGGAACGGCTTAAAGAGGGATATGAATCTGATGTCGTCGAAGATGTTGAAGAAAGTGAGGAGGAGTATGAGGCAAGAAAAAAATAACTATTTAATATTAATTTAAAAATACTAAGTATTAAGTATTAAATTCTAAAATCGTATTTGAAAGCTTTTCTAATTATACCCTAGATGTAGGGTATATTAGTTTAGAGCGAACGTTTGCAACGCCAAGAAATAATCGTCACAGAAAAGAAAGAAAGATATATTCATGATTGGCAAGTGAAAAGAAACCGTTTTATGCATGTCCGTCTGTTTGTCTGTCTGTGTGTCTGTCTGTCTGTCTGTTCAGACGATAACTCAAGAACGCTTGTAGCTAGAGACTTGTAATTTGGTACAATAATATTTGATTAAAATTGCAAGGTCAAGTTCGAAGATGAGCAAAATCGGGCAACTCCTTCTTTTTCTACATCTAGGGTTTCACGTAATTGGTGTGACCAATTATTACTTCCTTACTAGTTTTTCTTAAACCTTGTTACACATTTCAAGTTATATAGTATATGGTATTAAATAATTACCTAATTAGTATTATTATTTCTTCCTTATAGGAACCAGCCCTGGAAAATGATTCTGACGAAGATTACCATTCTACAGCATCGATCTCTAAAAACGCTTCTATAAATACTCGCCTACGAACTCGGAAAAGGACAAAGGACGGTAGCGAAAATAGCAAAAACACAAAACACCATGATGATGATGAAGATTGTGAGAGACAGTTCCTTAATTTCGAGCCCAATACTAACCCGGATAGTGCAGAGAATCCACACAACAAAATAGTGTATGTATATAGTTGGTATATTGCATTTTAGTTGAGTTAGTTTTGGGTTTAATATTATAGCGGCACTAGGCAATTATTTGGAAAAAACGAAAGTTGCTACGTTATGGATGCTAAAAAAGTGGGGAATATTGGACGATATTTTAATGTAAGTAATCATACTAATATGCATTTAGAATTGAGAACATTGTAATAATTTCAGCATTCCTGCTCGCCAAACTTGTTTGTTCAGAACGTGTTTGTCGACACACATGATCTCCGATTTCCTTGGGTAGCTTTTTTTGCGCTGCAAACAATCCGATCTGGCACAGAACTAACATGGAACTATAATTACGAAATGGGTGTCGTGCCTGGCAAGGTTTTGTATTGCGAATGCGGAGCTAGCAATTGTCGTGGTCGTTTGCTCTAAACAACTTAAATTTTAACTTCATTTCCAATTGATCAACAGTTCCGCTATGAAACATGTTTTATATAATAATCTATATAAATCTATATAAATAAAAATGTAAATGCTCGTTTGTTCCCAACCCCTAATCTCCAAAGTTCTTCACCGTTTGCTTCAAAATTTTGACACAACGTTGCATTCACATATACGGTCAGGTTTTTATATACTTTTTATATTTGTGGAGAGTGGCGGTGGTAGCCATCTCCCCTGGGGTTGTCCAATTTGGGCCGCGTGTGGTGTCAAATTAAAGCTCTTACTGACAAGGAGCTGATTTCAGGTGTCAAGGTCTTGAAAAATAATTCGACACGTATTTTTTTTATATCGGCTCAATTTCATTTTAAAGGGGTTAAATTGAGGGTAAAGGGGTGGGATTTAGCATTTCAAAGGAGAATGGGCAAAAATGTATGGAACGTGGTCCCCGATCCAATAGAAATCATTGTAGTGTCGTTGAATAGGTCTTACCAAGATGAACAATGTTTACTATGGCGATTTGTCCCATATTCCTGTCCGTTCGGAGATATCTGTATAGTATATATAAAAGTTTAATACCACTCACTTACTTACCCACTGATCGCTATTTCTCCAGAACGACAAAACGGATGAACTTGAAACTTTGCATGGGGTTCCACGTAAGCTTTAGATCTGCATTAAGAAGGGATTTTTTTTAAATTCAACCCCTAAGAGGGTGAAATAGGGGATGACGGTTCGTATGGAAACTCGTCATTTTTGAAGTAATACTTCGAAGATGAGATGATTGAAAATGAATTGCCTGAACGTACAAATGCTTGTAGTACAACTGCGGTAAACAATGGTTCTATCAATGAAAATAATTCTTATTCATATGGAAGCATTTCATCCGATGAAGAAGCCGTAAGTTATTTAGTAGACGACTTCCGTGAATGGGCTCGACAAAACAAGTCATTCACTCACAAGGCAATTGATGAGCTCTTGAAACTTGAAAGTGGTGCCGACCAATTTTCCTGATTGTGGATTACCAAGAACGGCTAGAACTCTACTTGGAACAACAGAGAAAACTACCACAGTACCTATGCAGGGTGGTGAATATGTGCATTTTGTAGAGAGTGTTAGATCACAGTGTTACGAACCAGTAGCTAATAAATAGTTAAGAACGACGGACGTGTTTTCAATGGAAGAGTGCTCCTCCCTCAGCTACACATATAATACATGGCGCAGCCGTTAAGTAATCAGGCGGTAACGCGGTAAATAATAATAAGTTATTGTGAAGAACCTAGAAGTGCTCATGTGTGGAAAGGTGAATTGAATGGGTATAGTAAAAAAGTCGCAAGTAAGAGAAAATACAAGACCACGTGGAAGACCTCCTAAGACCAGATACGTATTCATAAATAAAAATATGGAATACTTGAAGAAAGTAGAGGAATTGAAATTAGAAGGCAATATTGCCGAAAATTGGCGTATTTTTTGGCAAAATTTTTCAATTTTTGCAACGGCGATTGAAATTCAAAAAAAAGACGAGGCGGTTCGAATAGCAATATTTCTCAATGCAGTGGGAGCAGAGGCAGTGGAGGCATATCAGTCGTTCAACTTGGAGGAGGGAGACCGAAAAAAGTATGATAAAGTAACCGAGGCGTTCGCTAATTTTTGCAAACGGAAGAAAAACCCAGTATATGAAACCTTCCTATTCCATAGCAGGGTACAAAAGCCTGGAGAACCCTTTGATAATTTTCTCATCGATATAAAAAAAATGGTGAAAAAGTGCGATTTCAACGATGAAGACCGCATGGTCCGAGATCGAGTTGTTTTAGGAATTCTAGACAAAGCGGTGCAGCGAAAACTTTTGGGAACGGAAAACCTTGATCTGCAGCAGGCTATTGAAATTGCACGCGCAGCAGAGGCATCAAATAACCAGATGGATAAGCTGAGGGGACCAGGCAGAAGCATTGATGCCGTTAACAGCAGTACTGGATACCGAAAAGTCGACAAAAATAACAAAGGAAATCACTCACAGCAGCGAAATAATTCGAATAAGAGCCAAAAGATGATCACTGATTGTAAGTTTTGCGGCAAAAACCATCCCAGCGGGAAATGTCCAGCGTACGGTAAGCGATGCACTAGCTGTAATGGAGCAAATCATTTTGCATTGTAGAAAAAAGAAAACAATGCATGAAATTAGAAGTAGTCAAAACACTAACAATAACCCTGATTCGTGGTATATAGATAACATTACAAGAAAACAAGAAGTCCGATCGTGGATGGAGCCCATTAAAATCGATTCAGAAATAATTAAGTTCAAATTAGACACGGGAGCTCAAACGAATGTATTGCCACTAAAGTATACTTACAAATTAAAAAATATAAAAATAGTACCAGAAAATGATGCGGTTTTGGAAAATTATAATGGAACCCCTATTAAAACAATGGGAACGGCAAACATAAAATGCATGGCGAGAAATAAGATCGCGGAGAAAACTTTCCATATCGTAGATGAGGACGCGATCCCAATCTTAGGGCTAAGTGCATGTATAGATTTCGGGCTAGTGAAGCGCGTACATGAAATAACAGGAAACAAAAAAATTACGAAGGCTGAAATTCTATCGAAGTATAAAACACTATTTGAAGGCTTAGGGTGTTTTAAAAAGAATTTTCGGATAGAACTTAAAAATAACTCAGAACCCGTTTCCAAACCGCCAAGACGAATACCATTAACCCTACGAAAACCATTAAAAGACGAGCTGAAACGATTAAGCAATATGGACATAATCGAGCCTGTGGGGAAGGCATGCGACTGGGTATCAAACATAGTAATTGTAGAAAAGCTGAATAAAAAGTTGAGAATCTGCCTAGACCCTAAATATATAAACCTTTCAATAAAAGATATGTACTATGAGATCCCTACGTTTGAGTCACTAAAGGTGAACCTCGTGGACAAACGACTATTTTCGGTGTTCGATTTGAAAGACGGTTACTGGCAGGTCCAACTAGATGAACAATCTAAAAATTTATGCACGTTTAGTACCCCATTTGGCTGTTATAGGTTTAAGAGATTACCCTTTGGAATAAAAATTGCACCGGAAATATTTCAAAAAATGAATGAAGAAAATTTTGGGGACATTCCGAACGTAACAGTTTACATAGATGACATCATTGTAGCAACAAAAACGGAAGAAGACCATGATCAAGCATTACAGTCGATAATTAAAAGAGCATTAGATAGACACATTAAATTTAATCCAGATAAACTGCAAATTAAAGTACCAGAAGTAAATTTCTTAGGGCACACAATTTCAGAGAAAGGAATAGCAGTTAATAGAGAAAGAACAAAGGCAATTCAAGCATTGAAAGCACCAGAAAATAAAAAAGAACTACAAAGAATTTTAGGTTTTATTAATTACGTTCGTGAGTACATTCCCAACTTGGCACAAATGTCCGCGCCGTTGAGGGAATTATTGAAAAAAGACGTAGACTTCAAATGGTTATCCCAGCAAGAAAAGAGTTTGGCCGAAATCAAAAAAGCAGTTAGCGAAGCACCCGTCTTAGCAGTATTCGATGGTAAACAAAACATTACAATTCAAACTGACGCATCCAAACAAGGGTTAGGATGCTGTTTGATGCAAAATGGGCAGCCGGTAAGTTATGCATCTCGAAGCCTAAATGAGGCAGAACAAAAATATTCGCAAACTGAAAAAGAATTTTTAGCAGTTGTTTTTGCGTGCTCAAAATGGCATAATTTAATATACGACCGTGACATTAAAATCATCACAGATCATAAGCCACTACTAGGGATCATGACAAAAGATTATTGCAAAATTCCCTCTCCACGACTACAAAGAATAAAATTGAGATTAGAAAAATATAAACTTACATTGCAGTACTGCCCAGGAAAACAGTTACACATAGCAGACTTACTATCCAGAAGTTTTATAGAGGAAACAGACCAAGACGGAGAAATAAAGGAACTCAGTGAATTAGTTCATGCGATAAATGTTAGCCCCGCACGGAAAAAAGAGCTACAAGAAGAAACTGAAAAAGATCCAATGTTAGCACAGTTAAAAGAGATAATTGAAGTAGGGTGGCCTCCCTATAAAAAAGGAGTCCCAGAAAACATAAAATTTTTCTGGAAGCATAGGAACCAGTTATATGTTGAAGATCAATTAGTATTTTTTGAAGATCGAGTGTTCATCCCAGCAAAGCTCAGAGCAGACTTGTTGAACAAATTGCATACGTCGCACTTAGGGATCGAAAAAACAAAAGCAAGAGCCAGATCAGTAATTTATTGGCCAAATCTAAACAGTGACATTGAAGACATGATAACGCGATGTCAAATTTGCCAAAAATTTAGGAGTGCTAACGTAAAGGAACCGTTGATGAATCATGAAATACCAGACGGCCCATTCCAAAAAATTGGACTTGACATAATGGAGTTTGCAGCCCAGAACTACTTGATTATAGGCGACTACCTATCCAAGTTTATTGATATTATACCAATACATAATAAAAAGGCTAGCACAGTAATAGATAAATTAGAAGTAATATTTGCGACCCATGGAATCCCTAACCAAATAGTAGCAGACAACAACCCATTTAATTCATACCAATTCAAAACCTTTGCCGCAAGCGTGGACATTAATCTGACTACAAGTAGCCCTTTGTGGGCTAGATCGAATGGATTCGCGGAGAAATACGTGGGAATTGCAAAAAACTTAGTGACAAAATGTAAGGAGGGGAATACTAAAATATGGATGGCACTATTGGAATACCGAAATACGCCGATAAAGAATTCAAATATCTCTCCAGTGCAGATACTTATGGGAAGACAAACAAGATCGCTGATACCGACACGATCTAAACTACACCGGAATAAGCAGCAATGCTCAACAATGAAACATATCATTAACAAAAATAACAAAATCAATAAAAAATACTATGACAGGCAGGCAAGGACTAAAAAGGGGTTCGAAGAGGGGGACAAGGTATGGTTACGAGATGAACAGCGCAAATGTTGGTTCCCAGCGAAGGTTCAAAAGAAGCATGCTACACCAAGATCGTATCTCATCGAAGCACCAAATGGAGCAGTCCTTAGAAGAAATTCACATTTTCTAAGAAAACGAGTTAGTGAATAAATTTAAATGAATAAGTAGGTCTCTAGCGTTAGATTGAATTACCAATGAATGAAGTAATCGAACATATAATATTGTAGTTGAAATCAATAAGATAAAGAATATAACAAATGTATCAGTAGTGTAAGGCTGAAGTACAAATGTGTGAATTAAAATTTAAAAAAACGACACAGAATTAAAAGGGGAGATGTAGAGAGTGTTAGATCAGAGTGTTACGAACCAGTAGCTAATAAATAGTTAAGAACGACGGACGTGTTTTCAATGGAAGAGTGCTCCTCCCTCAGCTACACATATAATACTTGGGCTTGGGGTTGGCACCAGCATTAACATCCATTATGAATGAATACACTTTTGCTAATCTGACCGTTGATAATTTGAAGTTGCAATAGAATGTGGATGGTTTACCTCTTTCAAGGTCATCAACCAAATGTTTATGGCCAATTCTAATATCTGATGATATAATGAAATCAGTTGAAGTGGTTGGAATTTTTTTGGAAAAAGGAAACCAGTATGTTCAAATGAATTAGGGAAACGTTTGTGAACAACATTTCGGCAGTTTTGCAAGATGGATTCAGCTATGAACACAAAATTATAAAAGTGAGTCTTCAGAAAATTATTTGTGATGTACCAGCTAAATCTTTTTTATTGAAAACGAAAGGACATAGTGATTTCTCCAGCTGCTCCAAGTGCACAATTATCGGACAATCGATTGGTGGAACTACATGTTTTCCTTTTGAAAATAATCCCAGTCTACTTAGAACCGACGAAGATTTTTGTTTACTGCGTGATCAAAATCATCATCATGGCGAAACAATTTTGAAACAAATACAGAACTTGGAATTGGTTTCAAATGTACCACTAGATTACATACATTTCGTGTGTTTGGGAGTAATGAAAAAACTGTTACTATTATGGGTGCAAGGTCCACTGCCAATAAATCACAATAATTTTGTGTTTAAAAAAACTACTCCAAGGGAATTCAACCGAAAACTGAGATGCCTCACAGAACTTAAATTTTGCAAAGCAACTGAGTTTCGTCAATTCTTGTTGTACATGGGGATGTTACCCATTGTGTTGAAATCTATTCTGGACTAGGAGAAATATCAAATATGAGTACTTTCTCTCATTGCATGTCGCTATATCCATTCTGACCAATCCAAGATTAGTAATGGATGAAAGTAACATTGAGTACGCTTCGGAGTTACTAATATATTTAGTAAGAAAATTTGAGAATTTATATGGAAAACAATTTGTATTGCATAATATACATAATCTGCTTCATCTACATGAGGACGTGAAAAAATATGAGGCGTTGGATAATTTCAGCGCTTTTCATTGTGAAAACTTTTTGGGAGGTCTGAAAAAGTTATTTAGAAAAGGAGATAGAAAGTATTACCACACGAACTATATTTAATTATAAAACGATTTAAAATAATTAAGAACTTAATATATCAATGATAAACCATGTTCTTCAGCTATATTATCTTATAAATTGATTCAGCTTATATTATGTTTTTGATTGTTGAAGATGAGCACCATGCGTTGACGACATGTCTCAAGTCGGATGTTCTTTATTAATATGGGCAATAAGTTGATAACCAAGTCTCACAAAGAGTACTTTGGGATTCTGATTATGTCATATTGCACGAACATGATCATGTTTGCATTATTTGTTATTATTTACTCGCACCATAAGTTTTTTGTTTTATCAACTTTTATGTATCAGGTACCTATTATAATAATAAAAATATATTTTCTAAAATATAACATTAATTTTGTTTTATTTTGATTTTTGAACAATTTTGATTTTTTATTTCAAAGCAAATATTCTTGCAATATTATAATGCAAGATTCCCGCAATATTCCCAATACAATGTTAAATGGTACACTACAATATTGCTCAGAAATGATGCTGCAATATTGGTAATATTGTGCAAGATTGGCAATATTGCTACAATATTACTGCAATATTTGGACCGTTTATTTTGAAAGTGGTGTAAGTCCATTTTTCTCTCTTTCGAGATATTTAAAGGTTTGCATTTTAGTCGATTAAAATATATTGATAAATTGTACTAAGTTTGGCAATGTTTCAACAAATTTAGAAACATCCCAAATAGCAATGTAAACTTGTATCATACTTGCAGTAAGTTTGATGTATCAAACAAGGAAACTTGCAGCAAGTTTGTTACGGCAAGTGTGCAAACTTGTGGCAAGTTTAAATCAAACTTCCTAGTTACCATGCAACAAACTTGCACAAAGTTTGTCACAACAAACTAGTTTAATGTTTGTCACAACAAACTAGTTTAATGTTTGTCATGGCAAGCTTTCATAATATTTATCGCGATAAACTTGCGTACGACACATGACTTCTCTTTCGATTGACACTTGACATATGGATGAGGAGGTATAAAAAACAACTTTTTTTATCTTTAAACTAAAGTTATCTTATATTTTATATAAACAACATATGTAATTTGATCACATATATGACTTTGAATTTGAATTTAACTAAAATAATATCATTTCTGAATCGTAAATGGACTTACACCACTTTCAAAATTATTGAATTGTAAAAATCATTTAATTTTGATAATCAAAAAAACAATGATTCTTACTAAAATTCATCTAAATGTATATGGGTATTGGGTAGTATGGTATTTTCAAAATGATCACAATTAAAACTATTTAAAATAAGGACATATGATTTGATTTTATGATAATTTTTTTATACACAGTGCAAAACGCTGTCATTTTTGCATTATTATTAAAGATTTTATCCGTTCCTTCTGTGATAACGGGATAAAACTTCGATAGAATGCATTTTGATCGACAATGAGCCTATTTATAAAGTTTTAGTTCGATTGGATGACGGGAAGTGTGTTAATTAGCCGTCCAACCGTTTTCCTTAACGGCACAAACACACAAATCCACAAATAAAGAAACAAGCAAGTTTTCGCGAAGTTAATATAGATGAATTAAAAATAAAATATTGTTTTTTGTTCTTAAAATTAAAAGGATTCGTTAAACTATTTTGATACACTATATCATTTACGATCATTATGTGGAAGTTTTTTGAAATATTCGTGATGCACAGGAGGCCGCATTTTTTTCATATGTAATGGGTCGAACATCTTTATACAAAGCCCAAAGGCATTAGTGTAATGCTTCCCATTCCAACTATGCCCATTACATTATGCTTTTGCTGGTAAAATTCTTAGTTTTACTCCTGAAAGTGGACTTACACCACTTTCAAAATAAACGGTCCATTTCCTACTATCAATATTATTGATTAGCGTTATTAAAAATATAACTTAAAGGAGGGGCAATTTTGCATAGGAAGTTAGGAACCAATAAAGATGAGCGATATGTCATTGGAAAGGATTTCTTATTCTCTACAATAGAAGTTTGCAATCGACGTGAAAAAAGTAGCGGTTCTAAGTGTTGAATTTCATCTGGGATTGGCTATATAGGCATAATATAATTTTGCGGCGCTGATCACGGGAGAATAATAAAAAAAACTAAACCATACCGTTTACGCGATATCCTTCGGTACACTCATTTCACAAAACCGATCCTATTGCGTTCCAAAACCCTGCGGAAATCATCAACAAAGTGAATTTCCGTAGTTATCGACATTATGCCTATACTAGGTGTTTTGAGGGAGGTTGCAGATATTTTGGTTTTGCAATAAGTTAGGCTCGTCCATTCGAAAATCTTTTTCTGAGAAAACGCAGGCAGCTGGTGGAGTATGATAAACATTTGGAAAGGATACAAATTGAGGATGTTTTTAAGTTATTTGAAGGGGGACACACTGGGTAGTTTCTTTGTTACGGAACTTACAAGACTGATGTGAAAAACTACTTTCCTTGGTATTATTTAGCCTGTATACTATACAGGGTGTTTCGCTAGCAAGTGTTCCAATATATACCAATAAATTCCTTGAAGTTTTCTGACCAACTATTACTATGAGATATTGTGTCGTAAAATCCCTCCTTCACCCCTTTTTTATACCCTAGATGTTGGGTATATTAGTTTTGAGCGAACGTTTGCAACGCCAAGAAATAATCGTCGCAGAAAAGAAAGAACTATATATTCATGATTGGGAAGTGAAAAGAAACCGTTTTATGCATGTCCGTCTGTCTGCCTGTCTATCTGTCTTTTTTTTTTTTTTTTTTTTTTCGGAAGGTGGAAAATCTTACATCAGACACTGGCTGTTGCGCAATGTGCATGTCCTGCAACCAGTAGTGTCAGATTCTTACTGACTAAAAACCACCTTCCACCATTCTTCAGCCGTATGTCCACCGGGACTGCCTTTAGGTATTACTTCGGTGGACGGCTTGGCATTAGGTTAGGACCCCTGCGCCATATAGTCCCTCCGGGACTTACGTATTAATTGAAATACAGTGAATCGTACGTAGACAGTAAAATTAATGTTATAGAATGAATTTAGTGCAATCGCCGAATAACTCTCTCAATATTTCCATTACTATTAAATTGTAAACAATGAATGAAAAGTGTCAAAAGTCCAAAAGACGAAAGAAACGAAACGGTGCTATGCGGACATTCCAAATAAGCGGATGAAAACGAAAGAAGAAGAAAAAACGAACGGAGGCGAACGAACGAAAGGAGGCGGAACTATCTGGATGGGCCTTGACATTTTCTGAAGCAGGATACCAAATTAAGGCGTGCTAGCATAGGGTGGTTCATATTTGGCGCAATTTTTACGTTATTTTGAAAAGTTTTACCGTGTTAAAAAAAAATTCAGTCTCGTGTTTGATTTGAAAGTTTATTTAAGTTATATAAATACGTTCCACTTTTGTTTTGTAAACATATGTTTATATGAGATATTCTAAATTGAGGAAGATTCTTTCAACAGGTAATTAGCCCGTTTCCAGTCATCTAATTGTGCTACAACTCTGCAGATGCACTCGTGACATTGCATTTTATGAAATTTTTATCCCATTATCACAGAACGAATGAATGAAATTTTTAACAATAATGCAAAAGTGACAGTGTTTTGCACAGGCAGTCAAAACAAAGAGTACAGAAATTAATTTCAAAAGCAACATAGCTAGCACACGCACCATAGCAAGCTGAAAATAGCCTGAAGTTTTGATCACGGTTTTCACTATTATTTCAGGGTCTTTCGGCAAAGAAAAATTTTCAATGATTCTTCACCACATTTTCTTTTCATGTTATTTTCACAGTTCTTTATTGCACACTTAACCATTTTAAATGTAAAATGGGATCAATTAATGTTTAAAATATTAAAAATCTTTAAAAACTTTTAAAACTTCCGCACGAATTTGTAAACAAAAAGCTGGCAAATCATCGAATGCTTATGGGGGGAACCCAGTGACGCGCAAAATGGCGCGGGTAAGGCGTACCGCTCATGATACAAAAACATAAGGTAAAGTACATTTGACTAGTGCTTCTACCATCTTGCGTGTCACTGACCTGAAACGTCAAACTTTGTTCTGTCAATATCATTGTTTACATATTTTAGAAAACCAAAAAGTGATTTTAGGTTTAATAATTAAGGAAAAACAACGTTTTTTAATGGTGAAGTGCATGAATTTAATGAGAATTACTTATTTCTGTTTACATCTGATACAAGCAAACCATTTTTGATACCTTGAAAAGTCTTCTACAGCTGTTGAATCGTAGGATTTAATAACAGCTGCGAAGCAAGTCTTCAAATTAAATAGCTAAACAGTTTTTCTAATCGACTTTTCTGCTAGTTCTAAGTGCAATTTACTTAATGTTGACATTTGTATGTTTATCTTTGTAATGTCAAAAATTTTGAAGTTTCAGGCCAGTGACGTCACAGCAGGCAGTTGTCAAATGTGTACTTTACCTTATATTTATAAGGAAATATCTTTGTGGATGTCACTTTTGACACATCGAGTCACACGATAAGCAAAAATGAGTTTGCAACCTGTATTTTGCAATTCACAGATTACCGCGACGCCGTGCCGCCCGTAAGAGCAGTAATCTCAAAACTGTGTTCATAAAGTTTTGTATGGTGTGACTCGGGAAATTTGTACCCCGCAAATTGCTTGGATGTGCCGAAAATATTCCGAAATTTTTGGGATATTTATAAGCGATACACCATATTGCTTATCGTCGAGTCACACGATATGAAATACGGCGTATCGCTTATAAATACGACGTTTTCCGTATCGTGTACCTCCGGCTTTATACTCAAGGTAATGTGTAGTAAGCCACCGTCGTTTACTATAGTTTACTATAATATGTAGTTCAGTTTTTGAACGCGCTCCTGTTGGTTGTCGTTCTAGTACAAAACCCAAATGTCACGCATCAAGTACAAGCAATTTAATTGCCTACAGCAGATTTGTATATAATTCTTAACTGTCAAAGTTTGCGCGCTGATAATGTATAAAAATTTTAATTAAATTTAAATCAATTTTGTTGTTATTTAGTGTACAAGCATTCGAACATGATGAAACCTGAGGGCACAACTGAAACAGCTAGACCTAAGGTGGAACATTCTGGCTTACGGGGTAGACGTGTTAAAACAATAATGAAAAGTACTGCGAATGCAGGAATTATCACTCTTGAATCTCTACATATCATGACAAAAGCAACAGTAGGTTAAAAACTAACTAAATTTCGATAATAAATTTACATTCTTCTTAAACAGGAAAAGTTCATTCAATATTTATCACATAATTCGTATAAAACCGCCCAAACAAAAAATTCAACATTGCTAAAATACGATCATGTATCCGATTTCGCCAACAGTCAGAGAGGCTTAGATTTTCTATATCGAGTTCTGCCGAAGAAGATTACTATCCGAGAGTATAAGGAAATCCTAGCAAATATTAAAAGCGATGAAAATGAATCTTCGGAAAGTGAAGAAGAGCCTGAATACAACAGGGAAACGAAGAAATTCCAAAAAACTTAATATATTTGAATTTTTTATTGCTGCAAGATTAAATTTTAACAAAAGAATTAAGTAACTGTTTTCGTTACTATTTTTTAACCAAATTGAGCCAAATTCAACTTATAAAACTGCATTAAAGTGATGTGTTTCAATCAGCCCAAAGGAACCCAAGTTTTCAAAGGTATTTGAAACAAAATATAGGGTGTTTAAAAACAACACGGCAATATATTTTAAGGGGGTGATTTCTGAGTTCATTTCATGAAAAAAAGTTCAATAAACATAGGTCCGGAAATGCTTGGTTTCCAAGATACAGGGTGTTAAACTTCTTATAAAATATCGGTTTTTTAACAATATCTGAAATATCTTTTGTCCGATTTTTTTTAAATTTAGCAGCATTGTTTGCAGTAATAAGGAGCTCATTTCACCTTAACTATACTAAGGTTATTAAGTCCAGTGGCGTGCGTGGGGGCACCTTAAGCAATATTATTGACAAAAAATGTGTACGCCACAGACTTTTTTCTAATTATGATATTTTTTTTTAGATAAAGCAAGCAAAAATACAATTTTTTGGTCTCCTGAGTTTTTGACGTATCTTTCTTCGTTTTCGAGATAAAAAGCAAAAACCATTTGATTGAATGTCCATTTACCATACAAGCAAAAAAACAGAAAAATTGAGATTTTGGACTTAATACCCTTCTGCTCTGAGGTACGGATATATGAACTTCGCGAAAACTTGCTTGTTTGTTTGTTCATTTGTTGCTTGTTTGTTCCCTAATTAACCATAGATGGGCCGCCGGATTAGCGGACTTGTGGAAGCGCAGCCAGGTTTACGCGGTGAAGTGATGACCTGGGTTCGGGTGACTGCACCGACAGGCAATACTGCGAGCAGGGGGGATGGTTTAGGCCAGGCCGCGGGCGTACCGCGAGCTGTTGGTTGCGGTAGGAGGCCGCGGCCGAAGCTGCGAGCCGTTAAATCGAGGGAAAAGGAGGAGCACTTAGTTACCTTCGATAAGTTAATGGTGAAGTCTCCAAAATAATAAAGTTTACTTGTTGTTAAGATACTGTTTATTTTATGACTGCTCACTTGGGCAGCGTAACGACTAATACAAAATTACTTCTCGACTATTATTATTCCTACACATTAAATATAATTTATACAGTTTTACGCCTACTTACTTATCCCTACTCTAAGCTAATTATTGATTAATTGCTAAATATTGAGAACGTATCTCACATGTTGCGTTACCCCGTTGCAACGTGATCGCCAGTTTTTCCATTGGGTGAGTACTGACTTTGCCCAAATGTAAACAAAAAAGCAATCACCTTTGATTAACGCAATCGTGATTGGAATTTGGTGATATTGCTGATTTACTTTACTTATTGTTTTTTGTAACTAGATGGGATCAGCCTGAGTTCAATATGCTCATTCATGCTGACTCCCATCTTGTTGTTTTGTTCTCTTAGTAAAGTTAATTGTTACCGGCTTGCGTGTTGTTTTGTTTTTTGAAAGCTACCGCTGAACATAGCCGGCTCAAGCATATACTTCGTTCCCTGGGCGCGACCTTGTTTGTACAGTTACCTGGTCGTTACCCAGTGTTCGCGCTTGCGGATCATGTTTACTTTTGACTTTGTTTAGTAATTAATTGCCCGTTTGTTTACTGCGGCAAAGTCGATCACAACAATACAGAATAAAGAAGAGAATTTGTGCAGCAGCGACTGGGCTGTATTTTATGTGCATTGTACGATCACCAAGAGTTTTTGATGACGTTTTGGATAAAACTAAAAACAAAACAAACACTTCCTTTCAACTTAAATGTCTCACTTTATTGATCGATAAAGGATTATGATAATATTATTTATATATATAAATGGATAAAGTTCACATGAATAGTTAAACTTTCAAGCATAAACGAATTAACTTAGAATGTCAAAGAATTTACGTAAAATGACAAAGAATTTACTCAAAATATCAAAAGAATTAACTTATAATGTCACGACCTCTCGCCTCCAAATTTTTCGTCCTTCTTGTCATGCCTATTTTCGAGAAATCCTTACTCAAGGACTCGTCTTGTTTAAAAAAAAAAAGAAAAAACAATTTAGTTAATATGCATCTCGGAAAGAAGGATGTGTGCAGCTCAAGCAGATGTTGGGTTGTTTCAACTGCAGCCTCATTTCAAGATAATGTCCAGGAATTGGAAATTACAGAAACACCGTAATAAGGCTGTAAGTATCGGCGCTAAATGGTTGCCGAAAGGGATACCTTTGAGTTTTTTAAAGGCCATAAATTATGGTCGTGAAGGAAAGAAGCCGTCCTTTGCATTCGGCACAATGTGCCACTAAATGTCTTCCGTTTGAATCCTTCTAGCGGATCCAGGATTCGGACTCGATCGATCATGTTGGCGCACCAACCATGAGATCAAGCACAACAACTATGTTTTATGACATGCCAGTGCGCTCGTCTTATTGCAGCATCGATGGTACTGAACTGAACAAATTATGAAGATTTGAACATCGTTGTAAAGCAGGAAGCACACTAGTGAACCATTGCACCAGCACCATGGCGAACTCTTGCACCATGCAAACCATGCTCGAATGTTGTCTGCCGCACACTACAGAACCCTCCGAAAGAATTTTGGTCCACAGTTGTTTTCTATTTTTCATAAAAATGATTCGTCATCATGCATTCTCATAAACCATGCACCACGGTTTGCTTTTTCGAGCACACCAAACATGGTGCAATCACAATGGTGCACGGTGCAAGCACCATGAGGTGTGTAGTGTGCGGCTCTCCATATGTTTTCATGTTAAGCAAAACGTACACCGTGGTTCTTGCTACTAGAGGCACTCTGGTTCTGGTGCAATGGTTCACTAGTGTGCGTCCTGCTTAAATCTTCTCTCTCTAGGATAATGAAAGTTTGAACGTTTCGTAAACCTTCTCTTCTCACACGATTTATTTTCTTGAAAACTGAAAAATTCTTGCGCCTTGAAATAATTCAGTTTGCTCTACTCCACATTCCTTCCGCCGCCGCGCCTTGAAGGAACTTCAAAAAGATTTCCTGTTCAGTCTTCCAGTGGAAGAATACAGATCTTTTGAATGGACCTTCGATAAACTCCGTGTTTGGTTTTTCCTTCTATCACCCGAACTTGATTGTCCCTTCCAAGGAAAACCTTTGAGATTCTTCCCAAAATCTATTTCATAGGTGGGACATTAGGCCGTATTTATAAAAAGAAGTATTACCTTTTACTTGCAGAAAATAAAGGATATGCTTCAAGTTATATTTATAAAAAAAGTAAAGGAAAAGGTTTTGCTTCGAGGTGAGAGGTTTTGCTTTAAAGTACAAGGTTTTACTTTTTTCTTATTTATAAAATGAAGCATTCGCTTCAAAACTGAAGGATTTGCTTCTAAAAAAATGTATCTAGTCCACACCAGCTTTTTTTTAGAATCTCACTTTATTCACTAACAATCCAGCCGGTATGCAGCGTGTATTTTTAATTTTGTGCTATTACTTTGTTATTTGTCGACCAATTCTTATGAAAATTTTAGAGAATATTCCTAACACATCATAATAAACGAATATGTAAAAATCCAAAAATCGATTTTTGTGCCAGATGAGTAGATTACCCCCTTAAATATTTCATGGAAATGAAGGTGAGTGAGTTACGAAGTCTTTTTGAGGATATAGCTTTTCGGAAACACTTTATAGCAATTCTTCCTTTGGTTAATAGGCGGATGCTCCTGGTTCACAACTCGTGGGAGGACAATCATTTCTATCGTCGTCTTTGAAGGTTATTAGGTTCTAAGGACGAAAATTTGCGGTCGATGAGGCTGAGTCACCCACGGACAACCAGACCAATTCGGGACCAAGTTGAGAAAAACGGTAGTTGGTGATCGAGTACTGATCAGTGAAGTCGTTGCGACCATCTGTAATATTTGAACGTTATTTTCACTATTATTAGTGTTAAGTACTATTGTCCCGTGTCCGAACTATAAATTTTGGTGTGTGTTACACTGCGTGGACGTGGTGTGTTTTGTCCGTGAGCTGTAGCCTTAAAGCTGTCCGATTGCAATATGAACTGCATTTCATCAGGATTGCTTTTTTTTTTAGATGTGTCAATCAATTTTTAACTCGTTCGCCACTTAACGATCAGATGTTCAATTATATTTAACTGAATTCTTGGAAATTTACTTAAAATCCTCTGAGGTGACCCTTTTATTACATATCGATAGTTGAAGACGATTTATCTTGTCGCCAGTCTTAATTTCTTGTTGCTGAGAGGTTTTTCCAAACAACATCAAAGAAAAGGTGGACCGCGGCACAGCGTCGCCATCCTCAATATATTTCATTATTTTGAAACACATGAACAAATAAATAAACTGTATACGTATTGCTGAACTCCAAATATGAATTGCAATTTCGGAAATTTTTGTAACACGTTTGG